>JASTWF010000111.1:197500-797500 GCA_030390025.1 Squalus acanthias | reverse complement strand
CAATTTACAATTAACGCCGATTTTTGAATTATAGGTAAATTTGCAGGACTTGTATGCTCCAGTTATTGCAACAAACATCGCATATACGTGGCAGGCTCCTGACACACTGTGAAACCCCATACACATCTGGCAGGATCCTGATACACTGTGAAACCCCATACACACCTGAAAGGATCCCGATACACTGTGAAACCCCATACACACCTGGCAGGATCCTGATACACTGTGAAACCCCATACACACCTGGCAGGATCCTGATACACTGTGCATCCCCATACACACCTGGCAGGATCCTGATACACTGTGAAACCCCATACACACCTGGCAAGATCCTGATACACTGTGAAACCCCTTACACACCTGACAGGATCCTGATACATTGTGAAACCCCATACACACCTGGCAGGATCCTGATACACTGTGAAACCCCATACACACCTGGCAGGATCCTGATACACTGTGAAACCTCATACACACCTGGCAGGATCCTGATACACTGTGAAACCCCTTACACACCTGGCAGGATTCTAATAAACCGTGAAACCCCATACACAACTGGCAGGATCCTGATACACTGTGAAACCCCATACACACCTGGCCGGATCCTGATACACTCTGAAACCCCATACACACCTGGCAGGATCCTGATACACTGTGAAACCCAATACACACCTGGCAGGATCCTGATACACTGTGAAACCCCATACACACCTGGCAGGATCCTGATACACTGTGAAACCCCATACACACCGGTCAGGATCCTGATACACTGTGAAACCTCATACACACCTGTCTAGATCCTGATACATTGTGAAACCCCATACCCACCTGGCAGGATGCTGATACACTGTGAAAACCCATACACACCTGGCAGGATCCTGATAAACTGTGAAACCCCATACACACCGGTCAGGATCCTGATAAACTGTGAAACCCCATACACACCGGTCAGGATCCTGATACACTGTTAAACCTCATGCACACCTGTCTAGATTCTGATACATTGTGAAACCCCATACACACCTGGCAGGATCCTGTCACACTGTGAAAACCCATACACACCTGGCAGGCTCCTGATACACTGTGAAACCCCATACACACCTGGCAGGATCCTGATACACTGAGAATCCCCATACACACCTGGCAGGATCCTGATACACTGAGAAACCCCATACACACCTGGCAGGATCCTGATACACTGTGAAACCCCATACACACCTGGCCGGATCCTGATACACTGTGAAGCCCCATACACACCTGGCAGGATCCTGATACACTGAGAAACCCCATACACACCTGGCAGGATCCTGATACACTGTAAAACCCCATCCACACCAGACAGGATCCTGATAAACTGTGAAACCCCTTACACACCTGACAGGATCCTGATACACTGTGAAACCCCATACACACCTGGCAGGATCCTGATACACTGAGAAACCCCATACACACCTGGCAGGATCCTGATACACTGAGAAACCTCATACACACCTGGCAGGATCCTGATACACTGTGAAACCCCATACACACCTGGCCGGATCCTGATACACTGTGAAACCCCATACACACCTGGCAGGATCCTGATACACTGTAAAACCCCATCCACACCTGGCAGGATCCTGATACACTGTGAAACCCCATACACACCTGGCAGGATCCTAATAAACCGTGAAACCCCATACACACCTGGCAGTATCCTGATACACTGAAACCCCATACTCACCTGGCAGGATCCTGATACACTGTGAAACCCCATACACACCTGACAGGATCCTGATACACTGTGAAACCCCATACACACCTGGCAGGATCCTGATACACTGCGATAACCCCATACACACCTGGCAGGATCCTGATACACTCTGAAACCCCATACACACCTGGCAGGATCCTGATACACTGTGAAACCTCATACACACCTGTCTAGATCCTGATACATTGTGAAACCCCATACACACCTGGCAGGATCCTGAAAGACTGTGAAACCCCATACACACCTGGCAGGATCCTGATACACTGTGAAACCCCATACACACCTGGCAGGATTCTGATACACTGTGAAACCCCATACACACTTGGCAGTATCCTGATACACTGTGAAACCTCAGAAACACCTGACAGGATCCTGATACACTGTGAAACCCCATACACACTTGGCAAGATCCTGATACATTGTGAAACTCCTTACACACCTGACAGGATCCTGATACACTGTGAAACCCCATACACAACTGGCTAGATCCTGATTCACTGTGAAACCCCATACACACCTGGCAGGATCCTGATACACTGTGAAAACCCATACACACCTGGCAGGATCCTGATACACTGTAAAAACCCATACACACCTGGGCGGAACCTGATACAGTGGGAAACCCCTTATACACCTGGCAGGATCCCGATACACTGTGAAACCCCATACACACCTGGCAGGAACCTGATACACTGTGAAACCCCTTACACACGTGGCAGGATCCCGATACACTGTGAACCCCACACACACCTGGCAGGACACTGATACACTGTGAAACCCCAGACACACCTGGCAGGATCCCGATACATTGTGAAACCCCATACACACCATGCAGGATCTGATAAACTGTGCACCCTATACACACCTGGCAGGATCCTGATACACTGTGAACCCCATAATCACCTGGCAGGATCTGATAAACTGTGCACCCTATACACACCTGGCAGGATCCTGATACACTGTGAAACCCCTAACACACCTGGCAGGATTCTAATAAACCGTAAAACCCCATACACACCTGGCAGGATCCTGATACACTGGGAAACCCCATACACACCTGACAGGATCCTGATACACTGTGAAACCCCATACACACCTGACAGGATCCTGATACACTGCGATAACCCCATACACACCTGGCAGGATCCTGATACACTGTGAAACCCCATACACACCGGTCAGGATCCTGATACACTGTGAAACCCCATACACACCTGGCAGGATCCTGATACACTGTGAAACCCCATACACACCTGGCCGGATCCTGATACACTGTGAAACCCCATACACACCTGGCAGGATCCTGATACACTGTAAAACCCCATACACACCTGGCAGGATCCTGATACACTGTGAAACCCCATACACACCTGGCAGGATCCTAATAAACCGTGAAACCCCATACACACCTGGCAGGATCCTGATACACTGAAACCCCATACTCACCTGGCAGGATCCTGATACACTGTGAGACCCCATACACACCTGACAGGATCCTGATACACTGTGAAACCCCATACACACCTGGCAGGATCCTGATACACTGCGATAACCCCATACACACCTGGCAGGATCCTGATACACTGTGAAACCTCATACACACCTGTCTAGATCCTGATACATTGTGAAACCCCATACACACCTGGTAGGATCCTGATACACTGTGAAACCCCATACACACATGGAAGGATCCTGATACACTGTGAAACCCCATACACAACTGGCAGGATCCTGATACACTGTGAAACTCCATACATACCTGGCAGGATCCTGATACACTGTGAAACCACATACACACATGGCAGGATCCTGAAAGACTGTGAAACCCCATACACACATGGCAGGATCCTGAAAGACTGTGAAACCCCATACACACCTGGCAGGATCCTGATACACTGTGAAACCCCATACACACCTGGCAGGATCCTGAAAGACTGTGAAACACCATACACACCTGGCAGGATCCTGATACACTGTGAAACCCCATACACACCTGGCAGGATCCTGATACACTGAAACCCCATACACAATTGGCAAGATCCTGATACATTGTGAAACCCCTTACACACCTGACAGGATCCTGATACACTGTGAAACCCCATACACAACTGGCTAGATCCTGATTCACTGTGAAACCCCATACACACCTGGCAGGATCCTGATACACTGTGAAAACCCATACACACCTGGCAGGATCCTGATACACTGTAAAAACCCATACACACCTGGGCGGAACCTGATACAGTGGGAAACCCCTTACACACCTGGCAGGATCCCGATACACTGTGAAACCCCATACACACCTGGCAGGAAGCTGCTGCACTGTGAAACCCCATACACACCTGGCAGGATCCCGATACACTGTGAAACCCCATACACACCTGGCAGGAACCTGATACACTGTGAAACCCCTTACACACGTGGCAGGATCCCGATACACTGTGAACCCCACACACACCTGGCAGGACACTGATACACTGTGAAACCCCAGACACACCTGGCAGGATCCCGATACATTGTGAAACCCCATACACACCATGCAGGATCTGATAAACTGTGCACCCTATACACACCTGGCAGGATCCTGATACACTGTGAACCCCATAATCACCTGGCAGGATCGGATAAACTGTGCACCCTATACACACCTGGCAGGATCCTGATACACTGTGAAAACCCTAACACACCTGGCAGGATTCTAATAAACCGTAAAACCCCATACACACCTGGCAGGATCCTGATACACTGTGAAACCCCATACACACCTGACAGGATCCTGATACACTGTGAAACCCCATACACACCTGACAGGATCCTGATACACTGCGATAACCCCATACACACCTGGCAGGATCCTGATACACTGTGAAACCCCATACACACCGGTCAGGACCATGATACACTGTGAAACCCCATACACACCGGTC
Source organism: Squalus acanthias (assembly GCA_030390025.1). Classification (NCBI taxonomy): domain Eukaryota; kingdom Metazoa; phylum Chordata; class Chondrichthyes; order Squaliformes; family Squalidae; genus Squalus; species Squalus acanthias. The sequence goes on along the minus strand of JASTWF010000111.1, from coordinate 792,820 downwards.
AGGATCCTGATACACTGTGAAACCTCATACACACCTGTCTAGATCCTGTCACACTGTGTAAACCCATGCACACCTGGCAGGTTCCTGATACACTGTGAAACCCAATACACACCTGGCAGGATCCTGATACACTGTGAAACTCCATACACACCGGTCAGGACCATGATACACTGTGAAACCCCATACACACCGGTCAGGATCCTGATACACTGTTAAACCTCATACACACCTGTCTAGATCCTGATACATTGTGAAACCCCATACAAACCTGGCAGGATCCTGTCACACTGTGAAAACCCATACACACCTGGCAGGATCCTGATACACTTTGAAACCCCATACACACATGGCAGGATCCTGATACACTGTGAAAACCCATACACACCTTGCAGGATCCTGATACACTGTGAAACCCCATACACACCTGGCAGGAACCTGATACACTGTGACTCCCCATACACACATGGCATGATCCTGATACACTGTGAAACCCCATACACACCTGGCAGAATCCTGATACACTGTGAAACCCCAAACACACCTGGCAGGATCCTGATACACTGTGAAACCCCACACACACCTGCCAGGATCCTGATACACTGTGAAACACCACACACACCTGGCAGGATCCTGATACACTGTGAAACCCCATACACACCTGGCAGGATCCTGATATCCTGTGACACCCCATACACACCTGGCAGGATCCTGATATACTGTGACACCCCATACACACCTGCCAGGATCCTGATACACTGTGAAACCCCATACAGACCTGGCAGGATCCTGATACACTGTGAAACCCCATACACACATGGCAGGATCCTGATACACTGTGAAAACCCATACACACCTTGCAGGATCCTGATACACTGTGAAACCCCATACACAGCTGGCAGGATCCTGATACACTGTGAAAACCCATACACACCTGGCAGGATCCTGATACACTGTGAAACCCCATACACACCTGACAGGATCCGGATACACTTTAAAACATCATACACTTCAGCTACTCTTCCAATATACAGCAAATCTTAATACACATCCCCCATGTGCAACACAGAATCTCTGCGATCTTACATTTCCTTGAGCTGCATATTCAGGGTTTCTGCACCCCTCGAATTCGGTCTCACCATAAAGTGTAGGGAAAGAGATGGAGACATGCGTAATAGCAAAATGTTATCGCTTCTCAGCACAAAATAAGATGTCGGAAAGAGGTTTTTCCGATCTGGGAAAATGTACTTATGTTCACACAGTAGAACATTAATCCGTGTAGAAATGTGAGAAATGTACAATGTTCAGGGTGACTAGGAAGTTATTGTTTATCTTCATAATGTTATTGAAATTAGCACAAAGAATAATCGAACGAATGAGTAGAACGCTGAGTGGAACATCCATCCATTCACAGACTGTCCCACTCGCAATTCACACAATGCCCCAGATAACCTGCCCAAGGTCTGATAGAGTAACAGTGGGGCACTTGACCATTCACAGTCTGTCCCACTCCCAATTTACACAATGCCCCAGATAACCTGCCCAAGGACTGATACAATAACAGTGAGACACTTGACCATTCACAGTCTGTCCCACTCCCAATTCACACAATGCCCCAGATAACCTGCCCAAGGTCTGACACAGTAAAGTGGGGCAGTTGACCATTTGCTCTCTGTCCATATCCCACTGATAACCTGTGCCCTATTTCCCAGTAAATATTAGAATCAAGTGAGGATTTGAAACAGTTCTCAGCTACTAACTGAGTTTTAATTTCTACACGCAGCTCTATCGAAACTGCCAATTAAATCTTGCAATATTTTACTGAATGGTGAAAAGGTATTGAGAAGTTGTATTTATGTCAATACAAATAACACTGAGAACCACTTTCTGACTATTCTAATTGAAGATGTACAACAGAAACACAAGGACACACTCCGGGAACAAACTGAAACACTGAGAGTGAACACTATTCTAATAAAGGAGAAGGTTAAGATTTTTCAGCTGGTTGATCGATACGCTGAGCTAACGGTCATTTCTACTGTTCGAGATCGGACACTTGTAGAACATGAACTGCTGGCAAGAGGCCGAGACCATGAAGAGTGGAGAAAGCAACATCTCCGTGGAAGGCTGGAAAAAATCCGAACTCATCAATTGTTCCACAGCTGTTTTTCCCAGAGTGGAGGTTTGTTCCAGAAAATAAAGCACATCTTCCGGCGATCTAAATCTGCCAGTTCAGCAGCAGTGAGCGGAGTCCCGGGGATTGGAAAAACAACAATGGTACAAAAGATTGTTCATGACTGGGCCACTGGGAAAATATACCCACACTTTCAATTTGTTTTCAGCTTTAAATTCCGTGATTTGAACGCTATTAACTTTCGAATAAACCTGAGGAATCTGATACTGGATCTGTATCCTTACTTTGGGAATATTCTGGGAGAGCTCTGGAAAAACCCAGAGAGATTGCTGTTTATATTCGATGGTCTAGATGAATTCAAGGACGTGATCGATTTTGCTGACAATCGGAGAAATACAGAACCTCAGCACATGTGCACAGATCCTGAAGACTGGTGTGAAGTGTCTGACATTGTGTACAGTTTAATACAGCACAAGCTGCTCCCAGGATGTTCAGTGCTAGTGACCAGCCGCCCCACTGCATTACAGTTATTGGAAAAGGCTGAGATCAGTGTCTGGGCTGAAATCCTGGGATTTGTTGGTGAAGAACGGAAGGAATATTTCAACAAGTTTTTTAAAGATCAGGCGGTGGCAGCAGCTGTTTTCAAACACGTGGAGGAGAACGAGATCCTGTACACAATGTGCTACAACCCTTCCTACTGCTTGATCCTCGGCCTCTCACTGGGCCCCTTCTTTACACAAAGAGACAGGAATCAGCAGCGAGTTCCCAAGACCATCACCCAACTATATTCCTACTATATTTACAACATTCTGAAAAACCATGGCCGAGAGATTGAAAGCCCCCGTGATGTGTTACTGAAGCTTGGTGAGATGGCCTTCACAGGAGTCTCCGAGAAGAAGATTGTGTTTAGAAATGGAGATTTGATCAAGTACAATCTGCAACCTTCCCAGTTCCTGTCTGGGTTCATGATGGAACTTTTGGAGAGAGATGCTTCTGTCCAGAGCGTGGTGTACACATTCCCGCACCTCACCATCCAAGAGTTTGTAGCCGCACTCACACAATTCCTGACTCCAGATCACGGGGACATCCTGAAACTCCTCAGAGAATCCCACAGCAAGGAAGATGGGCGATTTGAGATATTTATCCGTTTTGTTGCTGGTCTCTCCTCCCCACAGGCAGCTCGGCCCCTGGAGGAGTTTCTGGGTCCTTTTCTTCATCAAACCACCTGCCGAGTGATTGACTGGGTGATGGAGAAGGTTGAAGGACAGATTGGAAACACAGGGAGTGAAACTGGGAAAAGGAACCTCCTGAACACATTCCACTACCTGTTTGAGTCTCAGAATAAAGGTCTGTCTCGGAAAACAGTGGGATCAGTGGAATCACTTACATTTCGTGGATTGACATTGACCCCGATTGACTGTGCGGTCCTGTCTCATGTCATTGGACTCTGTGATACAATAAAACAACTCGATCTAGAAGCTGCAACATTCAGTGTGAGGGACTCCAGCGGCTGGGACCCGTACTGCACAAATGCCGGGTGTTGGGGTAACTGTTTATTTGTCTCTAACTGTTGGGCGAATTGTAGAACAGTCAGGGATTGTTTTGTTGCTCCGTAATGTAGGGAAACAAACAGTTCAGTTAAACCAGGGAGAAGCAGATTCAACACAAATATGACCAATAATAAGAGGCTCGGTCAGTAATTCCCTAAGGACTGGAGAATCTAAAACTGGTCCTTGTGAACAAGTAGGGATTTTACAGTCTTTATCGGATCAACAAATACAGGTCACTGAGAGTCTGATAATTGAATTACAATAAATCATCTTTAATAAGGGTGGACAGCAGAATGTAAACATAACATATAATCCGGCAGTAAAGATAAAATTAATTTAAAATGTTTTCCTTATCCAACATTTCAACTAGGAACAGGAGAGAAACCCGAGTTTAAATCACTATCAGTTCGATATTTACTCCAATACCGTGCAGAGTGTGTCCTGTCGAGGGTGTAGTTTCCTGGATTGGGAATATTGGGGAATCGGGAATTCTTTCAGCTGTTAATGTTTACAATTATTCACAGTCCTGAACATTGAGTAAAGATTGATATTCAGGATCTTAAACCTGCCGGTGAAAAGGTTCCAATCTAACCGGAGTACAGACACACACCGGCCAGCGGTGGGGCCTCGCACACAGCGGGCGGCTCCTGGGTAAACCGGGGGCAGTGAACCCGGGAATTCCCCATAATCCGCCCCCTGTGTGTGAGGCCCCGCTCGGGGAGGGAACTTCCGAAAATTCCCCAAAACCTGTCGGGCCAGTTACACCTGAAATAAATATAGAGCCAGTTTAATGGGGAATAAAGTGAGAGACTCCCCTCCCCTATAAATTGGGAGCACAGGGACATTTAAAACTTGTAACGGGACAGAATAAACTCTAATGCTGCTATTGACAAACATTCACTATAAGCCCTCTTACTCCCACAGCTACCTGGAATACACTTCCTCCCACCTCGCTTCCTGTAAGGACGCTGCTCCATTCTCCCAGTTTTTCTGTCACTGCCGCATCTGCTCTGAAAATGCCAAGTTCCATACGAGTGCTTCCGACATGTCTTCCTTGTTCCTCAACCGAGGATTCCCCTCGACCGTGTTTGACACGTCTCTTGACCTTGTCCGTTCTATTTCCCGCACTTCTGCTCTCACCCCTTCCCCTCCCACCCGGAACCACGATAGAGTTCCCCTTGTCCTCACCTTTCACCCCACCAGCCTCCACATTCAGCGGATCATCCTCCGCCATTTCCGCCACCTCCAGTGTGATCCCACCACCAAACACATCTTCCCCTCACATCCCCTTTCAGCATTCCGAAGGGCCCGCTCCCTCCGCGACACCCTGGTCCACTCCTCTATCACCTTCAACATCCCTTCCCCTTCCCACAGCACCTTCCCGTGCAAGTGCAGGAGATGCTACACCTGCCCCTTTTACCTCTTTCCTTCACACTGTCCATTCCCGAAACACTCCTTCCAGGTAAAACAGCGATTTACTTGTACTTATTGCAATTTAGTATACTGTATTCGCTGCTCACGATGCGGTCTCCTCTACATTGGGGAGACCAAACGCAGATTGGATGACCGCTTTGTGGAACACCTCCGTTCAGTCCGTAAGTGTGACCCCGAGCTTCTGGTCGCCTATCGCTTTAATTCTCTGCTCCACTCCCACTCTGATCTCTCCATTCACGGCCTCTTACACTCTTCCAACAAAGTACAACATAAGATCGAGGAACAGCACCTCATCTTTCAATTAGGCACTTTACAGCCCTCTGGACTCAACATCGAGTTCAACAATTTCAGACTATAAACTCGGCCACTATTTTATTTTTTTCGTTATTTTTCCTTTTCCCTTTTTTTCTCTCTCGCATGACAGCTGTTGATGATTCTGCCATTGCCATTCACACCTCATCTAGATTCATCTTTTGATTTTTAACTTGTCCCATTACCAGCTCCTTTTGCTTGCAGCATCATCCCTTTTGTCTTTTAATCTCTCCTGTCTTCCACCCTATCACAGACCTTCCCTTTTGTTCTTTCCTCCGCTCCCCCACCTTTCCCGGTCCCGACACTTGCTTAAAAACCTGTTACATCTGTAACTTTTTCCAGTTCTGACGAAGGGTCCTCGACCTGAAACAATAAACTGTGTTTCACTCTCTATAGATGCTGCCTGACCTGCTGGGTATTTCCAGCATTTCCTGTTTTTATTTCAGCATAAATTCTCCGTGTTTTATAAAATCCTGGGGGACTGATTTTACAGCAGCAGTTAGCGTTTCACAATATAACTCACCCCGAGATATTATACAGATTAATATAATGCACAGAGTATAAAGTACAGGGAATCACCGCTTTATCATTTAATTCTGGGAAAATCGCCCCATTCCCATAAAATCCGGGATTTAAGGAGCAGCAGAAATTAGACAAGTTTCTCCAAACACGAGGCCGGTCACTGAGCTCCAGGAGGGTAATTCTGATCATCAGGGAATGAGACCGGACTGAGTGTCACCGGCCCGCAACCGACCCCGACCCCACCCGGCCCCACCGACCCGCCACCGACCCCGACCCGCCCAGGGGGAAATCGCGGGGGGAAACCGGTTTATTAATGTCCAGAAATACTTTCAGTGATTGCTGTAATATCCGAGAGAGAGAAATATGTCAGATCCGAGCTTTGATTCAGTTTGTTTCTCTCTGTTTGTGTTTAGACTGAGTTATAATAAACTGGGAGATTCAGGAGTGAAACTAGTGTCTGCGGCTCTGAGGAACCCGGACTGTAAAATACAGACACTGCAGTAAGTACCAGACTGTGTGAGATTGTGTTTATAATAACGGGATGTCTGACACTGAACTTTATTATTAGTATCAGTAATAGTGTTATTAATAAACTCTGGGGATTGACTCTGATTCCTGTTATTTCTCTCTCTGATCCCCAGGCTGGGTGGTGTCGGTCTCACAGATTCTGCTGCCGGGGATCTCGCCTCCGCTCTCAGTACAAACCGCTCAGTGACGGATCTGGAGCTGGGCGGCAATGAACTGGGAGATTCAGGAGTGAAACTAGTGTCTGCGGCTCTGAGGAACCCGGACTGTAAAATACAGACACTGGGGTAAGTACCAGACTGTGTGAGATTGTGTTTATAATAACCGGATGTCAGACACTGAACATTATTATTAGTATCAGTAATAGTGTTATTAATAAACTCTGGGGATTGACTCTGATTCCTGTTATTTCTCTCTCTGATCCCCAGTCTACGGTCTGTCGGTCTCACAAATTCTGGTGCCGAGGATCTCGCCTCCGCTCTCAGTACAATCCGCTCACTGACTGATCTGGACCTGAGCTCAATAAACTGGGAGATTCAGGAGTGAAACTAGTGTCTGCGGCTCTGAGGAACCCGGACTGTAAAATACAGAAACTGCAGTAAGTACCAGACTGTGTGAGATTGTGTTTATAATAACTGGATGTCTGACACTGAACATTATTATTAGTATCAGTAATAGTGTTATTAATAAACTCTGGGGATTGACTCTGATTCCTGTTATTTCTCTCTCTGATCCCCAGGCTGGATGGTGTCGGTCTCACAGATTCTGGTGCCGAGGATCTCGCCTCCGCTCTCAGTACAATCCGCTCACTGACGGATCTGGACCTGGCGGCAATAAACTGGGAGATTCAGGAGTGAAACTAGTGTCTGCGGCTCTGAGGAACCTGGACTGTAAAATACAGAAACTGGAGTAAGTACCAGACTGTGTGAGATTGTGTTTATAATAACTGGATGTCTGACACTGAACATTATTATTAGTATCAGTAATAGTGTTATTAATAAACTCTGGGGATTGACTCTGATTCCTGTTATTTCTCTCTCTGATCCCCAGTCTAGGGGCTGTCGGTCTCACAGATTCTTGTGCCGAGGATCTCGCCTCCGCTCTCAGTACAAACCGCTCACTGACGGATCTGACCTGGGATCAAACTCCTTCACAGACCGATCTGTCCCCGCTCTCCGCCGCCTCATACTGACCTGCCGGAGTCTGGAGCGGATCGAGTGAGTGTTTGTGTTAATGTTTAATGTAATAAATAAAATATCAATGGGATTCAGTCACTGTGGGTAATATTTGTCTGTAATTATTATTGAAATATTTACCCCAGTCTCGCGGTTATTTACACTGATGTTCAATCTGTTTATTTCCTGTTTAATCTTTAATCTGTTTCAGGCTGAGGAACAATCGGTTCAGTTCATCCGGAAACAAACAGCTGGAGTTACTGCGGGGAACAAGACCCGGATTGACAGTGATTGTTTATTCAATTTAACGGTTTCCTGCTCGAGCTGAACGCGTCATCGCCCATTGTGATGTCAGAGGCCCAGCCACAGGGTCACGTGATTCAGCCGCGGCCAGGCTGCAGCCCTTTCAAAATGGATGTGAGACTGAGTGTGAGTTTCTGCAAATTGCAGAGTCTGTCTGAGTGTCTGTATGTGTGTGAGTGTGAGTTTCTGCAAATTGCAGAGTCTGTCTGAGTGTGTCTGTATGTGTGTGAGTGTGAGTTTCTGCAAATTGCAGAGTCTGTCTGAGTGTGTCTGTATGTCATTTTGGTTTTAATCTTCCAACTCGGCAGTCATCCCTCTGCAGGCTGGCCAGGCAGTGAGAGAAATCAAGACAAGCTGCAGAATAAAATACTGAAAACTGTCTGTTTGCTTTTAAACTCACAAACAGAGCAGAGCTATGAAAGAAATCAACTTTCTTTCATTGCTGACAGTGATTTGTGGCGATTTTGCAGGCTGGCTCTGTGTGTGAGTGTGTGTTTGTGACAGAGAGAGAGACAGACAGCAAAAGCCGGTGTGTATGCAGGGCATGTCTGTGTTCAAATTATCTGCCGTACGGCATCTCATGTCTGAAAAAAACAGAAAGTATACATCAATAGATCATTTTAATTTAATTCCAGACTGCACTGTGATGGGATCTTACTGTGCCTTTCATTCAAGAATTTTGTAAAAAGCTAATCTGCATATATACATCAAGCCATTTGATATTTTTCTGTACTGGACTTTATTGGGGAATGTTTGTGAAGTGTTTCATGGCACATCCTGCTGTGGGATCTTACTCTCCCCTTCAGCCCAACCCAAACAAGAAAATAAATTTGTTAAAAATAAGTAGTGTATATATTTTATTTTTAAAAATATTTTCAGAATAATCCATTTGATTTTTTTCTGGACTGGGCTTTATTGGGGAATGTGCTTGGGTTGTTTTCAGAGCAAAAGCTGCAGTGCGATCTTTCCATTCATTTTATTACACTCCAGGCAAACCACAGACAGGCAGACATTTAATTAACAGAAGTAAAGTATATATATTATTATTTATTCCTGATTGTATTTACTTCTTTTCACCCTCCCGGGCTTTCATTTCCTCTCGTGGACCTGGATTTCTTGGGCCTTGGTTTCACATCTTCCTGTTTGTTTGTCCTCGTCAAAAATGGACGCACAGCCAGGAAGGGACATCATCAAAAATTGACACTCCCAGGCTCCACATCTTTCAAAATGGATGTGTGTGTGTGAGTTTCTGCAAATTGCAGAGACTGTGTAATTGTGTCTGTTAGTGAGTGGTTGTCTGTGTTTCTGCAATTTTTAGAGTGTGTGAGTGTGTCTGTGTGCATGGGTGTCTGTGTGTCTGGAAATTGCAGAGTCTGTGTGAGTGTGTGTGTCATGATACTGTAAATTTTAGTTCAATGCGAGTGGGAGGGTGTATGTGTGTGTGTGAGAGACAGACAGAGAGTCAGTGAGAGGGAGGGAGACATGAAGGCAAAAGGCAAGTTGCAGAATAGAAAGCCTGTTTCTGTAGGCCACAAAGTGAAAAGATAAGATACTGAAAAGTGTCTTTTTGGTTTTAATTTTCCAACACGGCAGTCATCCCTCTGCAGGCTGGCCAGGCTGTGCGTGTGTGTGTGAGAGAGAGAGAGAGGGCAAAAGCTGTTGTTTGTGTGAGATGTGGTTTGCTGTCTCATTACCTGCTGTTGTTGTATTAAACCCTCTTGATTTCATTCTGGCCTGGTCCACATGTAATGCTGTTGTGTATCACTTCATTGCACTTTATTTCATTTCACTTCACTTCAAGACAGACAGTCTGTCAGTGAGATACTGAAAATGTCGTTGTGGACTGTCTGACAATAAAAGCTGTCTGGGATCTTTGCATTCTTTTTATTCCACTCTACTCAAATCAACACAAGGCAGGCAGGCTGGCAGGCAGTGAGAGAGACACATGAAATCAAGATAACACGCAGAATAGAAATAAAAACAGAAAATGCTGGAAATACTCAGTATGTTAAGCAGCATCAGTGGCGATACAGAGAAACAGAGTAAATGTTTCAGCTCGATGACCTTTCGTCAGAACGTTTCCAGAATCTGACAAAAGGTAATCGAGCTGAAACATTAACTCTGTTTCTCTCTCTCTCAATAGATGCTGCCTTACCTGCTGAGTATTTCCAAAACTTTCTGTTTTTATTTCAGATTTCCCACATCCACAGGATTTGCTTTTGATGCAGAATAGAAAGCCTGTTTCTGTAGGCCGTAAACTGAAAAGATAAAAACTGAAAACTGTCTGTTTGCTTTTAAACTGCCAAACAGAGCAGAGTAATGATAGAAATCAACTTTCTTTCATTGCTGACAGTGATTTGTGGCAATTTTGCAGGCTGGCCTGTGTGTGTGTGTGTGTGTGTGTGTGTGAGAGAGAGAGACAGACAGCAAAAGCTGGTGTGTATGCAGGGCTTGTCTGTGTTCAAGTTATCTGCTGTGTGCATTGGTATTGCATCTCATGTCTGAAAACAACAGAAATCGTACACCATTAGATCATATTAATTTAATTCCAGACAGCGCTGTTGTGGGATCTTACTTTCATTTCTTACAACATTTTGAAAAAAGCTAATCTGCATATATACATGAAGCCATTTGATATTTTTCTGCACTGGACTTTATAGGGGAATGTTTGTGAAGTGTTTCATGGCACATCCTGCTGTGGGATCTTACTCTCCCCTTCAGCCCAACCCAAACAAGACAAGACATTTGTTAAAGAAAAGTATATATTATATTTATTAATGATTTTCAGAATACTCCATTTGATTTTTTTCTGGACTGGGCTTTAATTGAGGAATGTGCTTGGGATGTTTTCACAGCAAAAGCTGCAGTGTGATCTTTCCATTCATTTTATTAAACTCCAGGCAAACCACAGACAGGCAGACATTTAATTAACAGAAGTAAAGTATATATTTTATTATTTATTCCTGATTGTATTTACTTCTTTTCTACCTCCTGGGCTTTCATTTCCTCTCGGGGACCTGGATTTCTGGGGCCACGGCTTCACTTCTTCCTGTTTGTTTGTCCTCATCAAACATGGACGCACAGCCAGAAAGCGACATCATCAAAAATTGACACTCCCAGGCTGCACCTCACTCCAAAATGCATGTGTGAGTGTGAGAGTGAGTTTCTGCAAATTGCAGAGTTGTGTGAGTGTGTCTGTACGTGTGAGAGTGTGAGTTTCTGCAAATTGCAGAGTCTGTCTGAATGTTATTTTGGTTTTAATCTTCCAACTCGGCAGACATCCCTCTGCAGGCTGGCCAGGCTGTGAGTTTGTGTGTGACAAGGCAGGCTGGCAGGCAGTGAGAGAAATCAAGACAACCTGCAGAATAAAATACTGAAAACTGTCTGTTTGCTTTTAAACTCCCAAACAGAGCAGAGCTATGAAAGAAATCAACTTTCTTTCATTGCTGACAGTGATTTGTGGCGATTTTGCAGTCTGGCCTGTGTGTGTGTGTGTGTGAGTGTGTGAGTGTGTGACAGAGAGAGAGACAGACAGCAAAAGCTGGTGTGTATGCAGGGCTTGTCTGTGTTCAAGTTATCTGTCGTGTGCACTGGTACTGAATCTCATGTCTGAAAAAAACAGAAAGTATATACCATTAGATCATATTGATTTAATTCCAGACTAGGCTTTGGTGGGACCTTACTTTGCCTTTCATTCAAGAATTTTGTAAAAAGCAAATCTACATATATACCATCAAGTCATTTGATATTTTTCTGGACTGGACTTTATTGGGGAATGTTTGTGAAGTGTTTCATGGCACATCCTGCATTGGGATCTTACTCTCCCCTTCAGCCCAACCCAAACAAGACAAGACATTTGTTAAAAATAAGTATATATTATATTTTTAAAATTATTTTCAGAATAATCCATTTGATTTTTTTCTGGGCTGAGCTTTATTGGGGAATGTGCTTGGGATGTTTTCAGAGCAAAAGCTGCTGTGCGATCTTTCCATTCATTTTATTACACTCCAGGCAAACCACAGACAGGCGGACATTTAATTAACAGAAGTAAAGTATATATATTATTATTTATTCCTGATTATTTACTTCTTCTCACCCTCCCGGGCATTCGTTTCCTCTCGGGGACCTGGATTTCTTGGGCCTCGGCTTCACATCTTCCTGTTTTGATTGTCCTCATCAAACATGGACGCACAGCCAGGAAGGGACATCATCAAAAATTGACACTCCCAGGCTCCACATCTTTCAACATAATTGTGTGTGTGTGTGAGGGTGAGTTTCTGCAAATTGCAGAGACTGTGTGAGTGTGTCTGTAAGTGAGTGGGTGTCTGTGTTTCTGTAAATTGCAGAGTGTGTGAGTGTGTCTGCGCACGTGGGTGTCTGTGTGTCTGCAAATTTCAGAGTCTGTCTGAGTGTGTGTGTCATGTTACTGTAAATTTTAGTTCAATGTGGGTGGGAGGGTGTGTGTGTGAGTGACAGACAGACAGACAGTCAGTGAGAGCGAGAGAGACATGAAATCAAAAGGCAAGTAGCAGAATAGAAAGTCTGTTTCTGTAGGCCACCAACTGAAAAGATAAGATACTGAAAAGTGTCTTTTTGGTTTTAATCTTCCAACAAGGCAGTCATCCCTCTGCAGGCTGGCCAGGCTGTGAGTGTGTGTGTGAGAGAGAGAGAGAGGGCAAAAGCTGGTGTTTGTGTGAAATGTGGTCTGCTGTCTTATTACCTGCTGTTGTTGTATTAAACCCTATTGATTTCATTCTGGTCCACATGTAATGCTGTTGTGTATCACTTCATTGCACTTTATTTCATTTCACTTCACTCCAAGACCGACAATTTGTCAGTGAGATACTGAAAAAGACTTTGTAGACTGTCTGACAATAAAAGCTGTCTGGGATTTTTGCATTCTTTTTATTCCACTCTTCTCAAATCCACACAAGTTAGACAGGCAGGCTGGCAGTGAGAGAGACACATGAAATCAAGACAACATACGGAACAGAAATAAAAACAGAAAATGCTGGAAATACTCAGAATGTTAGGCAGCATCACTGGAGCTACAGAGAAATAGACTAACTGTTTCAGCTTGACCTTTTGTCAGAACCTTTGCAGAATCTGACAAAAGTTAATCGAGCTGAAATATTAACTCTGTTTCGCTCTCTCTCCACAGATGCTGCCTTACCTGCTGAGTATTTCCAAAACTTTCTGATTTTATTTCAGATTTCCCACATCCACAGCATTTGCTTTTGATGCAGAATAGAAAGTCTGTTTCGGTAGGCCGCAAACTGAAAAGATAAAATACTGGAAACTGTCTCTTTGCTTTTAAACTTCCAAACAGAGCAGAGCAATGATGGAAATCAACTTTTTTTCATTGCTGACAGTGGTTTGTGGCAATTTTGCAGGCTGGCCTGTGTGTGTGTGAGAGAGACAGAGAGAGAGAGACAGCAAAAGCTGGTGTGTATGCAGGGCTTGTCTGTGTTCAAGTTATCTGCCGTGTGCATTGGTACTGCTTCTCATGTCTGAAAAAAATTCAGAAAGTATACACAATTAGATCATATTAATTTAATTCCAGACTGCACTGTTGTGGGATCTTACTTTGCCTTTCTTACAAGAATTTTGTAAAATGCAAATCCACATATATACATAAAGCCATTTGATATTTTACTGGACTGGAATTTATAGGGGAATGTTTGTGGAGTCTTTCATTGCATTTCCTGAAGTGGGATCTTACTCTCCCCTTCAGCCCAACCCAAACAAGATATTTGTAAAAAAAAAGTATACATTATATTTTGTAAATTATTTTCAGAATAATCCATTTAATTTTTTTCTGAACTGGGCTTTATTGGGGAATGTGCTTGGGATGTTTTCAAAGCAAAATCTGCTGTGTGATCTTTCCATTCATTTTATTAGACTCCAGGCAAACCACAGACAAGCAGAAATTTAGTTAACAGAAGTAAAGTATATATATTATTATTTAAACCTGATTGTATTTAATTCTTTTCACACTCCCGGGCTTTCATTTCCTCTCGGGGACCCGGATTTCTGAGGCCTCGGCTTCACTTCCTGTTTGATTGTCCTCGTCAAACATGGCCGAACAGCAAGGAAGGGACATCATCAAAAAATGACACTCCCAGGCTCCACATCTTTCAAAATGGATGTGTGTGTGTGAGGGTGAGTTTCTGTAAATTGCAGAGTCTGTGTGAGTGTGTGTGTCATGTTACTGTAAATTTTTGTTCAATGTGGGTGGGAAGGAGACTGTGTTAGTGGCAGACAGACAGACAGTCAGTGAGAGCGAGAGAGACATGAAATCAAAAGGCATGTAGCAGAATAGAAAGCCTGTTTCTGTAGGCCACAAAGTGAAAAGATAAAATACTGAAAAGTGTCTTTTTGGTTTTAATCTTCCAACATGGCAATCATCCCTCTGCAGGCTGGCTAGGCTGTGAGTGTGTGTATGAGAAAGAGAGAGAGGGCAAAAGCTGGTGTTTGTGTGAGATGTGGTTTGCTGTCTTATTACCTGCTGTTGTTGTATTAAACCCTTTAATTTCATTCTGGCCTGGTCCACATGTAATGCTGTTGTGTATCACTTCATTGCACTTTATTTCATTTCACTTCACTTCAAGACCGACAGTCAGTCAGTGAGATATTGAAAAATGTCTTTGTGGACTGTCTGATATTAAAAGCTGCACTGGGATCTTTGCATTCTTTTTATTCCACTCTACTCAAATCAGGAAAAGGGCTGGCAGGCAGTGAGAGAGACACATGCAATCAAGACAACATGCAGAATAGAAATAAAAACAGAAAATGCTGGAAATACTCAGTATGTTAGGCAGCATCAGTGGAGAGACAGAGAAACAGAGTAAATGTTTCAGCTCGATGACCTTTCATCACAACCTTGCCAGAATCTGATAAAAGGTAATTGAGCTGAAACATTAACTCTGTTTCTCTCTCTCTCCACAGATGTTGCCTTACATGCTGAGTATTTCCAGCATTTTCGGTTTTTATTTCAGATTTCCCACATCCACAGCATTTTCTTTTGATGCAGAATAGAAAGCCTGTTTCTGTAGGCCACAAATTGAAATGATAAAACACTGAAAAATCTCTGTTTGCGTATAAACTGCCAAACAGAGCAGAGCAATGATAGAAATCAACTTTCTTTCATTGCTGACAGTGATTTGTGGCGATTTTGCAGGCTGGCCTGTGTGTGTGTGTGTGTGTGTGTGTGAGAGAGAGAGAGAGACAGCAAAAGCTGGTGTGTATGCAGGGCTTGTCTGTGTTCAAGTTATCTACCATGTTCATTGGTATTGCATCTCATGTCTGTAAATAACAGAAAGTATACTCCATTAGATCAGACTGATTTCATTCCAGACTGCGCTGCTGTGGCATCTTACTTTGCCTTTCTTTCAAGAATTCTGTTAAAAGCAAATCTACATATATACATCATGCCATTTGATATCTTTCTGGATTGGACTTTGTAGTGGAATGTTTGTGGAGTGTTTTATCGCATATCCTGCTGTGGGATCTTACTCTCCCCTTCAGCCTAACTCAAACAAGACAAGAAATTTGTTAAAGAAAAGTATATATTATATGTGCTTGGATGTTTTCACAGCAAAAGCTGCTGTGCGATCTTTCCATTCATTGTATTACACTCCAGGCAAACCACAGACCGGCAGACATTTAATTACCAGAAGTAAAGTATATATATTATTATTTATTCCTGATTGTATTTACTTCTTTTCTACCTCCCAGGCTTTCATTTCCTCTCGGGGACCCGGATTTCTGGGGCCTCGGCTTCACTTCTTCCTGTTTGTTTGTCCTCATCAAATATGGACGCGCAGCCAAAAAGGGACCATCATCAAAAATTGAAACTCCCAGGCTGCATCCCTTTCAAAATAAATGTGTGTGTGAGTTTCTGCAAATTGCAGAGTCTGTCTGAATGTGTGTGTCATGTTGCTGTAAATTTTAGTTCAATGTGTGGGGTGGGAGATTGTGTGAATGGCAGACAGACAGAGAGACATTGAGAGCGAGAGAGACATGAAATCAAAAGGCAAGTAGCAGAATAGAAAGCCTGTTTCTGTAGGTCACAAAGTGAAAAGATCAGATACTGGAAAGTGTCTTTTTGGTTTTTATCTTCCAACACGGCAGTCATCCCTCTGCAGGCTGGCCAGGCTGTGAGAGTGTGTGTCTGAGAAAGAGAGAGAGGGCAAAAGCTGGTGTTTGTGTGAGATGTGGTCTGCTGTCTTATCACCTGCTGTTGTTGTATTAAACCCTATTGATTTCATTCAGGCCTGGTCCACATGTATTGCTGTTGTGTATCACTTTATTTCATTTCACTTCCCTTCAAGACAGACACTCTGTCAGTGAGATATTGAAAAATATCTTTGTGGACTGTCTGACGATAAAAGCTGTCTGGGATCTTTGCATTCTTTTTATTCCACTCTACTCAAATCAGGAAAAGGGCTGGCAGGCTGGCAAGCAGTGAGAGAGACACATGAAATCAAGACAACATGCAGAATAGAAATGAAAATAGAAAATGCTGGAAATACTCAGTATGTTAGGCAGCATCAGTGAAGATACAGAGAAACAGAGTAAATGTTTCAGCTTGATGAACTTTCGACAGAACCTTGCCAGAATCTGACAAAAGGTTATCGAGCTTAAACCTTAACTCTGTTTCTCTCTCTCTCCACAGATGTTGCCTTAACTGCTGAGTATTTCCAACATTTTCTGTTTTGATTTCAGATTTCCTACATCCACAGGATTTGCTTTTGATGTAGAATAGAAAGCCTGTTTCTGTAGGCCGCAAAATGAAAAGATTAAATACTGAAAACTGTCTGTTTGCTTTTCAACTGCCAAACAGAGCAGAGGTAAGAAAGAAATCAGGGCTTGTCTGTGTTCAAGTTATCTGCCATGTTCATTGTTACTGCATCTCATGTCTGAAAAAAAACAGAAAGTTTACTCCATTTGATCATATTGATTTAATTCCAGACTGCACTGTTGTGGGATCTTACTTTGCCTTTCTTTCAAGAATTTTGTAAAAACACAAATCTGCAGATAGACATCAAGCCATTTGATATTTTTCTGGACTGGACTTTATTGGGGAAAATTTGTGAAGTGTTTCATGGCACATCCTGCTGTGGGATCTTACTTCCCCTTCTTCCCAACCCAAACAAAACAAGACATTTAAGAAAAGTATATATTGGCCGAGAAATTAAAGAGGGAGCCTTCGTGTGGGGGTAAGGCTTCCCCGCGATATCTCACTGCGCGCCGGCTTTTTCATTCCGAGCTCGCACGAACTTGATTTTCTAGACAGCAGCTGGGCAGTGCTTGCGTATCCCACAGGCGCAGTTAATTCGTGCGAGCTGTGGGATCACGTGATTCAGTTAGAGCCAATGGCAGCACACCATCTTTCATTCATAGTTTTCACATCAAAGAACAGCTAAACCTCAATTAACTTTTAAAAAACCGTCACATTAATAAAATAAGTATAGTTAAATAAATTAACTACTTTAAACAAAAAAATTTATTTTTGAAAAAATTTAAAATCTATTAAAAGTTATAAAAATAAACTTACCTTTCTTTAAAGTCTCTAAAAAAGATATACCTCTTGAAAAAAATTCAAAATAATACTTAATTAACTACTTACCTTGTTAAAAGAGGGTCTTACGCCTCCTTTCTTTATGTGCAAAATCTTCCATGCTTACCTGCGCGTTCAAAGCACTAAGTGCACTGCGTGCGCGCAGCCTGTAGCGTGCACGTGGTTCACTTAGGAACCGCCCCCTTTTGAAATCACCAAGTGCCGGTTTTCAGCGCATGCGCAGTGCATGCAGAAAACCGGCAATTGGAGACAGAATACGCGAGAGTACACAGTGCGTACTCTCGCGTAGAGGCACTAATTTTTGGGCCATTATATTTTTTAAATTATTTTCAGAATAATCCATTTGATTATTTTCTGGACTGGGCTTTATTGGGGAATGTGCTTGGGATTTTTTCAGTACAAAACTTGCTGTGCGATCTTTCCATTCATGTTATTACACTCCAGGCAAACCACAGACAGGCAGACATTTAGTTATCAGAAGTAAAGTATATATATTATTATTTATTCCTGATTGTATTTACTTCTTTTCACCCTCCCGGGCTTTCATTTCCTCTCGGGGACCCAGATTTCTGTGGCCTCGGCTTCACTTCTCCCTGTTTGATTGTCCTCATCAAAAATGGACGCAGAGCGAGGAAGGAACCATCATCAAAAATTGACATTACCAGGCTCCACATCTTTCAAAATGGTTGTGTGTGTGTGAGGGTGAGTCCAGGCAAATTGCAGAGACTGTGTGAGTGTGTCTGTAAGTGAGTGCGTGTCTGTGTTTCTGCAAATTGCAGAGACTGTGTGAGTGTGTCTGCGTGCGTGGGTGTCTGTGTTTCTGCCAATTGCAGAGTCTGTGTGAGTGTGTGTGATGTTACTGTAAATTTTAGTTCAATGTGGGTGGGTGGGAGTCTGTGTGTGTGAGAGACAGACAGAAAGTCAGTGAGAGGGAGAGAGACATGAAAGCAAAAGGCAAGTAGCAGAATAGAAAGCCTGTTTCTGTAGGCCACAAAGTAAAAAGATAAGATACTGAAAAGTGTCTTTTTGGTTTTAATCTTCCAACACGGCAATCATCCCTCTGCAGGCTGGCCAGGCTGTGAGTGTGTGTGTGAGAGAGAGAGAGAGGGCAAAAGCTGGTGTTTGTATGAGATGTGGTTTGCTCTCTCATTACCTGCTGTTGTTGTATTAAACCCTCTTGATTTCATTCTGGCCTGGTCCACATGTAATGCTGTTGTGTATCACTTCATTGCACTTTATTTCATTTCAATCAACTCAAGACAGACAGTCAGTCAGTCAGATACTGAAAATGTTGTTGTGGACTGTCTGACAATAAAAGGTGCTCTGGGATCTTTGCATTCTTTTTATTCCACACTACTCAAATCAACACAAGGCAGACAGGCAGGCTGGCAGTGAGAGAGACACATGAAATCAAGACAACATGCAGAATAGAAATAAAAACAGAAAATGCTGGAAATACTAAGTATGTTAGGCAGCATCAGTCGAGATACAGAGAAATAGAGTAAATGTTTCAGCTCGATGACCTTTCGTCAGAACCTTGCCAGAATCTGACAAAAGGTAATCGAGCTGAAACATTAACTCTGTTTCTCTCTCTCTCCACAGATGCTGCCTTACCTGCTGAGTATTTCCAACATTTTCTGTTTTTATTTCAGATTTGCCACTTCCACGGGATTTGCTTTTGATGCAGAATAGAAAGCCTGTTTCGGTAGGCCGCAAACTGAAAAGATTAAATACTGAAAACTGTCTGTTTGCTTTTAAACTGCCAAACAGAGCAGAGCAATAAAATAAATCAACTTTCTTTCATTGCTGGCTGTGATTCGTGGTGATTTTGCAGGCTGGCCTGTGTGTGTGTGTGTGTGAGAGAGAGACAGACAGCAAAAGCTGGTGTGTATGCAGGGCTTGTCTGTGTTCAAGTTATCTGTCATGTGCATTGTTACTGCAGCTCACGTCTGAAAACAACAGAAAGTATACACCATTAGATCATATTGATTCAATTCCAGACTGCGCTGTTGTGGGATCTTCCTTTCCTTTCTTACAAAATTTTGTAAAAAGCAAATCTGCATATATACATCAAGCCATTTAATATTTTTCTGTAATGAACTTTATAGGGGAATGTTTGTGAAGTGTTTCATGGCACATCCTGCTGTGGGATCTTACTCTCCCCATCAGCCCAACCCAAACAAGACAAGAAATTTGTTAAACAAAAATATATATTGTATTTATTAATGATTTTCAGAATAATCCATTTGATTTTTTTCTGGACTGAGCTTTATTGGGGAATGTGCTTGGGATGTTTTCACAGGAAAAGCTGCTGTGCGATCTTTCCATTCATTTTATTACACACCAGGCAAACCACAGACAGGCAGACATTTAATTAACAGAAGTAAAGTATATATATTATTTATTCCTGATTGTATTCACTTCTTTTCACCCTCCCGGGCTTTCATTTCCTCTCAGGGACCCGGATTTCTGGTGCCTCGACTTCAATTCTTCCTGTTTGTTTGTCCTCATCAAACATGGCCGCACAGCCAGAAAGGGACATCATCAAAAACTGACACTCCCAGGTTGCACCTCACCCCAAAATGAATGTGTGAGTGTGAGGGTGAGTTTCTGCAAATTGCAGAGTCTGTGTGGGTGACAGTGTCATGTTTCTGTAAATTTTAGTTCAATGTGGTTGGGAGGGAGATTGTGTGAGTGGCAGACAGTCAGTCAGAGCGAGAGAGACATGAAATCAAAAGGCAAGTAGCTGAATAGAAAGCCTGTTTCTGTAGGTCACAAAGTGAAAAGATCAGATACTGAATAGTGTCTTTTTGGTTTTTATCTTCCCACACGGCAGTCATCCCTCTGCAGGATGGCCAGGCTCTGAGTGTGTGTGTGAGAGAAAGTGAGAGAGGGCAAAAGCTGGTTTTGTGTGCGATGTGGTCTGCTATCTTATTACCTGCTGTTGTTGTATTAAACCCTGTTGATTTCATTCTGGCCTGGTCCACATGTAATTCTGTTGTGTATCACTCTATTGCACTTTATTTCATTTCACTTCACTTCAAGACAGACAGTCAGTCAGTGAGATACTGAAAATGTCTTTGTGGACTGTCTGACAATAAAAGCTGCTCTGGGATCTTTGCATTCTTTTTATTCCACTCTACTCAAATCAAGACAAGGCAGGCAGGCAGTGAGAGAGACACATGAAATCAAGACAACATGCAGAATAGAAATGAAAACAGAAAATGCTGGAAATACTCAGTATGTTAGGCAGCATCAGTGGAGATACAGAGAAACAGAGTAAATGTTTCAGCTCGATGACCTTTCGTCAGAACCTTGCCAGAATCTGATAAAAGGTAATTGAGCTGAAATATTAACTCTGTTTCTCTCTCTCTCCACAGATGTTGCCTTACCTGCTGAGTATTTCCAGCATTTTCTGTTTTGATTTCAGATTTCCCACATCCACAGCATTTTCTTTTCATGCAGAATAGAAAGCCTGTTTCTGTAGGCCGCAAAATGAAAAGATTAAATACTGAAAGCTGTCTGTTTGCTTTTAACCGGCGAAACAGAGCAGAGCAATGATAGAAATCAACTTTCTTTCATTGCTGACAGTAATTTGTGGCGATTTTGCAGGCTGGCTGTGTGTGAGTTAGAGACAGAGAGAGAGAGAGAGAGAGACAGACAGCAAAAGCTGGTGTGTATGCAGGACTTGTCTGTGTTCAAGTTATCTGCCGTGTTCATTGGTATTGCATCGCATGTCTGAAAAAAACAGAAAATTTTCTCCATTTGATCATATTGATTTAATTCCGGACTGCACTGTTGTGGGATCTTACTTTGCCTTTCATTCAAGAATTTTATAAAAAAGCTAATCTACATATATACATCAAGCCATTTGATATTTTACTGGACTGGACTTTATCGGGGAATGTTTGTGAAGTGTTTCATGGCACATCCTGCTGTGGGATCTTACTCTCCCCTTCTGCCCAACCCAAACAAAACAAGACATTTAAAAAAAGAAGTATATATTATATTTTAAAAATTATTTTCAGAATAATCCATTTGATTTTTTTCTGGACTGGGCTTTATTGGGGAATGTGCATGGGATTTTTTCAGAGCAAAACTTGCTGTGCGATCTTTCCATTCATGTTATTACACTCCAGGCAAACCACAGACAGACAGACATTTAGTTAACAGAAGAAAACTATATATCAGTAGGTTAGGCAGCATCAGTGGAGATACAGTGAAAAAGAGTAAGTGATTCAGTTCGATGACCTTTCATTAAAAACCTTGCCAGAATCTGACAAAATGTAATCGAGCTGAAACATCTATTATGTTTCTCTCTCTGTCCACAGATGCTGCCTTTCCTGCTGAGTATTTCCAACACTTTCTGATTTTATTTCAGATTTCACACATCCACAGCATTTGGTTTTTGATGTAGAATAGAAAGCGTGTTTCTGTAGGCCGCAAACTGAAAAGATAAAATACTGAAAACTGTATGTTTGTAATGCTTTGTTTAGCAGTTTAAAAACAATGATAGCAATCCACATTCTTTCATTGCTGAGAGTGATTTGTGGCAATTTTAAGCCTGGCCTGTGTGTGTGCGTGAGAGAGAGGTTGAGAGAAACAGATAGCAAAAGCTGATCTGTATGCAGGGCTTGTCTGTGTTCAAGTTAATTGCCATGTGCATTGGTACTGCAACTAATACAGACCCTCAAACTAATACAGCCCCACAAACTAATACACTACCTCAAACTAATATAGCCGCTCAAACTAATACGGTAACTCAAACTAATACAGCCCCTCAAACTAATACAGTACCTCAAAATAATACAACCCCTCAAACTAATATAGACCCTCAAACTAATAGAGCCCCCCAAAGTAATACAGCCCCTCAAACTAATACAGCCCCTCAACTAATACAGCCCCTCAAACTAATACAGCACCTAATACTAATACAGACCCTCAAACCAATACAGACCCTCAAACTAATACAGCCCCTCAAACTATTACAGTCCCTAAAAATAATATAGCCCCACTCACTAATATAGCCCCTCAAACTAATACAGCCCCTTAAACTAAGACAGCCCCTCAAACTAATACAGCCCCTCAAACTAATACAGCACCTCATACTAATACAGACCCTCATACTAATATAGTACCTCAAAATAATAGAGACCCTCAAACTAATACAGTAGCTCAAACTAATAAAGTACCTCAAAATAATACAGACCCTCAAACTAATACAGTACCTCATACTAATACAGTACCATAAACTGTTACAGCCCCTCATACTAATACAGTACCTCAAAATAATACAGACCCTCAAACTAATACAGTACCTCACACTAATACAGTAGCTCAAAATAATACAGACCCTCAAACTAATACAGCCCCTCAAACTGATACAGTACCTCAAACTAATACAGCCCCTCAAACTAATAAAGTACCTCAAACTAATACAGCCCCTCAAACTAATACAGTACCTCAAACTAATACAGCCCCTCAAACTAATACAGCCCCTCAAACTAATACAGTACCTCAAACTAATACAGCACCTCAAACTAATACAGCCCCTCAAACTAATACAGCCCCTCAAACTAATACAGCCCCTCAAACTAATGCAGTACCTCAAACTAATACAGTCTCTCAAAATAATACAGTCCCTCAAACTAGTACAGCCTCTCTAACTAATACAGCTCCTCAAACTAATACAGCTCCTCTAACTAATACAGCACCTCAAACTAATACAGTCCCTCAAACTAATACAGCCCCTCAAACTAATACAGCCCCTCAAACTAATACAGCCCCTCAAACTAATACAGCTCCTCTAACTAATACAGCACCTCAAAGTAATACAGCCCCTCAAACTAATACTGACCCTCAAACTAATACAGCCCCTCAAACTAATACAGCCCCTCAAACTAATACAGCCGTTCAAACTAATACAGCACCTAAAACAAATAAGACACCTCACACTAATGCAGCACCTCAAAGTAATTGCAGCCCCGCAGCCTAATAGAGAACTTCAAATTTAACAGCCACTCAAACTAATAAAGAACCTCAAATTAACATAGCACTCAATCTAATACAGCACCTTGACCTACTAATAAACCTCTAAATTAATAGAATCCACTAAGTAATGCATCACATTATACCAATACAGCAACTGAAACAAAATCAGCTCGACACCAACCAGCAACACGCAGCCCCCTTGATTGGCACCCAATCCACCACCTTGAACAATCACTCCCTCCACCACCGGTGCACCGGGGCTGCAGTGTGCACCATCTGCAAGATGCACTGCTGCAACTCGCCAAGGCTTCTTCGGCAGTACCTCCCAAACCCGCGTCCTCTACCATCTCAAAGGACAAGGGCAGCAGCTGCATGGGTGCAGGACCACTTCCAGGTTACCCTCCAAGTCACACAGCACCTTGACATGGACATACATCGTCGTTCCTTCGTCGTCATTGTGTCAAAATCTCGGTGTGGTCAAAGGCTGAGCTCATTCTAAAATCACTCTCAGGGCCAGTGAGAATGACAAGGCGGATCAGCGAGCCAAAACGTTATAGATTGCCCTCAAAATGTGGGAACCACCCGTAGCCTTGCAGCGCCAGAAAATAAAGTTTAAAGTCAAACACCCCCTTCCAATCTTGCAGTGGTGCAGTGTGAGTTCCCTTGAATTAAATCATTCCAGGCGGCCATCAAAGGTGAGGCCTCATGGCCCAAAGATGCCTTGAACAGAAAGGAGAATTTTACAGTCCAGGCTGACTTGTTATTTGATCTGGGGAGATGGGTGGTCCCAGAGTCACTTCTAATGAGCTGTTGCGAAGGGTGAGAGCCTGGTCCAAAGGCAGGTCCAGCAGGTGCGGTGGCCCAGTATTGATCAGACCCTGGATGCCATTATTACCGACTGCCTCACCTGTGCCCAGTATGAACCGGGCCCAGAGTTAAAACACCCTCCAGCTATGTCCCAGCATCCATGGCCCGTGAGGGAATTTGCAGACTGATTACATTGGCCCCCTTACCATGGACTCAGAAGGGTGACCAGTACAACATGGTTATAATTGATGTTATTCCAAATAGGTTAGTTGTAATTATCAGTAATTGATCTTATCTGCAGGCATCGACAGACATCACATGTCACAGTGTGGTGACGATTTGTACTAAAGGCTTTGCCTGTCAAAGGCTGGGCCTGAACCCAGTCCAGATCATCTGTTAACATCCCAGTCAGAGTGAGCGAGTTGGGGAGATGTGGGAGTTACCCGCAAAAGGCTTTGCCTGTCAAAGGCTGGGCCTGAACCCAGTCCAGATCATCTGTTAACACCCCAGTTAGAGTGGGAGTTACCCCCAAAAGTGATTCGAAGCACTTCAGTCTCTAATGTAAAACCAACAAGCCTGGCCAACATTTGTTTCTGAAAGTGGAACTGATAAGATAATGGATATGAGTTGCTGCTTCAAGCACTTGAGAAGGAAAATTTAACCGTAGTTTAAGAGAATAATTAAAATGTCATTACAAGAATAGAGAGGCGTGCAATCCAGGTGTTTCCTGCCCAGTGCTGGGTATCAAAGAAGCAAGATCTAGGGAAATAAAGTAGAACATTGCCAGGGCTGTCTGTCTAACCATACTGCTCTTCGGATTTGGGATGATTGTGATCTGATAAAATGTACTCAGGCACAATATTTTGGGAATGAAAGTTGCTCCAATGTAAAGAAACAAATTCTGTTAATAACTTGGACTAGGTGGAAATGTGTTTTCCATTTTAACATTTTATCTTTGACTGTAAATACCCTGCAGGGGGCATGGACGGTATAACATGTTAATTAACCTTTAAAATTGAATGAGAGGAAGTGATTGAGATTAAAAGATAGAAACAGGCACATTACACTCCCAATTGGGAAATTTTCTAACATCATTCTCTTAGATGAATTGGAATAGATCTCCTGGGCACAATTCACCGAACGATATCAAGGAGGCAGCAATGCACATTTAATAAAAGTCAGGCAAGTGTAGGTGATAATAGTTAATTGATAGCTTTTTCTTGGAGATTTTTGTGTGCTTGCATTAAATGAACAAGAGGAAAACCGCATTTGAAATCCTGGCCACTACCGGAGACATCGAGACTGTGCAGGAGAAGCTGAGCAAAGCTCTTCAGACACCCTCCACGATCTGTTGAAAAGCTCCCTTGAAAGCCCAACAAGGACTTGTATCGGATGTCACGTGCACATGATAGTACGATACTGGTGAGTGTGTGCAAATATGAGGCATCTAGCATGCGGAAATATATGCTGCAGATGCACTGAAGACGGGTCTCAGACATGCTTAGTTACTTGACAAGAGTACGACAGAAAATGGTTCATGTGGTTCAAGAGAGTGAGAAAACTTTTGATCAAAGCACCAACACTTACTCCACAGAGAAACCAAACTGTTTATGAAAGAGGAAAGAGCTAAACAAACTGATACCTGGCAGATGGATTGACATTCAAATCAAAATTGAATTAGAATTTGGAGTTCCCATGTTCAGGGTTGGTTCCTTTGTGTTGACAATGAAATTGGGACAATTAAGGGCTCTGGAGAAATAATACTGAGCAAGGATTAGAATTGTCAACATGATAAAACACGGTTCAAAGGAGAGCCATAGATTGTCTTAAGTCCATGATTTCATGATAATATTGTACACTGAACACTTCTTCATATTGTATTGTGCTTTTCTCTGCTTGTATCTGATGTATATTACCGGTCAGATAGAACTTGGCCTAGCTCTGAGTGCTTATTTAAATGTGAGATTAATCGACTGAAAACTCCAAGGTAATTCAAGGTGAAGTCAGAAAGAATGATAATGGGCGAATGTTAGTAGACCCGGAGTGGTTTCTCCCAGGGTCAGAAGGAGGGAATGTTAAAATGTTAAAACATGGTTCATAAGGTCAAAGAATTCCTGTGGGCTTTTCTGTAGTATTTAGTCAAAGAGCGACTATGGAAGAAAGGGGAAATGTATAAACAAAGTAAATTTGAGACACAAAAGACAGAGAATGATAAACACCCAGGTCAAGAGGGGGCCATATCGAGCTAAGGGGGTGGTTGCTAGGACCCCACTTCCCACAGTAAGAGTTAGTACAGACAGAGAATGATAACCACCCAGGTCAAGAGGCGGCCCATGTCGAGATAAGGGGGCGGTTGCTAGGACCCCACATCCCACAGTAAGAGATAGTACAAGGCAATTAGAATAATGGAAGCTGCACGGCCACTTGGCCGAGGCATTAAACAAAGCCTGTAGAACAGAGCTGAAGACCCAAAGATTAGAAGCGGGGTGAACACCTCAGTAAGTGGCCTCAGCCAACGGCCATAATGTTGTGTGAAGGTGAAGCCGAATAGTACAATAATGGGTAATTTTCCCTCTTAACTTCATATTTTCGATGGTGGCAAAATTAGGGATGACTCTTTTAGGAACATAGGAATTGCGGTATGAAAACACACCATTGTCCAATCGGTTCGCCTTCTACCATCCTGGTAGTCACATGATACAACAATAATGGAGTTGGTGACCAATCACAGCGATTAATCTCTATCAATGAGTCGACAACGGACCCAGACATGAGGTGAGGAAAACGCCAGAGGTGGAGATCTTTGAGAACCATGGGTCTAAAGTCACCTGTTCCTCTCAGCATGCTACACTTACCACATGTCATGTCTCAAATTCCTCACATACTGTATCCCAGAATGTTATTTTCTGAAATAAATCTATCGAATTAGCATTTGAATGAATCAAGACTGTCTTCTTGCACCGTCTCCCTAGGGAGCCAGTTCCATAGATTGACCTCTCCCTCGGAGAAATATTGTTTCCTTGGATTAGATCTGATTTTACGCCAGTTCAAGCACAGGCCGTGTCCTCTATTTCAGCTGTTCTGGACAAGGTGTGACAGCTTCTCGTGGTCTACATTATCTAATCCCTATATTATTCTAAAAGCACCAATCATATCTCTCTCAGCCTTCCCTTTAAATGTCCAATTGGCATCACTGTAGAAAGTACTTTAAGTGGGGTCACGCCAAAAATTTATCAAGTGCCAGGATTAACTGACTATTTCAGCCCAAAATTGTCCTTTTAATAAATCCCAGTATCTGATTGGATTTACTCACTGCCACCGAGCAATGTTGTGATAGGTGCAATTTATTGTCAGTCAGGACCTGCAGGTCTATTTCATTCCCTATGCACATTATTATCGGTCCATGAAGTAATAGTCACTTCCTTGATGTCTTTGTCCCCACCAAGTGCTTTGCGATTCTCTCCATTGAATTTCCTCTGCCGCATGTCTGCTCAATGACCACATATCGTCACCTCCTGCTGTAGCTGATCCTGTTCAGCATTCTAGATACCACATTGATTAGTTTTGTATTAGCTGAAGATTTAGCCATCTTGATTGTGACTTCTAGAGCCTGATAATTAATAAAGATATTCAACAAAAGAGCGGCCAAAACAGACCAGGGCGGGATCCCCTGGTACATTCTCCCAGGCTGGTGATAATCTGGCTACCACTACTTTCTGGGATCTATCAGCCAACCGATTACGTACACATTGTAAAAGATTTCCACTGATTCCCAGTTCCCTTATTTTCAGAGCCAATCTTTCCAGCCTAATTGTGTCAAAGGCATAACTGAAATCAAAGTTCGCCTCACCCTCTGCCTGACCACCATCAAGCTCCTTTGTCACACCCTCAAACCAAACCAGTAAGTTAGATTGGCACCAACACCAGCACAGTGGAGTCTGTATTCTCTGAATCAACAGGCACACCAACAAGTTGAATTCATGCAGCAATTATATCACCCATAATGTCCGGCCGCTGATGAGTGAATGAGTTACAATGATCTGAGAAAGGTTGCTGGGGTGGGAATAGATGGTTCAGGTGGCGGATGGACAGATTTCAAGATTAATTTGTAGCCGAACAAGACAACAAACTGCCGAACAGAAAGACCCATATTGACCAGACACAATTTTCAACATGGGTGGGGGATGGGATTCAGCGTGTGTCTAACGGGGGGCCGAATGAACCAATGCCCGTGAGGTGGGCGATCAAAGAGGGAAGAGAGTGTTAGCGGATTCCCCGTGGTTATTGGCGCAGTAAATGGTTGTTGGTCCAGCAACAATAACTTCCGCGTGGTTTAGATCCCTGCGGTTTTAAACAATAAGCTTTAATATACAGTGACCAGTAACAGCATGTCTTTATATAACTGTCCTACAGTATTACATTAACTGACTAGCAAGTAATACAACCTGTTCCCTCCATGAAATTAAAGATGATCAGAATTGTACCTTTGTGGGCTACTGTTAAGGAAAACGAAATTCCGACAGTCACGAGAGATCTACTTTATGCAGAGACCAGGCTCTAACTTTATATTATTCGCTACCTCGGGCTGCCCGTACTCATAACAGTTTCATTCTTATTGTCCTACCCAGCTGAAGACACGCTACCAACTCCCAATCCTCGACTTCCATCTATGTCTGTCAGGCTTGTTATTGCGCTCTCCTCTTATCTGTACCTCTCTGTTTCTTCACAGTTTGTTTCAAAACAAATCCTGTTATCTGTAAGCTCAGCTAGAATGTGGCAAGGACATTTTAACTTCCTGTGCACAAGGCTGGGACTGATGGGAAGATGGTCATCCAGTAATGATCAATATTCTAAATTTCCCTCCGGATGAACCTGAGTGGAACCACCGTGGATAAATGTTCACCTTAACATTTAACTTTATTTCTAGCCATACCATGTATCATCTTGCAGTTTACAATCGGTTAATGTTACACTTCCATGAACACACGTGACATATACTTATTGCTCCAACGATGCCTTTGGTCTTATTTGGTTTGTTGATAATCATCCGTGAGTTCCCCTGTATTCCCGGAGCTCGCTGCAGACCAGCCTGTTTCTATCCTCTGTCATGATGTAAGGGCTTGTCCTAGCAATATGTACATGATAACTGGTATAAGTTTCATTTGGCCAATACTACAGATCATGAAACAGAGTAAATCTTCACACATTGTACAGATAGCTACAGTGTACCATATTACTGAGAAATTATGGTCATAAAAGATTCTCCAGCTGTACTGTTACTATTATCCATCTTGTGGGAAATTCTTCCTCAGTATTATTTTCCCCAGCCCTCAATTGTTTCAATTTAATAGTCAATGCAACGGAAACCTAATATAGATGTATTCAAATCCAAATCACATGACCATATTTAATTTCCATCCAACCGATAGGGACAAGTGTGTTTAACTCTCTCCAGATTGTTTCATAAAAGGTTCGGTTTCTCTATGTGTCAGTGTATTGATATAACATGTTTTTCTCCCTCTCCTGAACAATATTCGTTTCATGTAATGCTGTAGTCAAGTAACTGAGCCTGTCTGAGGCCCGTTCCTCATGCTAGTTGCCTCACGTATAACATATCATATTCGCACACACGCACACACACACACTCACACACATACACACTCACTCACACACACACTCACACACACTCACACACACAAGCACTCAGACACACACACTTACAAACACAAACTCTCACACACACACACACACATTCACACACACACATTCACACACACACACACGCACACACACATTCACACACAGACACACACACACGCGACACACATTCACACACACGAGTATTCCACTGTCACCTATGACATCCGAAACAAGCCATTCTTGAGTTTTCAGGTAATCTTATCAACGGATTGTAACGGGAAGGGTGGTCAGGAGATCATTGATCATCTCCCTCTGCATGGTCCCAATGTCGTAAGTAAAGGAGATTCTATCAAATAGAGTTGTCCTATTGCTTAATGTAGGCATGAGCACCAACATCTCCAAGAGAAACCTCTCAATTAATTATTATCACCTACACTTTCCTCAATTGCACTAGAATGTACATTGCTATAACATTGATATCTTTTGCTGAATTGTCCCGGTGATTTATTCCAAGCCAGCTAAAAATAATTCAGGAACATTCCCATTTGTTGCTGTAATTTTCCTGTTTCTATCTTATGTCTTCAAACACTTCCTGCCGTTCGATTTTGCACAGTTTTACCAATTCATCCCATTCATGATCCCTGGATTACTGTCCAATAATCATATTATATTCTAAATAAAGGATAACGTTCTCACTTGATCCAAGCTATTAACATATTTTATTTGCTTATTTTACTCACTGAACCGCTTGTTGGATACTTTATTTCGAATATAACACGGTATGTCATGGCCGAGTCAATGTTACCAGTTCAAAATTATCCCCAATCTAATGAGCTGTGTTTTTGGACTGCCAGGACTTGTTAATGCTCATTTTTATTTCTGCAACACTTTCTTTGTTGACTCACAGCATTGGACAGGAACCACCTAGACTGGCTTCCTCTCTTCTGTTTCAATGAAAATGTGCCAATCCACGTCAACTTCAGGTGCATGTTCCCCTCAGGAGCGCATGAAACAGCCACTGATATCAATTTGTCTTCTGAATTCAAATTTCAGAAACAAATGATGCCCTGGCTTGGTGGTTTTATTTTAGAGACAGATGTTTATGGAATTATTTTGGGGCTAATTCCCACCTCTCCCCCCACTCGCTCACACTGACTGGGATGGTAACAGATGATCTGGATTGTGTTCAGGCCCAGACTTTGACAGGCAAAGACTTTTGGAGATAACTCCCACATATCCCCCCACTCGCTCACTCTGACTGGGTTGAAAACAGATGATCTGGACTTGGTTCTGGCCCAGCCTTTGACAGACATAGCCTTTAGTCGAAAACTTCACCAGGCTGTGACAAGTGATGTCTGAGGATATCTGCAGATAAAATCTTCCATTCTT
Source organism: Squalus acanthias (assembly GCA_030390025.1). Classification (NCBI taxonomy): domain Eukaryota; kingdom Metazoa; phylum Chordata; class Chondrichthyes; order Squaliformes; family Squalidae; genus Squalus; species Squalus acanthias. The sequence goes on along the minus strand of JASTWF010000111.1, from coordinate 761,458 downwards.
AAATCTACTGGATCTCTTCCTGCACCAACAGTTTATTTAAAAGATCATGGTCCCCTGTGTAAATGAAAATAAAACCAGAGAATCCATTGTGGCTCTGTTTGAGAGCTCAAGGGGTTAATTTGACAATTCATGTCCTTCTGTCACAATGGGGAAATATCCACTCAAAATAAAATACACTTCAAATTTAACAATACCAATATATAAATGTCTTTCTGCAATACAAAAGTTGTTGCGTGGTGTACGGTAAACAGCTGTCAGAGGAAAATGTGAACTTCTTTATATGTTTAAGATACAACAATTGTCCGTGTCGTTGATAGTGAGGAATGAAGCTGTAGACTGCAGAAATATCTCTATGGACTGGTCAGGTGGGCAGAAAAGTGCAAATGGATTCTATCCAGCGACGCTCAAGGCAATGCATTTGGAGAGGGCTAACACGGCAAGGGAATGCACAATAAATGTTAGAATGCTGAGAAGTGTTGAGCAATAGAGGTACCTTTGGGATGCCTGTCCACAGATCCCTGAAGGTAGCAGGAGAGGTAGATAAGATGGTTAAGGAGCCATACTGGATATATTAATTTATTAGTCGAGGCTTAGAATACAAAGGCAGTGGGTTTATCCTTGAACTGTATAAAACAATAGTTAGGCCACAGCTAGAGTACAGCATACAGTTCTGGTAACCACATTATAGGAAAGATGTGATGGCCCTCGAGAGGGGACAGAGGAGATTTACCAGGATGTTGCCAGGACTGGATAATTTTCGCTATGAGGAATTATTTGATAGGCTGTGACAGCTATCTTTAGAACAGTGGAGGTTTCGGGGAGAGTTAATTGTGACGTATCAATTATGTGGAGCCGAGAGAGAGTGGAAACGAAGGACCAATTTCCCCCAGCAGCCTGATCAATGACCAGGGGTCATCGATTTATAGTAATTGATAGAAGGATAACAAGGGACTTGAGGAGAACTATCTTCACGCAGATGGTGGTGGAAGTTTGGAACTCACAGCCTGAAGTTTAAATTAAAACACCTTATCCAGGGTGAACCATTGCTTTTGTTCCCAAAAGTCAGCCTGTCGGAGCCATGCACCTTCTGTTTCAGTAAGGTCATTTATTCAGGGACAACAACTGTATTATCTCACCAGCCACAATTCTTTCATAGGATAGCGTATTTTTCTAAATAGGTTATTTGGCTTATTCCTTCACACCCACCTCTTGACCAAAAATGAGCTCCAGCATCAAGGGCAGGGTTTGCTCAATGTTTCAAATAAGGTTATAATAGTAATTTCACGAGGTTCACAAGATCTAATCATGTACTACATTAAAATTCCTTTAATTCATCCCAGGACAATGTTTTGCCTTATTTTATATTGAACAGAAATTAAAAGAATTAGAGGTGCATTGTCGTGCATTCAGCGAAACAACATGTAATTAGACTGTCCAGGAGGAAGATGTACGTTCCGTAGAGGCGAGTTATTCATCCGAGTCAAGGAGACGTTATTTGGCGCTGGCTGTAACTTGACACGCTGTTCCATTGATCCAGCGTGAGGACAGATTCTTGTTTTCTTAAAGGCCTTGCCAGAAGCTCAGTTGATTCATTCTCCATCCGCAATGTTTTCCTCCTTCGTTGAAGTAACGAGTTTCTCTTTACTTGTTTTGGTGGTGGCTTTTCGCGAATCCAATTTCTGAGGCGTTGCCAAGCATCGTGTGGAGGAGTCGGCGACACCGTCTGACTGACCGTCAAATGTAGTTCGATCGCATCCATTTCCTGTGTCGTGCTCCAAGCTGGGTCTTGGATGACAGTGTACGGCTGCACCTTGTATCGTTCCTCCATTTCGGTATCCCGTGGGACATCTTTTTAGATTGTCTTTGGAGACGGTTTTAAGAATGTGTTTGCCAATCAGCTGATTAATATGCATTTCAAAAGTTCTTTCATTTATAACGGAACGTATTTGAACAGGTTTTTTCCACTTAGGTCTTAGACCAGGTTTTAGCTCGAACTTCTTTTCCTGAACCCATTCTCCTGCTAGGGGTTGCCATGCTTTGTTTCTCATTTTTTTCTGCCTATTTGTCTCCCTTATCCTCTGGTCAATTTGCTGCATCTCCTCTGTTACTTCTCATTTTAATCGAAATGCCGATGACGGGTCAAGGAATCAGAAAGTGTAGAGGCAATAAAAGAACCATGGGAAAGCGGTTTATGCATCTCAATCCCATACATTACATAATATGGAGTTTTAGGGGACACTATCCCTGATGCAGATGCGGGCACATTGTATGATGGTGGTCTACTTATTTCCCCTGATTCTCAACATTTTGACCAATAGCTTTTTACTTCCTGTTTTTTACGTTCAACAAGCCCCGCTGATTGCGGATGACGTGGGGTGCTGTGCTCTAACCCAATCCCCCGTTGAATGGAGTAGTCTTTGAAGACCTTGAAGATAAACGATCCGCCTTGATCGGAGTGTAAGATTTTGGGTCCAGCAGTTACAGTAATTATGTCAGTAATAGCATTGGCGTGTGCGTTTTCCGAAACAGTTTTTGTGGGGACCAAGCAGCAGAAGGAAGTGCATTCATCCGCACAACGAGAACATGTCTGTATCCCAAAGACGGGGGAAGTGGTCCAATGAAGTTAATAAAGAATTTTCCCATTGGTTCCTCAGCTTTCCCATGACCCAATGGTGGTGGCTTAATTAGTGATGACTTATTGGTTAAATTGCATAGCTCACAATTTGCCACGTATGTTTACAGGCCTTAAGCATGCCTGGCCGCCAATATAAGGGAGTCAATTTGCAGGATGTTGTTCTGGCACCACAATGTGGTTCGACAATGTCCTTGTGAGCTTCTTTCACAAGCTGTTCTCGTTTGTGTCTCGGGGCTACTTCTCGGTTTCATTTGGGCAACTTAACTGCCACAATACCCGTGGGGGTTTCCGAGTAAAAGTACTTTTGATGGATATGCTGGTGGATTCTCCTCTATTGGCTCTAATAGCTGAATCAGTTCCTCATCCTGATTAGCTGCCCGTTCTGCCCTAGTGATAACACTAATATTGGCAGACCCCTCTAGAGGGGGTGTTATGCAGACCGAACGTTTCGCCTGTTCGTCTGCAAGACTGTTACCTTTTGAGTGAACTGTCCCAGTGGAATTCCCGATTACATGAAACACCTGACAATTCTGTTTCTCCATCCTCGAACGGAGAAAATCTTCCCAGAATGACTTTTGTTTTATGGGTTTACACTTTTGATTGATAAAATGTGTTTGTTCCCAGAAAACTAGGTCTTAGTTATATCCTCTTTTACAATAGTTACTGTCTCAACAAATTAATGTTGCCTTTTCTACAGCATATCATAGTGCTGCGGCTTCAACATATTGCACTGTCTTATGGCCAAGGGGTATGGACAGTAATTCTTCTGGATAAATAGAATAGGAATCTCGAAAAGTCCCGACTACTATCCCCATTCCAGCTGAGGTTTGTTGGGATGTCCCTTTTTTAATCGCCATTGACGATCCATCACAGTAAATGACTTGATGGTACTCTGTAAGCGGTCTCATAGGCATTTGTCTGAACCCCTCCTCCGTATCATATCCTCCATGATGGGGAAATGCTCTCAGTCCATTTCCAGGGATAGGAAATTAAAAATGAGTGTAGGATCATTCAAGAACGATGCCCATTCATCATATCGGATCTGGGTGGCTCTTTTTTCACCAGAGGCCATCCTCAATACTGATCTTAAATTGGGAATTTCATTATAGATGGGGTATTTCCCTTGAAGTGTTCGTGCATTGATGAGGCATTGGACTACCATAATCATGACCCTTTCCTTTTTAATGTACCTCCTTTCAACATTGGAAAAGTTATAAGAATGGAACTGAATGGGCACTATGCTCATTTCATTATGGAAAACTGCAACTGGCGCTTTAGGTGATGAGTTGAGGTGAATATTGAGGAGCACTTTTAAGTCCCTCTGTTCAAGGTCTGTGGCTTTTTGAACCTCTCGCATAATTGTTGCAATTTTGAGTAATCGTCTGGTGAAAATATGAATGATCCTTTTGCCGTTTCGCACACTCCAGCATACAGGGGGGCTGAGAGCTCGGCAAAGGATGGTGTAAAGTATCGAGCAACATTCTGGAGTCCTAATCATGCTTACTGGTTTTTGAGAGTTTCAGGATATTGAATGGTGGCTATTTTTCTTTATGGGATTGAGTTAATCCTCTACTGTTTCCAGTTATTCGTAGGCCCAGAAAATCTACCTCTTCCCTAACTGGTTGACTCTTTTTTATTTTGATTAAGTACCCGGCAGTAGTATGTCTGGATAAAACACTTTCAATGGCTTTCAAGTGCTCTTGGAGATTGCCCTGTGACAGATATATATCGTCCACATAGGAATTGACGTTAGGTAGGTCTTTTCAAAGATGAATGATGTGGGCTGAAAAGAGAACGGGGCTGTTTTGAAATCCCTGGAGCTATCTGGTGCAGCAATACTGATTGTCATCGGAATTTATCAATGGATTCCTCCGGCCCTTGTTGGGCTGTAGCTAGTAGATGTCTGGCATAGACCTCATTCGGTGTCTTAGTATATAGTCTCTTAAGCGTCCGAATTGCCTCCTCGTAACTGCCCCATTCCTCGACATACTGAAATACATTCGGGGTGACACAGTTGATGAGTATCCGCAATTTTGAGTCATCATCAGCCTTGCAATATTCGAGAAAATTGTCAAACGTGCGATACCAGTGTTTCCACACCTTACCGGCTGCTGGGGTGTTTGGGTCCAAGTCAAGACGCGATGGTTTAAGGATGGCGTATAAATGGGGAGGCAAGCCCGCAGATGAAAGCATCACGGATCATTTCTTCACGGTACAGCTCAGCTGAGGCCGCCTGAAAGTTACAGTCATAACAAAGTCACGACGTTTCAGTCAGGAAGACCAGTCTTTTATTGCGGCTGAGATTTCTCGGCTTTTAGCAGAGGATATCATCGAGCCTTGTTCGTCGCCATGGCGCGCCCAGGTCGTTATTGTTAAGAACCCTCTACAACCTCACAAGAAACGGCTGTGCATTGACTATTCACAGACCATCAATCAATATACGGACTTGGACGCATACCCATTGCCGCGCATCGATGATATGGTTAATAAACTGGCTGAGTACACGGTGTTCTCAACATATGATCTGAAAAGTGCCTATCATCAGGTACCCTTGAAGGTCTCAGACAAGCAGTATACGGCCTTTGAAGCCAATGGACGGCTGTATCAATTTCGTCGCCTCCCCTTTGGGGTCACTAATGGAGTGGCTGTCTTCCAGCGAGCAATGGATGACCTGGTCAAACAGGAAGACTTAAAGGATACGTTTCCTTATCTGGACAATATTACTGTCGCAGGTCGCAATCAGCGGGAACATGACGCCAATCTCCAACGATTTTGGGATGCACTCCAGCACCGTAATTTGACATTAAATGCGACTAAATCCATTGAGTCACAACCAACCATCAACATCCTTGGCTATTGTGTGGGCAATGGCATCATTAAACCTGACCCTGAAAGGCTTCGCCCACTCCAAGAACTCCCGCCACCTAAGAATCCGGCCTCCTTGCGCCGGGCCCTCGGCCTGTTTGCATACTATGCTAAATGGATTCCTAACTTCTCGGACCGAATCCAACCTCTACTGAAGGCCAGCACATTCCCACTAGACACAGCGGCTGTTGCAGCCTTTAACCTCCTGAAAAAACAGTTGGAGAAAGCGGCTCTTCACTCCATCGATGAGAGTCTTCCTTTTGTTGTTGAGTGTGATGCCTCGGAGGTGGCGAGCTCGGCCACTCTGAATCAGGAAGGTCGTCCGGTGGCATTTTTGTCCAGGACTTTTCAAGGGGCTGAGCTACATTATCCTCCAGTCGAGAAAGAAGCTACAGCCATCATAGAGGCAGTACGGAAGTGGACTCATCTCCTAGCTCGCCAGCACTTTACCTTAATCACGGACCAGCGATCGGTCGCCTTCATGCTCGATAATCGAAAACGGACCAAAATTAAAAATAATAAAATCCAGCTTTGGCGGCTGGAATTGGCCTCTTTTGGTTACACCATCCACTATCGACCTGGCAAGGAGAATGTGGCTCCGGATACCCTCACACGAGCATTCTGCTCCGCCATGGCACCCTCTACGCTCGTAGACATCCATGATGGGTTGTATCATCCGGGCGTTACTCGCATGCTACACTTCGTGCGGTCCCGAAATCTCCCATTCTCTACCGGGGATGTAAAGAAGATGTGCTCGGACTGCAGAGTCTGTGCGGAATTGAAACCTCAGTTTTTCCGCCCCTCGGGTGGTATACTCATACATGCGACCCAGCCAATGCAACGGCTTAGCATCGATTTTAAGGGGCCGTTGCCCTCTTCAACTCGCAACACTTATCTATTGACCATGGTCGATGAGTATTCCCGTTTTCCATTTGCCTTTCCCTGCCCCAATATGCTGACGACCACGGTTATCAGCTGCCTTGAGCAGGTATTTGCTTTCTGTGGCATGGCATCCTATGTTCATTCGGATCGGGGCCCTTCTTTTATGTCAGGAGAACTCAAGGCCTATCTCTCGGAACGGGGTATTGCTGCCAGCAGAACGACGCCTTATCATCCGGTCGGGAATGGGCAAGTCGAGCGTTTTAACGCTATCATCTGGAATGCGGTACGTCTGGCTTTGAGATCTCGGGGCCTACCCAACCAGCAATGGGAAGCAGTACTTCCAGACGCATTACACTCCACACGGTCCCTCCTTTCGACCGCCACAAATACGACGCCTCATGAACGGTTCTTCCGATTTCAGCGTCGCTCATCCTATGGGATATCTCTCCCGTCGTGGCTGACTGCACCGGGACCAGTGCTACTCCGAAGATATGTCCGGGCGTCTAAGAATTACCCCCTGGTAGATGAGGTTGAGCTCACTGACGTCAACCCTACCTACGCCTATATTCGGTATCCTGACGGTCGGGAATCTACCGTGTCATTGCGGGATCTGGCTCCCTGCCCGCCAAAACATAGAGGGACACCAGGGGATGATATTGTACCAGGCACATCTCTGGGCTCGCCAGTGCCTCTCATCACGATCTGGATCTGACGCCGGCTGGTACCTCACTCCAGCGTGCCGACCTGGGGCAGACTGACTATGAGCCTGTAGGGGCTCGCACGCGCAGCCACGATCCACCCCGTACCATACGCTCGGAAACTGATCTGCCACAGCCCTGCCCGACACCCGTTCGGGCACCAGTACACAGTCAGGATCGTCCTGACCCCTCACAGAGCGGGCTGGATCACTCGGACTCTGGTCCACGGCCCGCGGCGGGTAAACGGGCTAGGGGCCCTCTACCGCTACGAGAACCCAAACGGGTGCGGCTCTCCCTCGTCCAGCGGCTACGAAATGGAGGGAGAATGTGGTAACACAATACAGCTTCCTGTGACTCGAACTTCATCCCGGCCTCCTAATCTTTTGGGGGGGGAGAATGTGGTAACACAATACAGCTTCCTGTGACTCGAACTTTATTACATCACTTCCTGTGATTAGTCCAGGATAAATACTGGGCTGATCAGTGGGATCCTGGAGAGGCATAGAGTAAGACCTCTTTTGTATGTAGCAACTTTTTAGTTGATTAAAGCTTACTTTAAGTTCACCACGCGTAAGGCTCATTCTTACGACACATCCCATGGCTCTCTCAAAGTTTTGGCCAGTGTAAAAGCTGTCCCCATAGGGACTCCACTGTCCTTTGCTTTCCCTTCGAGGTCAAGCCCCTTGTCTAACCTATCTTTCCGGGAGTGATCTTTCTCGTGTCGCGGGCTATTTGGGGGTGTAAATTTTCTTGAATATCTTCCTGGGGGTCCCAAACCACGAGCTTGTGTCGGGGCGGAGTGGACTTGAGACTTGGGCCTATGCGGTCCTTGTTTCTGAGTACGAAAGTTACCTTCTCCGGTATTTGTATCCCTAGTTTCTGGTCTCATTATAGGTTTAGTTTGGGGTAGACCTAAGTGGTCATGATTATATTGTATAATGCGATTGATATTATCCCATCTTTGTTGGTTATCTCGATAATGGTTTAGAACACACTCACAGGTAAGTTTGAGTGCTGTATTGGGGTATTGATTGGCTAGGTAACCGTGGACAATCTCCCAGTTATCCTATGGGAGTACCTTGCCTAATCTATTGGCAGCTACCAGCCCTTTAGTTGTGGCTGTATTAGTGAGTATTTCCTTGTTGGAACCCATTACATGCCTCCCTGAGTTGCCGTGAGAACATAGGCGTATATTTTAACCCATATGTTACACTGGTTTAATGAGGGAATTAAGTCTGAACGTAGTATCATTTGTAGTAGTTGCCTCAGGTGTTGGGCATTACAATCTTGGCAACATATTTCCAATTTATCAAGGTTAGTTATAATCCAGCAGTGTTTTCCTGGCTGGTGTTTCCCGGTCTACCACATATTGTGTAGATAGAGCTTAGGTTTACTTGACCGAGGGACGCAATGTGTGGTTGCTGGGGTTGGCTTACTGGACTAGCAATCCCTGCACCTCCAGCATTTAGATAAGATTGAGCTAGTGATTGTCGGCATTGGTTATAATGGATTCTAAGCTGTCTATAATATGCTCGAAGATTCTGGACATTTATTTCATCATGAGCTTGCCACCTTAGCCGGAAATCATGACCCCCAGGAACATAGGATACTCCGGGTCCTACTATTCGGTCATGGTTGCCACCGCCTTGTTGGGCACCGTTCATTAGGCCCCCCAATTGTGCGGGTGTACACCTTATCATTAAAGAATTTAGTGGGTTTGGAGTATTTGTTTGATTATCCCACTGGATATACTGTTTCCCCTGGCTCTGGGCTAGCAAAATCAATCGTGCCATGAGTTCTAAAGGCTCCATCGTCATCAAATACTTCTATTTCACAAATTATTACTTGGTCTTGTGGAGGTACAAGGATAGGATTATTTCCCCTAATAATGTAATCGTTTGCATTTCCTAATAAAAATACTTGGCCAATTCCGACAGCTTTTGCCATTTCGTCAGGACCTAACCTCGGATAGGATTTAACATGAACTTTATAAGAAATTTCTGGACCTCAATGGTATATTGAGGGAGTTCTGATTTAAATTCTACAAGGCCTGATCAGGGACTTGTCGTCTCTAGAGTCTTAAATCTGGGTCTTAGTCCCACTGTCAGTAAAACACTCCTTCTATAATTAACAATCTACGAGATGGAAATAGATATAAATATAAGTATAGGGTTTTGTATCAACTCATTAACACACACGTTGGTCGCCAACTGAAGGGATATTTACTAGCCCTAGCCCCTTTGGGGCGAACCCGGATCAGGCTTACTTCTCAGACGTTCACTTTCAACTAAAGTTTGAGGTCGCCAAAACCGAAAGACGCTTAATTGGATCTAAAGGTCCTGGTTATCTCTCCCTAAAGGAAAGGAACAACCCGAGAATGTTACTGTCCTCCAGATAGCGCTGTTAATAAGTTTAGCTAGACTGCAATGTCCCGGATATTATGAGGATCCGGAAAACTCCTTCAGAAATCTGTAACTCTTCACCAAAGAGTGCACAGAGATTGAGTTCACGAGTTATTGATACAGAAGACTGATGTGAGACAATTCTGAAAATATAGAGATATAGTAAAAGAACCGACATGCAATTTAAAGTTGGTGAATCAGTCAATCGCAACGTTAACAGTTATAAAAAGAGAAAAAATACGATCTTTTTAACAGAGAATCTTACTTTTAAATCTTAAGTTCGCTACAGTATTACTGTTCTGAAAGTTTTCTATAGAGGATATCCATCAATATCAAATACACTTGATCCCCGAGGTAAATAGATTTGGAGATCACAGAGCCGCCTCTGAAGCCGAGAATCGCTTTGCCCAATTAAAGCGACTCTGCTATCTCATTTGAACCTTCAATATTTATTCCCTTTTCCAGCTGTATCCCATAAGATTTTCTGCTGATGCAAGTTAGTTATCCCTATTCATCTTTCTGCCGACCTCTGCAATTCTCCACTGCCACATCAGCTTGTAATATTCCAGAATCTTGTGGTAGCTCCAGGTGTTCTGGGTTTACCATATAAAACGGTGTGAAGGGCAGGCGTCCCTCATTTTACGTCATCTTTACGATGGCAGATGATCCTTATCTTATGTGCCTTCTTTACGAAGCTTAAATTAAAACACCTTATCCAGTGTGGACCATTGTTTTTGTTCCCAAACGTCAGCTCGCAGTCATGCACGCTCTGTTTCAATAAGGTTATTTATTCAGGGTCAACAACGTTCTTATCTCAGTAGCCAGAATTCTTTCATAGAAATTTTATAGTTAGGTTTCTAAATTTCCAAACCCAGTTTGTCATGTTTTAAATAATTTATAAGGTACAGTTCCTTATATAGTATATTCCCTCAGAGTTTGACAGATCAATGCTTGGTTTCGGTTAATCAACCCATGTCTTTCCATGTGACAATAAATGTTGTCCCGCACTACTGTCTCCAACTCTTCCTCTACCACCGATGTTAGGCTGACTAGCCTGTATAGAATCTTAGACTCATATATTAATACAGCACAGAAGGAGACCATTCGGCCTATCGTGCCTGTGCCGGCTGTTTCGTAGAGCAGTCGAGTTAGTCCCGCTCTTTCCGCCTATCCCTGCAATTATTTCTCCTTCAATTATTTATCCCATTTCCTTTTGAAGGGAGGTGCATTGCAAATCGTAATCATTCGTTTCCCTCATGTTGCCACTGGCTCTTTTGCCAATCATCTTAAATCTGTGCCCTTTCGTTATCGACCCTTCAGACATTGGAAACAGTTTCTCTTTATTTACTCTCTCTAAATTCTTCATGATTTTAAACACCTCTATCAAATCTCCTCTAGTCTTCTCTGCTCTTAGGAGAACAACACTAGTTTTTCCAGTCTCTCCGCCGAAATATAACCCTTCAACCGGGAATCATTCTAGTAAAGCTCTTCTGTACACTCCCCAAATAATACACGTCCTTCATAAACTGTGGTGCCAAGAATTGGGCACAATAATCCAGCTGGGGCCGAACTATTTTTTGAAGAAAAAAAGAAATAGGAGCAGGAATAGGCCACTTGGCCCCTCGAACCTGCTCCACCATTCAATAAGATCATGGCTGATCTTGGGATTAGCCACTTTACTGCCCTCTCCCCATAACCCTTCGCTCCCTTATCTTGCAAAAATATGTCTATCTCCAAAATAAAGTACCAGGCAATGAATATGTCCAACAAGCGTGTGTCTAATCATCTCGGCTTGACATTCAACAGTATTGCCATCGCCAAATCCCACACTATCAACAAACTGGGATTCACCATTAACCAGAAACTTAAATGGACCAGCCACTTAAATACAGTTGCTACAAGAGCAAGTCAGAGGCTGGGTATTCTGCGCCAACTCTCTCAACTTCTGACTCCCTAAGGCATTTCCACCATCTACAAGGCACAAGTAAGGAGTGTGATGGAATACTCTCCACCTGCCTGGATGAGTGCAGCTCCAACAACACTGAAGAAGCTCGACACAATCCAGGAAAAAAGTAGCCTGCTTGATCGGCCAACCATCCATCATCTTAAACACACAACATCCTGACTTGGAAATATATCGCCGTTCATTCATCGTCGCTGTGTCAAAATCCTGGAAAACCCTCCCTAACCTTCACCACACGGACTGCAGCGGTTCAAGATGGCGGATCACCGCCACCATCTCAATCCAACTAAGGATGAGCAATAAATGCTGGCCTTGACAGCGATGCCCACTTCCCAGAATGATAAAAAAATAAAACAAATTTATAATTCAATTTGTAATTTGTAGGCACGCTAAATTATCAATGTTTCCCTTTACTGGAAAGTCCTTTTATCTTGTAACAAACCTCAGTGCAAGGGCAGGGATCACTGGGAGTGTATGTGATTGTAGAACTGTACTGAGTGTGGGTCACTAAGCGGAGTGGACAATCTGAGCTCAGTGGCCATGTATTACTGGGAGTATCTGTCACTGTAGAATTGTACTGAGTGTGGGTCACTAACAGTAGTGGAAGATCTGACCCCAGTGGCCATGTATTACTGGGAGTATCTGTCACTATAGAATTGTACTGAGTGTGGGTCACTAAGCGGAGTGGACAACCTGACCCCAGTGGCCATGTATTAGCGGCAGTATCTTTCACTGTAGAACTGTACTGAGAGTGGGTCACTAACCAGAGTGGGAGATCTGACCCCAGTGGCCAAGTATTACTGGAAGTATCTCTCACTGTAGAATTGTACTGAGTGTGGATCACTAACAGGAGTGGAACACCTGACCCCAGTGGCCATATATTAGTGGGACTTTCTTTCATTGTAAAAATGTACTGATTGTGCGTCACTAACTGGAGTGGAACACCTGACCCCAGTGGCCATGTATTACGGGGAGTATCTGTCACTGTAAAAATGTACTGATTGTGCGTCACTAACCGGAGTGGAACACCTGACCCAAGTGGGGTGGGCGGAGGGGGTGGGATGGGGTTTCCACAGCGCAGCCTGTGTCGGAGCAGAGACTGACTGACCTCAACTTCAGGGTATTCACGTTTAGATGTGCATGCGCTAAATCCTGAAGCTCTGCTCAGTTTCAGAGGGCTAAATAGCATGAAATCCGACATTTCAACATCATTATCCACCGCAAAATCCGGGCTGTTAACAAACCTGCAGAATGGGCGTGTAAATGGCCAATGAATGTCAATAAAGATAACTGTGATTTGGTGCATTTTGGTAGAAAGACAAAGAAGGCCACCTCTCTTGGAAAATACGAGACGAGATGGGATAGAGTAGCAAAGGGATTTAAAAGTAAAGCTTCACAAATTATTAAATGTAGCAACGCAGGTAAACAAAGCTACAAAAATGCAAATACAGTGCTGGGGTTAATTTGTAGAGGAATAGATTTCGAAAGCAAATACGTATACTTGATTGAGGTTTTTGGTTTAACGGAGACGGTGCATGAAGGCAGTGCAGTGGATGTTGTTTATATGGACTTTCAAATGGAATTTCATAAAGTTCCACATATTAGGCTTCTTATAAAAATTGAAGCCCATGGCATGAAAGGGGCAATATCAGCATGGATACAAAATAGGCTAAGGAAAGAGAACAGAGAGTTGTGCGGCATGGCTGTTGTTTCAGATTGGAGGGAGGTATACAGTCGCGTTCTCTGTCGTTCAGTACTAGAAATTCTGTATTTGAAATATATTAATGACTTGGACTTAGGGGTACAGGGCACAATTTCGAAATTTGCATATGACAACATACTTGGAAGTGTAGTAAACAGTGAGGAAGATAGTAATAGACTTTAAGCGGATACAGATAGGCTGCTGGAAAGGGCAGACACATGGCAGATGGAATTCAATGCAGCAAAGTGTGACGTGGAATATTATGGTAGGAAGAATGAGGAGAGACAATACACACTAATTGGTGCCATTTTAAAAGGGATGCGATAATACAGAGAGACCTGGGGGTGATTGTGCACAAATCTTTGAAGGTGGCAGAACAGGTGAACAAAGCAGTTAATCAAACATATGGGATCCTGGGCTTTATAAATAAAGGCGGAGAGTACAAAAGCCAGGAAGACATGCTAAACCTGTATAAAACACTAGTTGGTCTCCAGGTGGAGTATTGTGTCCAATTCTGGGCACTATATTTTAGGAAGGACGGTAAGGCTTTGGAGAGGATACAGAAGAGATTTACTGGAATTGTTCCAGGGATGATGGACTGCAGTTAGGTCGATAGACCAGAGAAGCTGGGGTTGTTCTCCTTAGAGCAGAAAAGGCTAAGAGGAGATTTGATAAACGTGTTTAAAATCACGAAAGGTTTAGATCGATTGAATAAAGAGACATGATTCCAGTGGCTGAAGGGTCGGTAACCAGAGGGCGCAGAATTTTGGTATTTGGCAAAACAACCAGAGAAGACATGAGGAAAGAAATTATGCAACAAGTGGTTAAGATTTGGAATCCGCTGCCTGATAGGGTGGTGGAAACGGATCCAATAGCAATCTTCAAAAGGGTATTGGATCAATACTTGAAGAAGAAAAAAATCGCAGTGGTATGTTGAACAATCGGGTGAGTGGTACTGACTGGATTACTCTTCCAAAGAGCTAGCACAGATTTGATGGTGCGAATGGCCTCCTTCTGTGCTGCGCTAATCTATCATTCTATGATTGTTGATGTGTAAAGGGCGGTTCTCTGAGACTGCTGATGATCACTGCGAGTGTTTTATTTATAGGACGTTTTTCTGAATTTGTTCATGTTCATCGCTTATCTCTTTAAATTCTTAACTTTTGCTGGGATCCGAAGCCCTTTTGTTAAACTTTACTGGGGGCATGCAGCGATGCTTAAAATGTTTACAGCTTGTTTCTCCGGGTTTGTTTATGGCTGTATGATAGTTGTGTCAGTCTATCAATATGCTGAGGGTGTTTCTGAGACTGCTACAGTTTACAACATGATGCTGTGAGACTGTTAATTTTTCCAAGAGCGTTTCCCTCATGTGTCTGTTTTAAGCCTTGCTTTTAAATATTTGGCATCCAAACTTTGCTCCTTGACCTACATTGGCTCCCGGTTAAGCAGCGCCTCCATTTCAAAATTCTCATCCTTATTTTGAAATCCCTCGATGGCCTCACCCCTCCCTATCTCTGTAATCTCCTCCAGACCCATAGCCACCACCACCCTCTCAGATATCTGAGTTTCTCTAATTCTGGCTTCTTGAGCTTCCCTGATTATAATCGCTCAACGTTTGGTGGCCGTGCCATCTGCTGCCTCGGCCCTAAGCTGTGACATTCCCTGCCTAAACCACTCTGCCTCGCTACCACTCTTTCCTGCTTTAAGACGCTCCTTATAACCTACCACTTTGACCAAGATTTTGGTCACCTGCTCTAATTTATCCTTATTTGGATCGGTGTCAATGTTATTGTCTTAAAATCCTCCTGTGCAGCGCCTTGGGACATTTTACTTCTTTAAATGCGCTAATAAATACAAATTGTCGTTGTTTCTTCCTTTATTTTTTATATTTTTTATTCGTTCCTGGTATGTGGGTGCCGCTGGCAAGTCCAGCATTTATTGCCCATCCCTAATTGCCCTTGACAAGGTGGTGGTTAGCCGCCTTCTTGAACCGCTGCAGTCCGTGTAGTGACGGTACTCCCACTCTGCTGTTAGGGGCAGAGTTCCAGGATTTGGACCAAGCGACGATGAAGGAAGGGCCGATATATTTCCGAGTCAGGATGTGGTGTGACTTGGAGGGGAGCTTGTAGATGATGGTGTCCCCATATGCCTGCAGCCCTTTTCTTTTCGGTGCTCGAGGTTGCAGGTGTGGGAGGTGCTGTCGAAGAAGCCTTGGAGAGTTGCTGCAGTGCATCTTGTTGTCGGTACACAGTGCAGGCACGGTGCGCCAGTGGTACAGGTAGTGATCGTTTAAGCTGGTGGATGGGGTGCCAATCAAGCGGGCAGCTTTGTCCTGGATGGTGTACAGCCTCTTGAGTGTTGTTATTTTTTCTTCCCCTCTGTAAAGCACCATGACCTGTTTCGCTGCGTCAGGTCAGTCTTCAGAAATACATTGTTGTTGTTCTGGTTCTATGTTCAGGCAATAGAGAATGTGCTGGGAATCCAATTCCTGGACGGAGGCGCGGTGAAGTGAAATTTAAGTGTTCCCAGTGTCGGAACGTTTGGTAAAAAATTCTGCCCGTTTATTAAAGTTTAGTGGTTGTGAAATGTTTACCCTGGTGGGTTCGGATGGAATTAAACAGAGAACACGTGGGATCCATTCAGCATTTTTCCTTCATTCGGTGGTTTATTTTCCTGTCACTTTCTCATTTTTTTCTCCCTATTAGTTCAATACACGAAGAGACTCCATTCCCTCTGTCATTTCGGCGTGTTATGGGCGGGTTACATATTCCGGATTTGCTTAGCTTTAATTTAAAACTGTGTAAAGTAATTTTAGCTAGATGCTGTTGTGTGAACAGTGCTGAGGTGACAAATTGGTTCAATGATTCTGTTTGTTCAATGGCTGTGATTAATGCCAGTTACAATTACGCCTAATGATGTCACTCGGGATGACACTGGGCTTTAAATAAAGGAGCGCCCTTCACTGTGTCACCTCATAGGGCAGCGCATTACCTCCAGCACAAAGACCAGCAGCGGCTCTCACAGATATGAAATAATGTTTTGGAAAATAAACTACGAAAGTTTTGTGATACAGTTTCGGATACTGAGAACATTTAAGGACATACAACATATTTACTATCCTCTCCTCGCTGCTGCTGGTGTTCCTGGTGAGTCTTGTTCCGGGTATTAATCTTCTGAACAATGTTTAACTATATTAGTACACTTTCTGTTTATGTACTGATTTCCCGCTGTTAACAGTACTCTGTGTATCCATCTATTGTCTTTGTTACTTATGTAGGACGTTTGTCTCAGACTGCTATTGGTCACACGCTGTATCCGAGAGAATGTTAGTACTGACAGGGTGTTTAAATTATATGTGCAATGTTTTAACGTTATTTTTCTGAGTCTGATTATGCTTTAAGTGTGTCTGTTATCTTTTACTGAGTGTTTCAGTGCGAATGTTAATCTTTACTGGATATTTCTGTTACTCAGCTGTGTACAGGCGGTTTTGAGAGTGCCGTTGATAACAGCCTGGTTCTCTGCCAGTGTTAGCATTTACAGGATGTTTCTCTGACTTTGTTCATGTTCATTGATTATTTCTCTAAATTCTCCACATTTGCTGGGGTCCGAAGTCATTTTGTTGAACTTTACTGGAGGCCTGTAGCGGTGTTTAAATGTTTTAAAGTGTGTTTCTCCGAGTTTGTTTATGTCGATATGATAGTTGATTGAGTCATTAATATGAACGGGATATATCTATGAGACTGTTTACAGTGAAGGTTACACTGTGATTCTGTGAGCCTGTTCAAGCTTCCACAGCGTTTCCTGGAGTGAACAAATGTTTACAGGCCATTATTTTGATTGTTCTTATTTTAAGCTTTTTCCTTTCATTCTTTGGTATCCAAATCTTGCTCCTTTTACATTTGCTTGCTTTCTATAAAGCACCATGACACGTTTCGCTCTGTAAGGTCGCTCGGAGACTCAACTATTAATATTATTCTGTTTTTCACCGTGTTAACGCATTGATTGCTGTGGAAAAAATATTACCCCATCTCTGCTGCTCTCATTCTTCCTGGTAAATCTCTATCTCCATCCAATGATTCTGTTAACCATGTTTTACTGTGTTACTGCCTTTCTCATTGCTGTCCCACCCGCGCTGCTGTCGTTGTTCCTGGTGAGTCTCTATATCCCTCTATTGAATCTGTAATTGATACGGTGTTACCAAGATTAAAATGTTCTATAAGCAACTCAAGCAATGATATTGTACGAGTCTATTTATGAAAATAAATTCAGTCTCCTATCTGTACTGAATCGTAGAATCCTCGAATCATGGAAAGATACAGCACAGAAGTGGGCCATTCGGCCCAACGTGCCTGTGCCGGCTCTTTAAAGATCTATCCAATTAATCCCACTCCCTGCTCTATCGCCATTACTCTGATTTGTTTCTACTGCACGTATTTATCCCTTTTCAAGGCTATTATTGAATCTGTTTCCACCAGGATTTCAGGCAGTGAATTGCAGATCATAACAACACGCCACACAAATAAAAATCTTCTCATCCCGTGTCTGGTTCTTTTGCTAATTATCTTAAATCTGTGTTTCCTCTGGTTACCGACCCTTCTGCCACTGCAAACAGGTTCTCCTTTTAAAAGACGTTTTACCTTCTGCTGCCTTTAGTTATTTACACAGAGTCACAAAAAAAGATTCCTGTGAGATCACATGTACATCTTTCAATGCCTGAAACCGCTATTGATTCAGCTGCAGTCAGTGTCTCCCTCTTCATCATCTCAAGTCCGGCATTTCTGTCACTGCTTCTGATGGTTACAATAGGATGCAGGTATAACTTTAGCTTTTACATAGCAGTTCATCCCTTTGAATTGAATACATTTATTCCCAGTTTTTGTTTTGAAATTACAATGACCTGTCAAATCTATGAATTAAAATCGGCCCCAAAAGAACAGCTAAAATTAAAATAAATTTTAAAAAACCATCACATTTATAAAATAACTATAAGTTAAATACATTAAATATTTAAACAAAAATTTAAATTTTTTAACAAATTAAAATAATTTTTAAGAGTGCTAAAAATAAACTTACCTGTCTTTAAAGTATCTAAAACAGATAAACCTGTTGAAAAAGTTTAAATTACAATTAATTAACCACTTACCTTGTTGAAAACGGGTCCTGTGCCTCCTTTTTAAAAGCGCAGGTTCTTCAATGCTTACCCTCCCGTAGAATCCTGAAAAAAACCTAAGTTTGCTGCGTGCGCACAGCCTCTACCGCACACGCGGTTCACCGATGAACCGCCCCCTTCACCAGACCGGAAGTTCCGGTTTCCCGCGCATGCGCAGTGCATGCAGGAACCCGGCACTTCAGGACGCCTTACGGGTGAGTACACAGCGCGTACTCACCCGGCAAGGGCCAAATTTTTGGCCCAATATTCGGATAGAGAGGGGAGTTTAGCCCTTGACTGTTCACCATTCTGGACACCTCTCTCATGTTGGGAAGCAAACCACCATAGTCGACAACCTTGACTGATTTCAAATGGTTAGATAATTAGACCCTATATAATGCCATCAGCGCCGATTAAAAGTCAACACGCTGATCAGACTCTGTCATAGTCATACAGTCATAAAGTCATACGGCACAGAATCAGGCGATTAGGCCCATCGAGTCCGTGCCAGATCTCTGCAGAGCAGCCCAGTCAGTCCCATTCCCCCGCTCTATCCCCGTAGCCCTGCAAGTTTACTTCCCTCAAGTGCCTATTCAGTCTCCCATTGAAAACATTGAGTGTCTCCACTTCCACCACATCCGTCGGCACAAAGATCCAGGTCCTCACCACTCACTGTATAAAAATGTTTTTTTCTCACATCCCCCTGTAGCTCTTGCCCAAAAACTGAAATATTTTTCCACTTGTCTTGTATCATTAACTAGTGGGAACAGCCTTTCCGCTTCTAACCTAAACAAACTCATCATAATCTTGTACACCTCTATCCAATCACAGCTCAACCTCCTTTGTTCTAACGAAAATAATTCCAACTTCCCAACATGTCCTTGTAGCTAAGATCCCACATCCCCGAAAACATTCTAATAGTTCTCCTCTGCAACCTCTCAAGGGCCTTGACATCTTTCCTAAAGTGTGGTGAGCATGTCTGGATGCAATACTCCAGTTGTGGCCGAACCAGTGCTTTATAAAGGTTCATCAACACAGATACCATCATCACACGTGAGGACACCACTCACCAGGTACATGGTACATACTCATGTGACTCGGCCAACGTTGTCTATCTCATACGTTGCAGGAAAGGATGCCCCGGAGCATGGTACATTGGCGAGACCATGCACACACTGCGACAATGTATGAACGGACACCACACAACAATCGCCAGGCAGGAGTGCTCCCTCCCAGTCGGGGAACACTTCAGCAGTCAAGGACATTTAGCCTCCGATCTTCGGTAAGCGTTCTCCATGGCGGCCTTCGAGACACACGACAACGCAAAATCGTCGAGCAGAAACTGATAGCAAAGTTATGCACCCATGAGTATGGCCTCAACCGGGATCTTGGGTTCATGTCACGCTACATGTAACCCCACCTGACGTAGAGTCATCCAGACTCGTGTCGTCATTGGCTTGTTCTCTCTACACAGATGCTGCCGGACCTGCTGTGATTTCCAGCAAAAAAAGTTTTTTGTTTTCCATACAGACCCCAGCATCTGCCACATTGTCTTTGATGTAATGTTTTCCTCACTGACCTGTTTGGACACCATCCACACCTTTGATTGCCGTGATTATCTCTCTGCCGAGGTGTGATAAAGGGCAGTAGGAAAGATTAATTGTAATCATCTGGCAGTGTTCTCTGACTATATATACTGTGCCTATATGCATCTCCTCACTTCACCTGACGAAGGAGCAGCGCTCCGAAAGCTTGTGATTTCAAATAAAGCTGTTGGACTATAACCTGGTGTTGTGCGACTTCTCACATTTGTCCACCCCAGTCCAACACTGGCATATCCACATCATTATAAAGGTTCTGCATAACTTCTCTGCCTTTGTACTCAATACCTCTATTTATGAAGCCCAAGATCCCATATGCTTTGCTAACCACTCCCTCAATATGTCCTGCCACCTTCAGGGACCTATGCACATTAACTTCCAAGTCCCTCTGTCACTGCACACTCTTTAAAACTGTGCATTGAAGTGTATATTGCATCACCCTGTTCCTTCTGCCAAAATGCAGCACCTCACACTTCCCTGTTTTACATTCCATCTGCCACTTGTCTCCCATTCTACTGGACATTCTATGTCCTCTTGCAATCGATTGATATCAGCATCACTGTTTGCCACACACCCAAGTTTGGTGTCATCAGCAAATGTAGAAATGCTACTTTGTATTTCAATATCCCGGTCATTTATGTATATCAAAAAAAGCAGTGGCCCCAGCACCGACCATTGGGAAACACCACTATCTACCATCCTCCAGTCTGAAAAACAGCCATTTACCACAACTCGCGGGTTTATGTCCTTAAGCCAATTCCTTATCCAAGGTGCCAATGACCCAATTATTCCATGAGCCCCAATTTGTTAACAAGCTTTATATGTGGTACTTTGTCAAACGCCTTCCAACTGTTGACCTTTTCTAGCTCAGGCTGCTTCCTTTCTGAGGAAATTGCGAACAGTTTCTTGAGACAATTCCGCCAACGCAGCTGGAATCAGACAGTTACTGAAACCCGATTTATTTTACTCTGTAATTCACTATTTATCACTCACCTTCTCTATCACATACTCTATGTCTGTTATTCTCCAGATGACCCTGTCCGCTACCTGGGCAATTGAATTACAGAGACTTGGATCAGAGATTTATTGTCAATCCTTAAAAGTGATCTCTGAGTCAGGTGCAAGTTTGTTTAGCAGGCATATTGCTGCTCTGGCAATCTAAAAGGCCTGGACTAATCTAGAGAATATGAGTTCAAATTCCATCCTGTCAATTTGAGTTATGTTAGAAATCTGCTCTCAGTAAAAGTGACCATGAAGCTGTTGGATTGCCATAAAATCCCAACTGGTTCACTGATGTACTTTAGGGAAAGTAACCTGCCATCTTTACCTGGTTTGGCCAAAATGTGACCCCGGTCCCATAAAAGCATGGTTGGCTTAAATGGTCTCCTAATTTTCAGAGGAATAAATGCGGGCTTGCCATTAACGCTCACATCCTGAGAATCTTTCTTAGATTGAGTATAATGGGCCTATATTCTCCAGAATTTGGAAGGAGGCGAGGTGATTTCATTGAAACGTATACAATTCATATAGGGCTTGAAAGGGAAAATGCTAAGAGGCTGTTTCCCCTGGCTGGAGAGCCTCAAACCCTCGGTCACAGTCTCAGAATAAGGGGTCGGCCATTTAGGACTGAGATGAGGAGATATATGTTCACTTAGAGAGTTGTGAATCTTTATAATTCTGTACCAAATAGGGATATGAATCCTCAGTCGATGAGTATATTCAAGACTGAGATCGATAGATATTTGGACACGAATGGAATCAAGGGAAATGGGGATAGGGCTGGAAAGTAGAGTTGAGGCAGAACATCATCCATAATCATATTGAATGGTGGAGCAGGCTCTAGTGGCCGTACGCCTACTCCTGCTCTTATTCCTTATGTGCTTAACCTGACTGGCTTAGGTATCTGATTGTAGACTCTATCTTGGGGCCACAATTCCATCACCAGATATGACCTGTGGAGTCATCGTGATCTCTAAGAGACCTTGCTGAACTCTGCTCTCGCCCAAGTGGAAGATTGTTGTTGGGAGTAGAGTATAAACAACCAAGTACACTGTATCATAGTGGCTCTGTTACTGATGGACTAATTATCCAGAGACATAAGTTCAAATCCCACCACGGCAGCAGGTGAGTTTAAACTCAATTAATTAAATCTGGAAGAAAAACGTAGTATCATTAATGGTGACCATGAAACTACTGGGTTGTGGTAAAACCCCATCTGGATCACTATTGTCCATTAGGGAAAGACATTCTACCGTCCATTTCCGATCTTTGAAATGGCAACACACCACCACTTTCTCAAGGGCAATTAGGGATTGTCAATAAATGCCGGACTTGCCAGCGAGACCCACTTCACATAAAATAAAAAAGAGCAAGAATGCTGGATGAGAGTCAATGAGAGAGAAAGTGGCAATGAAATATGAGTGAGAAGCGATGACAAAGAGGGTGGGAGGAAAGAGACAAAGAGGGTGGAGAGAAAATGAGAAACAAATTACTTCAGATCCACAAGTGTAAAAAATAAGAACACAGGACACAGAATTAATCTTGCGCTTTGCAGGATACATCCTGGGGGCTTTACTGTTACGGGGTTTTCTATTTTCCAAGTGCTCGGAAACGGCTCGGATTACAGCACAGTCGATACAACAGGAGTAAAATGAATCTAGTGCACGGATTAAGAAAGCCCAAAATAACATTTCCACTTTTATTTTGTACTTAAATATTGATATAATTATCTTAATCTCGTGGGGTACTTTGGTACAGAACAGAGGGGGCGCTGCACGTCTGGAGCTGTTGCGTTTTGTTTGAAAGCTCAAAGCCCGAGCTCCTCCGTCTGTTCAAGTGGATGCCAAAGATAGATTGACAGTTTTTGCTAGACGATGAGGACTCTCTCCTAGTCTTCTGACCAACATCCATCCCTCAACCTAAAACACCGACCGATTAACTGGGATTTCAGAGACTCATAGAAACATACCATGCAGGAACTGTACCCTACACCTGAGTCTATGTCGTGTATAAAAGTGAAAAGTAATGCAACCAAAATTGACCCTCGTTGAATATCACTGCAAAACACCTCCCAGTATGAAAAGCATGCATCCACCACCACCTTTTGTCTCTTGTCACTGAACCAATTTAGTACCCATACCGAGACTTTCCCTTAATTCCATAGGCTTCCATCTTCTTAATAAGTCTCCAGTGTGGCACTTTGTCGAACGCCTATCGAAAGTCCATATATACAACATCTACTACACTACCTTGATTAACCTTCTCCATTACATTATCAAAGAATTCAATCAAGTTAGTCAGCCACGATTTGCCTTTAACGAATTTATGCTGGCTCTCCGTGATTAAGCTAGGCCATTCCAAAAGTTGGGCTGACTGGCCTGTAGTTTCCTGGTTCATCTCTCTCCCCTTTAGTCAATGAGGGTTTAAAGGTTCTGACTAAGGTCTCTGCTATTTCTACCTTTGCTTCTTTCAGCATACAGGATGCATTCTATCTGGACCTGGTGAATTGTCAATTTTCAGTAATGCTATCCTTTTAGTAGGTCTTCTCTGTCTATTATCAAGTCCATAAATTGCTTCTCCTCTTTTATTGTAACCTAAGCATCATCCAGATCTTTGTGAAGACAGATGCAAAGTACTAAGTTAATACTTTAGCCATGTCCTTTGCCTCTATATAAAGATTTCCCTTTGGGTCCTTAATATGACCAACTTCTTCCCTACCTAACCGCTGACTCTTTATATGTGTTTAAAAAGTGTTTGGGTTGAATTTAATATTGCTTGCTAAACTTTTCTTGTAACCTCTCTTTGCCTCACATATTAATTTTCTCAATTCCCTCCTGTATTTACATAATCGTCCTGGTTATTAATAGAAATTTGCTCCTGACATTTGTCGTAAACCTCCTTTTTCTGTTTTATTTTACTTTTTATTGCAGTTGTCATCAAGGGCGTCATAGTTTAAAATGTAACTTACACAGTTTATCTTAATTAAGAGCTACGAACAATTAACACTAGATTTTTAAAGAGATTAACCCTTAAAACTACCCCCACACTTACCAAACTCCAATTGTTCACTCTGTGCACGCTGCACTCAGAGGAAGACATCGTGAGATAGACGGAGAGACAGCCGGGATCAGAAAGACATGAGAGAGAGAACGACGAGACTCGATAGAGACATACAGACAGAAGGGGAAACTGATGGGGAAAGAGACAGGGGAGATAGAGCGAGAGAGAAATGAACGGGGGTAGACAGACAGGTGGAGGCAGTCGGCGGAGAGTGTGTGGGGAGAAAAAGAGAGAGACAGACGGGGCAGACAGATTGGGTGAGACAGAGAGATAGGGACAGACACGGAGGAGATAGAGAGAGAGAGTGAGACAAGAAGGGTGTGATATGATGGAAGAAGCAGAAGGGAGAGACAGATGGTGGGTGACAGAGAGAGATGGATAGGTCCGTTAGGATGGAGGAGGCAGAACTGAGAGACAGATGGGGGTGGACAGAGAGTGTGAAGAATGGATGTGATAGGGTGGAGCAGGAAGAAGGGAGAGGCAGATGGTGGGTGTCCCAGTGAGAGAAGGATGGGTGTGATAGGATGGAGCAGGAAGAAGGGAGAGACAGATGGTGGGAGAGAGAAGAGATGAATGGGTGTGATAGGATGAAGGAGGCAGAAGAGAAATAGAGGTGGTGGGTGACCCAGATAGAGAAAGGTGTGTCTGATAGGATGGAGGAGGCGGAATGGACAGACAGATGATGGGTGACAGACAGAGAGAAGGATGGATTTTATAGGATGGAGGAGGCAGAAGTGAGAGACAGATGGTGGGCAACAGAGACAGAAGAATGGGTGTGATAGGATGGAGGGAGATACTGATGATGTGTGACACAGAGAGAGGATGGTTATGATAAGATGGAACAGGCAGAAGCGAGAGAAGATGGTGGGAGACCCAGTGAGGGAAAGATGGGTGTCATAGCATGGGGGAGGCAGAAGGGAGCGACAGATGGCGGTTGACAGAGAAAGAAGGATGGGTGTGATAGGATGGAAGAGGCAGAAGGGAGGGACAGATGGAGGGTGACAGAGAGAGAGAAGGATGGGTGTGATAGGATGGAGGAGCAGAAGGGAGAGACAGATGGAGGGTGACAGAGAGAGAGAAGGATGGGTGTGATAGGATGGAGGAGCAGTAGGGAGAGACTGATGGTGTAGACACAGAGAGAGAGGACTGCTGTGATGGAATGGAGGATGCAGAAGGCAGAGAGAGATGGTGGGTGATACAGAGAGAGAAGGATGTGTGTGACTGGATGGAGGAGGCAGAGGGGAGACAAAGTGGGTGGGTCACCCAGAGAGAGAAGGATGTTTGCGGTCGGACAGAGGAGGTAGAAGGCAGATACAGATGGTGGGAGACTCAGAGAGGGAAGAATTGGTGTGATAGGATGAACTAGGCAGAAGGCAGAGACTGATGGTGGGTCACCCAGAGACAGATGGATGGGTGTGATAGGATGGAGAGGCAGAACGGAGAGACGGATGGCCGGATATCCAGAGTGAGAAGGAGCGGGTTGATAGGAAGTAGGAGGCAGATGGGAGAGACAGATGGCGGGTGTCACAGAGAGAGAAGGATGGGTGTGATAGGATGGAGGAGGCTGAAGGGTGATACAGACGGTGGGTGACAAAGAAAGACAAGTATGTTTGTTATAGGATGGAGGAGAGTGAAGGGAGAGACTGAGGTGGGTGACACAGCAAAAGAACGATGGGTGTGATAGAATGGAGGAGGCAGAAGGGAGAGACATACGGTTGGTGAGACAGAGAGAGAAGGATGGGTGTGATAGGATGGAAGAGGCAGGAGGGTGAAACAGATGGAGGGTGACACAAAGACAGAAGGGTGGATGTGATTGGATGGAGGAGGCAGAACGGGGAGACAGATGGTGGGTGACACAGCGAAAAAAGGATGGGTGTGATACGATGGAATAGACAGAAATAAGAGACAGACGGTGGGTAAAACAGGGAGTGTAAGATGGGTGTGAGAAGATGGAGTAGGCAGATGGGAGAGACAGATAGTGGGTGAAACAGAGAGAGAAGGATGGGTGTGATATGTTGGAGGAGACTGAAAGGAGAGACAGATGGTGGATAATACCGAGAGAGAAAGATGAGTGTGATAGGATGGAGGAGGCAGAAAGGAGAGAGTTATCGTGGGTGACCCAGAGAAAGAACGAAGGTTGTGATAGGATGGAGGTTTCAGTAGGGATAGACAGATGGTGGGTGACCCAGAGAGGGAAGGATGGGTGTGGTAGGCTGGACGAGGGAGAAGGGAGAGACAGATTGTGTGTGACCTAGAGAGAGAAGGATGGGTGTGATAGGATGGAGGAGGCAGGAGGGGAGACAGATGATGGGTTACACATAGACAAAAGGAGGTTTGATAGGATGGAGGAGGCAGAAGGGAGAGAAAGATGACGGACGACAGAGAGAGAAGAATGGGTCGATTAGGATGACAGAGGCAGAACTGAGAGACCGATGGTGGTTGACAGAGAGTGTGAAGGATGGGTGTGATTGGATCGAAGAGGCAGAAGGGAGAGACAGATGGTGGGTGACAGAAGAGATGAATGGGTGTGATAGGAAAGAGGAGGCAGAAGGGAGAAAGAGATGATGGGTGACCCATAGAGAGAAAGGTGGGTGTGATAGGATGGAGGAGGCAGAATGGAGAGACAGATGGCGGCTGACAGAGAGAGCTGGAAGGGTGTAATACGATGGAGCAGTCAGAAGGGAGAAACAGATGGTGGGTGACACACAGGGCGAAGGATGGTTGTGACAGGAAGGAGGAGGCAGAAGGGAGAGAGAGATTGTGGGTGACACATAGGGAGAAGGAAGGGTGTGATATAATGGAGGAGGCAGAAGGGAAAGAAAGATGGTGGGTGACCCAGAGAGAGAATGATGGGTGGATAGGATGGAGGAGGCAGAAGGGACAGACAGATGCTGGGTGAGCAAGGGAGAGAAGGAAGGGTGGATAGGATGGAGGAGGCATAAGGGAGAGAGTGAAGGTGGGTGACATAGAGAGAGAAGGACGTGCATGATAGGAGGCAGAAGGGAGAGACAGATGGTGGGTGATATAGAGAGAGAAGGACGGGCATGATAGAAGGCAGAAGGGTGAGATAGATGGTGGGTGACACAGAGAGAGTTGGACGGGCATGTTAGGAGGCAGAAGGGAGAGACAGATGGTGGGTGACACAGAGAGAGAAGCATGGGTGTGATAGGATGTAGGAGGCAGAAAGGAGAGCCAGATGATGGGTGAAACAGGTTGAGAAGAATCGGTTTATAGAATGAAGGAGACAAAATGGAGAGACAGAAGGCGGGTGACAGAGAAAGAGAGAAGAATGGGTTTGATAGGAAGGAGGAGACAGAAGGCAGTGTGAGATGGTGGGTGACAAAGAGAGAAGGATGGGTTTGATAGGATGGAGGAGGCAGAAGGGAGAGACAGATGGTGGGTGACACAGAGAGAAAGGTGTGTGTGATAGGATGGAGGAGGTTGAAGGGAGTGTCAGATGGTGGGTGACAAAGAGAGAAGGATGGGTGTGATAGGATGTAGAAGGCACAAGGGAGAGAGAGATTGCGGGTGACCCAGAGAGAGAGTTGCATGGGTGTATAGGATGTAGGAAACAAATGGGAGAGAAAGATGGTTGCTGTCACTGAGAGAGAAAGATGGGTGCGATAGGATGGAGGAGGCAGAAGGGCAAGTCAGATGGTGTGTGACACAGAGAGAGAAGGATGTGTGCGATAGGATGGAGGAGGCAGAAGAGCAAGTCAGATCGTGGGTGACACAGAGAGAGAAGGATGAGTGTGATAAGTTGGAGGAGGCAGAAGAGCAACTTAGATCGTGGGTGAAACAGAGAGTGAAGGATGAGTGTGATAGGTTGGAGGAGGCAGAGGGGATGAGACAGTTGGTGCGTAGCAGAGGGAGTGAAGGATGAGTGTGATAGGTTGGAGGAGGCAGAAGGGAAAGACAGATGGTGGGCAACACAGAGAGAGAAGGATTGGTGTCATAGGATAGAGGAAGAAGGAGGGAGAAACATTCGGTTGGTGACACAGAGACATAAGGATGGATGTGTTAGGATGGAGGAGGCAGAAGCTCGAGACATATGGTGGGTAACCCAGAGAGAGAAGGATGGGTGTGTTAGGAAGGAGGAGGCAGAAGAGAGCGACAGATTGAGGCTGACACAGAGAGAGAAGGATGGGTGTGATAGGATGGAGGTTTCAGTAGGGATAGACAGATGGTGGGTGACCCAGAGAGGGAAGGATGGGTGTGGTAGGCTGGACGAGGGAGTAGGGAGAGACAGATTGTGTGTGACCTAGAGAGAGAAGGATGGGTGTGATAGGATGGAGGAGGCAGGAGGGGAGACAGATGATGGGTTACACATAGACAAATGGAGGTTTGATAGGATGGAGGAGGCAGAAGGGAGAGAAAGATGACGGACGACAGAGAGAGAAGAATGGGTCGATTAGGATGACAGAGGCAGAACTGAGAGACCGATGGTGGTTGACAGAGAGTGTGAAGGATGGGTGTGATTGGATCGAAGAGGCAGAAGGGAGAGACAGATGGTGGGTGACAGAAGAGATGAATGGGTGTGATAGGAAAGAGGAGGCAGAAGGGAGAAAGAGATGATGGGTGACCCATAGAGAGAAATGTGGGTGTGATAGGATGGAGGAGGCAGAATGGAGAGACAGATGGCGGCTGACAGAGAGAGCTGGAAGGGTGTAATACGATGGAGCAGTCAGAAGGGAGAAACAGATGGTGGGTGACACACAGCGCGAAGGATGGTTGTGACA
This sequence comes from Squalus acanthias, assembly GCA_030390025.1. Taxonomy (NCBI): domain Eukaryota; kingdom Metazoa; phylum Chordata; class Chondrichthyes; order Squaliformes; family Squalidae; genus Squalus; species Squalus acanthias. The sequence goes on along the minus strand of JASTWF010000111.1, from coordinate 732,763 downwards.
GGAAGGAGGAGGCAGAATGGAGAGAGAGATTGTGGGTGACACATAGGGAGAAGGAAGGGTGTGATATAATGGAGGAGGCAGAAGGGAAAGAAAGATGGTGGGTGACCCAGAGAGAGAATGATGGGTGGATAGGATGGAGGAGGCAGAAGGGACAGACAGATGCTGGGTGAGCAAGGGAGAGAAGGAAGGGTGGATAGGATGGAGGAGGCATAAGGGAGAGAGTGAAGGTGGGTGACATAGGGAGAGAAGGACGTGCATGATAGGAGGCAGAAGGGAGAGACAGATGGTGGGTGATATAGAGAGAGAAGGACGGGCATGATAGGAGGCAGAAGGGAGAGACAGATGGAGGGTGACACAGAGAGAGAAGGATGGGTGTGTTAGGAAGGAGGAGGCAGAAGAGAGCGAGAGATGGAGGGTGACACAGAGAGAGATGGATGGGTGTGTTACGAAGGAGGAGGCAGAAGAGAGCGACAGATTGAGGGTGACACAGAGAGAGAAGGATTGGTGTGATATGATGGAGGAGGCAGAAGCTCGAGACATATGGTGGGTAACCCAGAGAGAGAAGGATGGGTGTGTTAGGAAGGAGGAGGCAGAAGAGAGCGACAGATTGAGGCTGACACAGAGAGAGAAGGATGGGTGTGATATGATGGAGGAGGCAGAAGAGAGCGACAGATGGAGGGTGACACAGAGAGAGAAGGATGGGTGTGTTAGGAAGGAGGAGGCAGAAGAGAGCGAGAGATGGAGGGTGACACAGAGACAGATGGATGGGTGTGTTACGAAGGAGGAGGCAGAAGAGAGCGACAGATTGAGGGTGACACAGAGAGAGAAGGATTGGTGTGATATGATGGAGGAGGCAGAAGAGAGCGACAGATGGAGGGTGACACAGAGAGAGAAGGATGGGTGTGTTAGGAAGGAGGAGGCAGAAGAGAGCGAGAGATGGAGGGTGACACAGAGAGAGATGGATGGGTGTGATAGGATGGAGGAGGCAGAAGAGAGCGACAGATGGAGGGTGACGCAGAGAGAGAAGGATGGGTGTGATATGATGGAGGAGGCAGAAGGGAGAGACTAATGTTGGGTGACAAAGAGAGAGAAGGATGGGTATAATAGGCTGGAGCCGGCAGAAGGGAGAGACAGATGGCGGGTGACACACAGGGAGAAGGATGGGTGTGATAGGATGGAGATGTCAGACGGGAGAGAGAGATTGTGGGTGACACATATGGAGAAGGAATGGTGTGATATGATGGAAGAGATAGAAGGGAGAGACAGATGGCGGGTGACCCAGAGAGAGAAGGATGGGTGAATAGGATGGAGGAGGCAGAAGGGTGAGACAGATGGTGGGTAAGAGAGAGAGAAGGATGGCTGTAATACGTTGGAGGAGGCATAAGGGAGAGACACATCGTGGGTGTCGGAGAGAGAGAGAATGATGTGTGTGATAGGATGGAAAAGTCCGAAGGGAAAGACAGATGGCAGGATACCAGAGATAGAAGGATGAGTGGATAGAATCGAGGAGGCAAAAGGGAGAGAAATGTGGCGGGTGACACTGCGAGAAAAGGATGGGTGTGATAGGATGAAGGGTGCAGAAGGAGAGACAGATGGTGGGTGACTAAGAGGACGAAGGATGGGTGTGTTTTGATGCAGGAGGCAAAAGGGGGAGACAGATGGTGGGTGAGAGAGCGAAAGAAGAATGGGTGGATGGGATGAAGGATGCAGAAGGGAGAGACAGATGGTGGGTGAGAGAGAGAAAGAAGGATGGGTGGTTGTGATGAAGGATGCAGAAGGGAGAGACAGATGGTGGGTGAGAGAGAGAAAGAAGCATGTGTGTGTAGGGTGGAGGAGGCAAAACGGAGATAAAGAAGGTGACTGTCACAGAGTGAGAAAGATGGGTGTGATAGGATGGAGGAGGCAGAAGGGAGAGACAGATGGTAGGTGACAGTGGAGAGAAGGATGCCTTTGATAGGATGGTGTGTGACAGAAAGAGAAGAATAGGCATGGTAGGATGGAGGAGGCAGAAGGAAGACACAGATGGTGGGTGGCACAGAGGGAGAAGGATGAGTGTGATAGGATGGAGGAGGCAGAAGGTAGACACAGTTGGATGTTGACATAGCAGAGATATTAAATAAATACTTTCTTTCTGTCTTCACGGAGGAAGACACAAAAAACCTCCCAGAAATACGAGAAACCAAGGGTGTGGCGAGAATGAGGAACTTAAAGAAATTTGTATTAGTAAAGAAACTGTACTGGCAAAATTAACGTGACGAAATGTCGATAAATCTCAAGGACCGGATGACCTACATCCTAGGGTTTTGAACGACGTTGCCATTGGGATAGTGGACGCATTGGTAGTCATCATCCAAAATGTAATAGATTCTGGAACGGTTCCTGCAGATTGGAGAGTAGCAAATGTAATCCCGCTATTTAACAAAGGAAGGATAGAGAAAATGGGGAACTACAGACTTGCTAGCCTCACATCAGTAGTTGGGAAAATGTTGGAATCTATTAAAAAGGTACGCAATAAATGGGCACTTAGAAACTAATAATAAGATTGGGCAGAGTCAACATGGACCTATGAAGGGGAAATCCTGTTTGACAAACCTATTAGAGTTTTTTGAGGATGCAAATAGTGGAGTAGATAAAGGGGAACCGGGAGATGTGGTGTATCTGTATTTTCAGAAGGCCTTTGATAAGGTCCCACACAAGAGTTTGGTGAACAAAATTAGCGCACATGGAATAGGGGGTAATATACTATATGGATTGAGAATTGGTTAACAGTCAGAAAACAAAGAGCAGGGATAAACGAGACTTTTTCAGGATGGCAGGCTGTGACTAATCGGGTACCGCAAGGATTAGTGCTCGGGCTCCAGCTATTCACAATATATATCAATGATTTGGATAAGGGAACTGAATGCGAAATTTCCAAATTTACTGATGATACTAAGCTAGGTGGCAGTGTCAGTTGTGAAGAGGATGTGAAGAGGCTTCAGGGGGATCTCGACCAATTCAGTGAGTGGGCGAGAACATGGCAGGTGGAATATAAAGTGGATAAATGTGAAGTTATGTACTTTGGTACAAAAAACAGTAAGGCAGAATATTTCCTAAATGGAGAAAAATTGGGGAATGCAGATGCTCAAAGGGTACTGGGTGTCCTTGTACATGAGTCACTGAAAGTGAATGTGCAGGTGCAGCAAGCCTTTAGGAAGGCAAATAGTATGCTGGCCTTCATTACAAGATAATTTGAGTGCAGGAGTAAATAAGTCTTACTCCAATTATATAGGGCCTTGGTGAGACCACACCTGGAGAACTGTGTACAATTTTGGTCTCCTTACCTAAGGAAAATTATACTTGCCATAAAGCGAGTGAAACGAAGGTTCACGAGAGTGATTCCTTGAATGGCGGGACTGTCATATTAGAAGGGATTGAGTAAACAAGGCCAGTATTCTTTTGAATTCAGAATAATGAGAGGGGATCTCATTGAAGCATACAAAATTATTACCGGGCTTGATAGGATGGATGCTGGGAGAATGTTTCCCTTGGCTGGGGAGTCTAGAACCAGAGGCCACAGCCTCAGGATAAAGGGTAGGGCATTCAGGAATGAGATGAGAAGAAATGTCTTCACACAGAGAGTGATGAATCTTTGGAATTCTCTACCCCAGAGGGCTATGGAGGCTCAGTCATTGGGTATATTCAAAACAGAAGTCGATGGATTTCTGACTAGTAAGGTCATCAAGGGTTATGGCGATAGGGCCGGTGAATGGAATTGAGGCAGAAGATCAGCCAGGATCTCATTTAATGGCGGAACAGGCTCGAAGGGCCGAATGACCTACTCCTGCTCATATTTATTTTGTTCTTATGTCTGTAGGTGACACTAACATGGCCGTCTGTATGTGACATAAAGATGGCATTCTGTAGGTGACAGGAACATGGCCGTCTGTCTGAGACACAAATATGGCCGGCTGTATGTGACACAAAGATGGCCGGCTGCAGGTGACACAAACATGGCCGGAGTTGGTGACACACAACGGGAAACATCCTCTCTGCATCTACCTTGTCGAGCCCCCTCAATATCTTATATGTTTCAATAGGATCATCTCTCATTCTTCTAAATTCCAATGAGTATAGGCCCAGCCTGCCCAATCTTGCCTCATAAGTCAACCCCCTCATCTCTGGAATTAAACTAGTGAATCGTCTCTGAACTGCCTCCAATGCAAGTACATATTTCCGTAAATAAGAAGACCAAAGCTGTACGGATTATTGCAGGTGTGGTCTCACCAATATCCTGTACAGTTGTAGCAGGACCTCCCTCTTTTATACTCCAACCCCTTTGAAATAAAGGCCAACATTCCATTTGCCTTTTTGATTAATTGCTGTACCTGTATGCTAACTGTTTGCGTTTCATGCACAAGGACCCCCAAGTCATACTGAACTGTAGCATTTTGTAATCTCTCTCCATTTAAATAATAATTTGCTTTTTTAGTTTTCCTGCCAAGGTGTATAACTTTGCACTTTCCCATATCATACACCAACTGCCAAATGTTTGCCCACTCACTTAGGCTGCCTATATCCCTTTGCAGGATCGTTGAGTCCTCTGTACAACTTGCTTTTCCATCCATCTTTGTATCATCCGCAATCTTGGCTACATTGTACTCGGTCCTTTCATCCAAGTCATTAATATACATTATAAATAGTTGAGGCCCCAGCACCGATCCCTCTGGCACACCACTAGTTACCGTTTGCCAACCGGAAAATGACCCATTTATCCCGACTCTCTGCTTTCTGTTAGTTAGCCAATTCTCTATCCATGCTAATATATTACCCCCAATTCGGTGAGCTCTTATCTTATGCAATAACATTTTATGTGGCACTTTATCGAATGCCTTCTGGAAATCCAAATACACCACATCCAATGGTTCACCTTTGTCCACCCTCCTCGTTACCTCCTCAAAGAACTCCAGCAAATTTGTTAAAACATTATTTCCCTTTCATAAAACCATGCTGAAACTGCTTGACTGCATTATGATTTTCCAAATGACCTGCTATGGCTTCCGTAATGAAGGACTCCAGCATTTTCCCAACGACAGATATTAGAGTAACTGGTCTATAGTGTCCTGCTTTCTGTTTCCCTCCTTTCTTAAATTTGGAATTTGCTTACTGAATTGCCACAGTTAAAGAGGGCAGCCACATCCCGGAGTGCAGTAGAGAAGGCCTGAGAGGGCATTCTAACTTTTGGAATTCGATAACTAAATGGCCACAGTTCAAGAGGACAGACCCATCCCAGAGTGCAGTCAAGTAGTCCTGAGAGAGACACTGTACAATTTGGAATTTACTTACTGAAGGGCCACAGTTAAAGAGATCAGCCAGATTCCAGAGTGCAGCAGAACAGCCCGGAGAGTGATCACTGACATTTGGAATTTAATTAATGAATAGACACAGTTAAAGAGGACAGCCCTTCCCAGAGTGCAGCAGAAAAACACAAGAAGAGCACGATAACATTTGAATTTATTTATTGATTGGACACAGTTGAAGAGGGCAGCCATATCCCAGAGTAGAGAGGAGCAGCCCTGAGAGGGACATTCTAACATTTGAAATTTAATTGCTGAATGCCCACAGTTAAAAATGTACAGCCCCATCCCAGAGTGCAGTAGAAGCACAACTGAGAGGGACACTCTAACATTTGTAATTAAATTACTGAATGACCATAGTTAAAGAGTGCAGACCCATCCCAAAGTGGAGGAGAGGAGCTCGGAGAAGGCTCTGTAACATTTGGAATTTAAGCCTGAAGTTTCACAGTTAATGACGGCAGCCACAACCCAAAATGCAGCAATGCAGAACTGAGAGGTTCAGTCGAACATTTGCAATGTAATTACTGAATGGCCAGAGTGAAAGAGGGCAGCCGCATCCCAGAGTGCAGCAGAGCAGCCCAGAGAGGACAATCGAACATTTGTAATTTAATGACTGATTGGCCACAGCAGAGTGAAGGACATCACCGAAACAATATGAGATCTAGAGATCGGTCTGATGGTATTTGAAACAAGAACCCCAATACTGGGAGAATACAGCTGGTAATTTCCATTAGTTAATTAAACTGATCAGAATTGTTCGATATTTTGGTTGTTATTTTCAATCTCAGCACTAAATATATTTGAACACAACAGGGATTAAACTTGTCTGTCGTAATCTGTTTGTTCAAATTTTGTGTAAAAACGAATTTCAATAAATGTTGCAACCTCAATGTCCCGGGGAGAACACACACGGTATAAATTAAAGGCTCTGGGAATCTATCACCTCAAAGTTTAATTCAGAGAGATTGCCTGTATTGTGAAGGGACACATCGCTTCACACAGAAAATGTATTCAACTCTCCTCGCAATCTTCTCTGCTCCAAGGAGAACAACCCCAGCTTCCCCAGTCTATCCACCAAAACTGAAGTCCCTCATCCCTGGAACCATTCTTGTAAATCTCTCCAGCAGCCTCTCTAACGCCTTCACATCCTTCCTGAAATGTTGTGCCGATAATCCTCCAGCTGAGGCCGACCCAGTGATGTATAAAGGCTCAGCATTACTTCCTTGCTGTTATACTCTGTGCCTCTATTAATAAAGCCAAGGATCCCGTGTGATTTTTAGCAGACATCTCAACTTGTTCCGCCACCTTCAATGATACTCTCCCAGGTCTCTCTGTTCCTGCACCCCATTTAACATTGTACCATTTAGTTTATATTGCCTCTCCTCATTCTTCCTACCAAAATGGATCACTTCACACTTCACTGTGTTAAATTACATCTGCTCTGTCTCTACCCATTTCACCACTCTCTTTCTGTCCTCATGAAGTCCGTAATTTTCCCTCTCACTGTTTACTACATTTCTGAGCTTCCTTTCATCTGCAGACTTTGAAATTTTGCCCTGAATACCCATGTCCAGGTCATTAATATATATCAAAATGAGCAGTGGGCCTAATACCGAACCCTGGGGAGCAGCAGTGTACACTTCCCTCCATTCTGAAAAACAACCGTTCACCACTATTTACAACTGACACACGTGCAAAGCATCGTTTTCATTCTATAAGCATAGAAACATAGAAGATAGGAGCAGGAGTGAGCTCATTCGGCCCCTCGAACCTGCTCTGCCATTTAATGAGATCATGGCTGATCATCCAAATTCAGTACCCTGTCCCTGCTTTCTCCCCATATCCCTTGATCCCTTTATCCTTAAGAAATATATCTAACTCCTTCTTGAATATATTTAATGAATTGGCCTCAACTGCCTTCTGTCGTAGAGAATTCCACAGGTTCACCACTCTCTGGGTGAAGAAATTCCTCCTCATCTCAGTCCTAAATGGCTTACCCCTTATCCTTAGACTGTGACCTCTGGTTCTGGACTCCCCCGCCATCGGGAACATCCTTCCTGCATCTAGTCTGTCGAGTACTGTTAGAATTTTATAAGTTTCAATGAGATCCCCTCTCATTCTTCTAAACTCTAGCGAATATAAACCTAATCGACCCAATCTCTCCTCATACGTCATTCCTGCCATCCCAGGTATCAGTCTGGTGAATCTTCGCTGCACTCTCTCCATGGCAAGAACATCCTTCCATAAACACCCATTTTACATATAAACACCACACTCATATACACAACAACAAACTTGCATTTATACAACACCTTTAAAGTAGTAAAATGTCCTAAGGCGCTTCACAGGAGCGATTATCAGTCAGAATTTGACACCGAGCCACATAAGCAGATATTTGGGCAGGTGACCAAAAGATTGGTCAAAGTGGTAGATTTTAATGAGAGTCCAAAAGGAGGAAAGAGAGGCGGAGAGCTTTAAGGAGGTTATTCCAGAGTTTAGGGCTTGGCTCAAACAGCCACAGTTTATATTTTTACACGGCCTTGTTTGCATTTCTGAATATTGTCTACACGCCGCAAGTTTACTTGTTTGTCAGAAGCTGCTCCACCTGTTGTGTATTTTGAGCAGTTTCCCAGTTTATTGCGATGTGATGATTGTGGGGGCTCGGTACGTGTAAGTGGATTGGCTGCTTGATTTCCTTATACACCTTGGAATTCAGGAGATGCTGTTTCGTGGTTTGGAGAACAAGTTTAACTGCTGGGGCAGAGACACCAGGCGCCTGGCTGCAATCGGCGACAAGGATGTCGAAGCTTGTCAGGCCCGGCTAGCTCAGTCGGTACAGCATGAGACTCATAAACTTAGTAATCTGTGAGTTCGAACCCCACGGTGGGATGGTGCTTTTGTTCAACTTTAATGTTGCTTTCACGGTAACGCATCATTAATTAATCAATATTCTTCTTTTGCACAATAAAATAAATGATAACTGAGCGACAGTCGATACTTCAATACAAAAGCAGAATAATCCCAGCTTCTTCCTGGAACAGAGGCCCAACCAGTCCCCATTTGAGTTTGGATGATCAGCCATGATCTCATCGAATGGCGGAGCAGGCTCGAGGGACGGAATGGCCTACTTCTGCTCCTATCTTCTTTGTTTCTATGTTTCTATCCACCACCCTCCTTCAGCAGGCTGAACTTGTTCTCACATTGAACAACTTCTCCTTTGACTCCATTCACTTCCTCCAAATTAAAGGTGTTGCTATGGGAACCCGCATGGGGCCTAGCTATGCCTGTCTTTTCGTGGGATATGTGGCCCATTCTTTGTTCCAGTCCTACTCAGGTCCCCTCTCTCACCTCTTTGTCCAGTACATTGATGACTGTATCATTGCCGTTTCCTGCTCTCGCCCTGAACTGGAACATTTCATTCACTTTCCTTCCAATTTCCACCCTTCCCTCACCTTAACATGGTCCATCTCCGACTCTTCCCTTCCCTTCCTCGACTTCTCTGTCTCCATCTCTGGGGATAGGATATTGACAAACATTCACTATAAGCCGCTGGAAACACACAACAGGCCAGGCAGCATCCGTGGAGAGAGAAACAGAGTTAACGTTTCCGGTCTGGGAAAATTCATCAGAACTGGAAAAAGCTAGAGATGTGACAGATATTAAACAGGTGCAGAGGCAGAGGTGTGGGAGGGGAGGAAGGAATTGAAGGAATATACTGTGCTTTTGTAAGAGGCAGGAAAGATAAAATTTTGCAAATTCAACGGAACATCCTCTGCCATTTCCCCCAGCTCCAACGTGATCCCACCACCAAACACATCTTCCCCTCACCTCCCCTTTCAGCATTCCGATGGGACCGCTCCCTCCGCGACACTCTGGTCCGCTCCTCAAACAGCCCTAACACTCCTTCCCGTTCGCCTGGCACCTTCCCGTGCAAGCGCAGGAGATGCAACACATGCCCTTTTACCTCCTCTCTTCCCAATGTCCAGGGCCCCAAACACCCCTTCCAGGTGAAACAGCGATTTACTTGTAATTTTTGCAATTTTGTATACTGTATTCACGTCTCAAGATGCGGTCTGCTCTACATTAGGGAGTCCAAATGCAGATTGGGTGACAGCTTTGCGGAACATCTACATTTAGTCCGTAACGGTGACCTCGCGCTTCCGGTCGCCTGTCACTTTAATTCTCCACACCACTCCAAATCAGACCTCTCTGTCCTCGGCCTCTTACACTGTTCCAATGAAGCTCAATGCAAGCTCGAGGAGCAGCACCTCATCTTTCGATTAGGCACTTTACAGCCTTCTGGACTCAACACTGAATTCAACAATTTCAGAATATAACCCGTGCCCCAATTTTTTCTGGTGGCAGCTGTTAATCATTCTGCCATCGCCATTTGCAACATTTACTCTCTGCTACCTTCAATTCTAGCACAGACTGTCCCTTATGCTCCTTCCTCCCCTCCCCCACTTTCCCAGCCCTTACACCTGCTTAAAACCTGCTACATCTCCAACTTTTTCCAGGTCTGACGATGCTTCACAGACCTGAAACCTCTGTTTCTCTCCACACGCTGGCTGCCTGACCTGCTGAGTGTTTCCAGCATTTACTGTTGTTATTTCAGATTGCCAGCATCCGCAGTGTTTTGCTTTTGTACTGGGGAGAGATAACCAAACCGCCTTCTTATGAAGTTTAACTACTTTATTCACTTTCTTGATTGAGCTCTGCTTGGAATTAGAGTTTATTTTATTTTATTGTTGCAGGTTTAACGACAGCATTCAAGAGGGAAAGAGAAACTTGAAGCAACTTCTTCTGTCAAAGCTGCAATTAGTCTAGAAAGAATTTAAAGATTCTTAATGAAGTTTTCTCAAAAAATAAATGTTAAAAACACTTGTTTACCCCCTAAGCTTCGATTATTATTGTGGAAGAAACAAGCAAAAATCAATGTTTCCCTCAAGTTTCAAGCGGGTCTTGAAGTCCGAACGATTTTAAGCAGGCTCTGATTTGCTTAAACCGTTTTAAAATGGAAATTTCTCAATATTTGATTTTCACCGATCGACTAAACTGAGTAGCTTCACACAAACATGCAACCATGCAGTTGAAGTCGGGGAGAGCAGGGGAGGATTTGGAGGAGTTACTTATAACTTTTTATTGATTTTATAAAAATATCATTAAGACATTTAAGAGAACCAAAAATGGGGAAAAACGCAAAGAATTTTATTTTACATAATATAAAAAGAGAAAAAGCTGGAAATACTCAGCAGACCAGGCAGCATCTGTGGAGAGAGAGAAAAACAGATTTAACGTTTCACGTCTGTGACCTTTCGTCAGAACTGGAAAATGTCAGAGTTGTAACAGATTTTAACCAGGTGCAGAGGCAGGGAACGGCGGGATGGGAGGAAGGAACAAATCGGATGGTCTGTGATATGGTGGAAGGCAAGTGTGGTTAAATCCTGCCTCTGCACCTGGTTAAAATCTGTTACATCCCTAACTATTTCCAGTTCCATAAAAGGTCACAGACCTGAAACGTTAACTCTGTTTCTCTCTCTCTCCACAGATGCTGACTGGCCTGCTGAGTATTTCCAGCATTCTCTGTTCATATTTCAGATTCCAGCAACCGCTGTATTTTGCTATTGTGAACGATTTCATTGTGTCTGTCGTTCTATAGTCAGAACAAGTCCCAGGAATAACGTAACGATAGATTTCTTCTTAAAATGTTTGTGGAGTGTTAATAGAAACACGAACTCTGTATTGATGTATGTAAAATTAAGGAAGCTACTTTAGAAGAAACCATTATTTGTTTATTGAGAAAGACACACACAATACTTTGATTAAACTGATAATGTATAATTTTGATTAGGTATATATGTTTGATTTAGGAGATTGAAAATTGAAAGCACAATGAAGTTTGTTTCCTGCTATTTAATTGGGAAGTACCTAAAATAATTCAACACTTTTCGTGATAAGAGCAGGGATTAATATTGTGGAGAATGTTTGAGAAAAAAAAATTGGAAACGAAACTTGTAAATTAACATCTTCACATCAACATATTAGTAAATATTTCCAAGTCAGTCTAATTGGTTCTCTTGTCCAGGAAGAATGATGAATATTTATTTGTCTTAAATCATAGCTTTTCCTGCTTTTTGTTTTTAATTCAGTGACGCAAATTGTGTATGTGTTTTTCTGCACTTGTGAATAAGTGCTGCATTTCTGATATGTTACATGGGCGGTGCGCTGGTTCAACAAGATCACGTTTATTAATGGAAGTGATTGAAGTTGGAAATTCGGATACCCGTTGCTGTTCAATTCTTTTTAATACTGTGAACTAAAGAACTACAGCACTTTATATTTGTTGGTTGTCTGGTTTCATTGTAATTAATTTTCTGATTACAAATTTAAACGTACAGCACGTCAGAGCCACAGGAAAGCCGCTGCTCCCGCTGCTTGTGCAGCCATTGCTATAGTGACATGAAGGTTGAAAACTTTAAAATTAATATGAATTGCACGAATAGATCTGCCTCATTCAGCTCACCTTGGGCTTTTGGATTGTTTGTCGATGTGTAACTGAATGACGTTTCTGCAGTGTTAATTTATTATTCTGCAGTTCTTTTATATCCCAGTCAATTCTGAAAAGGATTTATTTAAATAGTGTTTGTACATGACGAACATAAGCGTTTAATTAATTCTAACGCAAACAAACTTGCAGAATGGGCATGAAAATGACAAATGAATCTCAATGTTACTAAGTGTGAGGTGGTGCATTTTGATAGCAGGAATAAGGAGCCCGGCTACTCATTGGAAAATAAGAGTCTGACGGGGAAAAATTCGGTTGATTAGCGCCTCTCGTTAACGCCACCGAAGGGATATAACAGCGCCCTAGCAACTTAGTGTCCGAGCGCAGCGATTTTAGCGCCACTCACCAAATTGACCTGTCGTTTTGTGGTGCTGCTAAGCACTACCGCCACGGTCACCTGTACCCGCAGACCGTGAAGTCATGCGAGCATGCAACGCCCCAGCAGCACCCCGGGCCGGAAATTGATACTCGCCCCCTGCCTTACCGCTTGCCGCTAGGAACAACAGGTAGAGGGGAACGTTTTGAAGCTGGGAAGGAGCTGCGGGAGCGCTATTTTTACGCGTGCGCTTCCTGCTTTATCTTGTCGGCAAAATTTTTGGCATACACAGGTTGAGAAGGAGAGAGACGTCTGTAGAGATTTAACACTGTCCTAAGGAGTTTGGGTGCTGAGCAACACTTTTTATCTTCCTATTTCTCTGAGCTTCGTATTTACCACATTTAGAAGATTTTAAATGGGGGCTGGACTAACTTGGATCATCGTCCTCCAGCTTCACCTTCAGAGGCAGCAGAGGCGCAGATAGAGAGAGTGGCAAACGTGGCCAGAGGAAGGAGGGCGAACAGGCCTCTGCACAGGAGACCTTACTCTCCCAGGGTATTCCGGCAGCAATTCTCCTCCTATATCCATTCGTCTGAGGAGCAGTGTTTCAGAATGCTGTGCTTCAGCAAGGAGGTGTTCACTGAGCTCAGCCACCTACTGCAACCAGACCTGCAGCCTCAGCTCAGGATCAGGGCATCTCTGTCGGTGGCAGTGAAGGTGATGGTGGCTCTGAATTTCTATGCCAGCGGCTCCTTCCAGGCTTCAACTCGGGACATAGCGAATATCTCCCAGTTCGCTGTCCAATGCTGCATTCGGGAGGTCACAAATGCTATCTACAAAAGGAGAAGTGAGTACATTCCTTTCCCCCTGACCCGGGACAAACAGCGCGGACGTGCATGTGGCTTTGATAGTCTAGCGGGCTTCCCCATGATTCAGGGTGCCATTGACTGCACCCATATGGAATTGCAGGTACCTCATGAGAATGCAGAGGTGTTCCGACACTTGTAGGGCTTTCACTCACTGAATATCCAGTTGGTGTGTGACCGAATTAGCGCTTCCTCGCCCTCACTGCCCGCTATCCTGACAGCCGCGACGATACTTTTATCCTGCACCAGACCGGTGTCAGAGACCTCTTCCAACCACTGCATCAACCTCGTGGATGGCTCCTCGGGTAAACGGGTTATCTACACTGCACCTGGCTGTTGTCACCGCTCCTTAACACCAACAGTCCTGCTGAGCTCCAATACAATCCAGAATGAGCCCAGCATTCTGAGCCATAGCGCCACCAGGAACCTCATTGAGCAGACGTTCGGCGTCTTGAAACAATAGTTCCGAGGCCTTGATCACTCTGGAGGAGCCGTGCAGTAGTCCCCCGAGCGAATCTCGCTTTTCATTGTTGTGTGATGTATGCTTCACAACCTTGCAATCATTAGGACCCAGCCATTGCCAATAGGGATTGCTGCACTACCTCTGGAGGAGGAAGAGGGGGAGGAGGAGGAGGACGAGGAGGTGGAGGATGAAGAGGAGGATCAGCAGAACCAACGTGGGATGTTCCCCCTGAAAGGGCCTGATAAGACACCACTTCTGATGAAAGACAGAGAAGATGGCTTCTGGGATCAAGAAGCACATCATCGCAAACATCCCGCAGCCCCTATGGCCGGGCATGCTCCAATGAGTCAAATCAGCAAAGTTGTAAAGTTACAATAAATGTTTTTATTTATATAAGAATCTGTGTCTTATTTATTCAGGACAAACAATTAGAAACAAATACAAGAATTCATACACTAACAAAACTCGTTCTTACCACATCAAGATAAGCATCGAAACAGTAAACACATATATTTAGATTAACATCAAACTTTGCCACAAGCATTCCCCCCATTTATTGCATAATTTTTAGTTTTCGGCATTCGAGGGTGATCTCCATCCCCTGCACACTTCCCTCCTTCCCACCCTACTGCTCCTCTGTAATGTGGCCCCAGTGGTTGCAGCAAGGCTGGCGGAAGGCTGCTGAATGCTGGATCCAGATACTACAGATGGCCTTGAAGGACGCCCTCGACGAGCTCTGGGCCTGGAGGGCCCGGCTGTGGACTGCACCAACTCTGCATGGGCGGCAGCAGTCTGGGCTGTCTGGGTTACAGGCCGTGGCAAGTGCAATGGGGAAGTGGCAGTGGTGCGAGCAGGAATGCTGTCATCTTGAGAAAGGACAGCACCTTTCTGCTCGACCGACACACTGTCACTCCCACGGGGAAGTAGCTCAGCATCCGGAGCATAGATTGCTCTTCAAGCGGTACCGTGAGATCCCCGGTGGATTGTTGTGACCCAGCGAGGATGGCAACAGTCTGAGACTGGATGGCACCAGCCAATGACTTAATTGCTGAAATAAGCCATTGTGTTGCGTTGGACTGCAATAGATCCTGCCTCCTCACACATTATACGCGGCATGGGCTCTGGATCCCCACGGTCTCCCTGCAATTTAACCATCCTCTACAACAAGGCAAGGATGGGTTCAAGGGTTTGTGCACAGATGACAGTTGTGCTACTCTCAGATTCCTCAACTCTCCTAAACAGTGCAACGATGCTGTCGGGCATTCTTTCCATTGCACCCATGAGCTCCGTGTGCCTATTCATCAGCTGCGTATTCATGGTCGCTATATCGAGATCTGCCTCCGAATCCTGTGCAGCAGAACTCGTGCATGCACTCACCACCCGCGGAGATCATCCCCGAGCTTCCCTTCCCACATTGCATTGCTGCAGTCCGCTGGAATCTTTTGGGGATGTAACTGGTACAATAGATAAGGGAGAACCAGTGGATGTGGTGTATTTGGACTTTCAGAAGGCTTTCAATAAGGTCCCGCATAAGAGATTAGCATGCAAATTTAAAGCACATGGGGTTGGTGGTAAGGTACTGACTAGGATAGAGAACTGGTTGGCAGACAGGAAGCAAAGAGTTCGTATAAATCGGTCTTTTTCAGAGTGGTAGGCAGTGACTAGTGGGGTACCGCAGGGATCGGTGCTAGGACCCCAGTTATTCACAATATATATTAATGATCTAGACGAGGGAACTAAATGTAATATCTCCAAGTTTGCACACGACACAAAGCTGATTGGGCAGTGTGCTGTGAGAAGGATGCAGAGAAAATCCAGGATGATTTGGACAGGTAGGGTGATTGGGCAGATGCATGGCAGATGCAGTATAATGTGGATAAATGCGAGGTTATCCACTTTGGTGGCAAAAACAGGAAGGCAGATTATTATCTGAACGGCAATAGATTGTGAAAAGGGGAGGTGCAACGAGACCTGGGTGTCCTGGTGCACCAGTCGCTGAAGGTAAGCATGCAGGTGCAGTAGGCGGTTAAGAAGACAAATGGTATGTTGGCCTTCATAGCGAGAGGATTCGAGTACAGGAGCAAGGATGTGTTGCTGCAGTTATACAAGGCCTTGGTGAGACTACACCTTGAGTATTGTGTGCAGTTTTGGTCGCCTTATCTGAGGAAGGATGTTCTTGCCATGAAGGGAGTGCAGCGAAGATTCACCAGACTGATACCTGGGATGCCAGGAATGACGTATGAAGAGAGATTAGGTCGATTGGGCTTGTATTCGCTAGAGCTTAGAAGAATGAAAGGGGATCTCATTGAAACTTATAAAATTCTAACAGGACTAAACAGACTAGATGCAGGGAGGAAGTTCCCGAGAACGGGTGAGTCCAGAACCAGATGTCACAGTCTAAGTATTACGGGTAAGCCATTTAGGACTGAGATTAGGAGGAATTTCTTCACCCAGAGAGTGGTGAACCTGTGAAATTCTCTACCACAGAAGGCAGTTGAGGTCAATTCATTAAATATATTCAAGAAGGAGATAGATATATTTCTTAAGGCTAAAGGGATTAACGGATATGGGGATAAATCAGTGACAGGGTATTGATTTTGGATGATCAATCATGATCTCATTAAATGGCGGAGCAGTCTCGACGGGCCGAATGGCCTACTCCTGCTCCAATGTTCTATTCTCTTCTGCTTCTATGCACTCCCAAATGGCAAGAACATCCTTCCTCAGATAAGGTGACCAAAACTGCACACAATGCCAAAGGTGTGGTCTCACCAAGGCCCTGTATAACTGCAGCAAGACATCCTTGCTCCTGTTCTCGAATCCTCTCGCTATGAAGGCCAACATAGCATTTGCCTTCTTAACCGCCTGCTGCACCTGCATGCTAACGTTCAGCGATTGGTGCACAAGGACACCCAGGTCTCGTTGCAGTTCCCCTTCTACCAATCTTTTGCCGTTGAGTTAATAATTTGCCCTCATGTTTTTGCTACCAAAGTGGATAACCTGGCATTTATCCACATTATACTGCATCTGCCATGCATCTGCCCAATCACCCAAACTGTCGAAATCATACTGGAGTTTCTCTGCATCCACCTCACAACATGCACGCCCACCCAGTTTTGTGCCGTCTGCAAACTTGGAGATATTGCATCTAATTCCCTCGTCTAGATAATTAATATATATTTTGAATAGCTGGGGTCCTAGCACCGATCCCTGCGGTTCCCCACTAGTTACTGCCTGCCATTTCGCAAGACCTTCTAACTGATCCTCATTCCTATATATAAAATTATCTCCTTACTCCGTTTACCGCATAGTTTGCATTAACAGAATAAAATATAATTGGAGCCGAAAGCAAGATTCTAAATGCCAAGAAAACTTAGCTGGGTCTTTACCCTTATAAACTGTTCCTTAGGCTAAAGAGTTGAGAGCTTCAGATACGTACCTGACATGATCCTACATTTCTCTGATGGCGTTTCTTTCTGAATCCAATCCCTTTGCTTACAGCATAGCCCAAACTCTTATTCAATTCGGCAGACACTTGGTAGATATTATTTAACACAGAGAATTGTGAAGTTAAAAATGAGAAGAGGCAATGTGATCTCAATGGTACAATTTTAAAGGGGTTGCAGTACATAGGGACCTAGGCATGTATGTACACTAATCTTTGAAGGTGGAGGATAATTTGAGAAGTATGTTAATAAAGCATACGGGATCATTCGCTTTATTAATAAGCAGTAGAGAACAAAAGCAAGGAAGTTATGCTAAAACTTTATAAAGCACTGATTAGGCTTCAGGTGGAGTATTGTGTCCAATTCTGGGCACCGCACTTTAGGAAAATGTCAAGGCCTTGGAGCGAGTGAAGAAGAGATTTACGAGAATGGTACCACGAACAAGGAATAAGTTATGTGGAGAGACTGGAGAAGCTGGGGTTGTTCGGATTAGAGCAGAGAAGGTTAGGTGGAGGTTTGATAGAGGTGTTCAAAAGCCTAAATACATTTAATAGAATAATTAACGAGCAACTCTTTCGAGTGGCAGTGGGGTCGATAACCAAAGGACACAGACTTAATGTGATTGGCAAAAGAACCAGAGACAAGATGAGGAGGATTTTGTTTTACACAGCGAGTTGTTTTGATCTGGAATGCACTCCCTGAAAGGGTGGTGAAAGCAGATTCAATAGTAACTTACAAAGGGGATTTGGAAAAAAAATACTTGAGATAAAATAAAATACTGAGGAAAGAGCAGAGGAGTGGGATTAATTGGAAGATTCTACCAAAGACCCGGCACAGGTACGGTGGGCCAAATGGCCTCCTTCTGTGCTGTATCATTCCATGATTCTATAATCACCGATACCTTAGAAAATAAGAAACTGAACGTGGCAGAAGAGCAAAGGGCTCTAGAGCTACAGGTGAACAAATAATTAAAGGCAGTATCACTGGACAGCAAAGCAATTAAAATGCTAACAATGAATTGGGATTTATTTCTATGGCGAAAGAATTCAAAAGAAGTGAAGTTGGCCAATGGTGGGAAGTGGTGTTCCACAAGGATCGGTGCTGGGAACACTTTTGTTCACCATTTACTTAAACAATTCGGACACAGAAATCAGAAGTGCAATTTCAAACATTGTGGATGCCACCCAAATGGGGTTTTATAGTTAATACAGAGGAGGACTGCGACAAAATCCAGGAAGACCTTATGAAACTGGCAAAATGGGCGTGTAACTGGCAAATGAAACTCATATAGAGAAATGTGAGGTAGTGCATTTTAATAGGAAGAATACGGAGGTCACAGACTCCTTGGAAAATTAGTTTTAAAAGGGGTTGAGGGAAAGAGGGGTGTGATGGTACAATTACATAAATCACTAAGAGTTGAAATGCAGGTTGATAAGGCCAAAAAACAAAGAAATCACTGGGGTTAATTTCGAGATGGATAGAATTGTAAAGACTAGAAGTTATGTTAAACTTGTATGGAACCTTGGTTAGAACACACTTGGTGTACTGTGAACATGGTCTCCATCCTATAAAAAGGACATAGAGGGACTGGCGAAGGTACAAACAGTATTTACTAGAATTATACCAGAACTGAGAGGTTATACCTGTCAGGAAAGACTGAACAGGCTGGGGGTCATTTCTATAAGAAATTGAATACTGAAGGATAATCAGATAGTGTTCTTTGATATTATGAAAGGGTGTCATAGGGTAGATAAGAAAACGTGTTTCCACTTGCTGGACAGACCAGAACTTGGGGTCATAGATTTAAGATAGTCCTCAATAAATCTAATAGGGAATTCAGGAGAAACATGTTTAACCAATGAATGGTCAGAATGTGGAACTCGCTACCACAAGGAGCAGTTGATGCGAATAGCACAGACACATTTAAAGGGGATTAGGAATAGAACGATATTTTTAGTGGGTTAGATGA
The DNA here is from genome assembly GCA_030390025.1 of Squalus acanthias. Lineage (NCBI taxonomy): Eukaryota > Metazoa > Chordata > Chondrichthyes > Squaliformes > Squalidae > Squalus > Squalus acanthias. Next base: position 713,802 of record JASTWF010000111.1, on the reverse strand, counting down.
AAGACAGTGGGTGGAGGCTCGTGTGGAACATCGACACCAACATGGACATTTTGAGTCAAATGGCCTGTCTCTGTGCTATAAATACTTTGTAAATTGTATTAAACATGTATAGGACACGGGTCAGCTCACATTTAGAGAACTGTGTATAGTTATGATCTCCATAATATAAAAAGGACATAGAAGAACTGGAGAAAGTGCAAAAATACTTACAACAACAACAACGTTTATGTATATAGCACCATTAACAAAGTAAAATAGCAAACGAGTCACGGGAGCGTTATTGAACAAAATCTGACCCTGAGCCACATCAGGAGATATTAGGAATGATGAACAAAAGGTAGTCAAAGAGGTAAGTACTAAGCAGCATCTTAAAGGAGGAGGGAGATATAGAGAAGCAAAGAGGTTCAGGGACGGGATTCCTGAGCTTAGGGCCCAGGCAGCTGAAAGCACAGCCTCCAATGGTGGAGCGGTTACAATCGGGGATGTGTAAGAGGCCAGAATTAGAGGAGCACAGAGATCTCGGGAGTGTTGAGGGGCTGGTGGAGCTTGCAGAGGTAGGGAGGGCGAGGCCATGTAGGGATTTGAAAGCAAGGATGATCATTTTAAAATGGAGGCATTGCCGGAACGGGAGTCACTGTAGGTCAGCGAGCACAAGGGTGGTGGTTTACCGGGATTTGGTGTGGGTTAGGTTACGGGCAGAAGAACTTTGGATGAGCTCAAGTTATGGAGTGTGGGAGATGGGAAGCCGGCCAGGAGAGAGTTGGTGTTATCAAGTCCAGAGCTACCAAAGGCTTGGATTATGGTTTGAGCAGCAGATGAGTTCAGGCAGGGGCGAAGTTCGGCGATGTTACTGAGGTGGAAGTAAGCCGTCCTGGTGATGGAGTAAATATCTGGTCGGAAGATCATCCCGTTGTCAAATACGACACCAAGGTTGCAAACAGCAAACTGGTGCTAAGGCGAGGGTTGGAGCCGCTGGCTTGGCAAAGGAGTTTGTGAAGGGGGCCAATCGCTTCGGTCTTACAAATATTTAGTTGGATGGCACCAGAACTGAAAGATTGCAGCTATCGGGAACGATTGAACAGGTTGGGCCTTTCCGCTATAGAAGTGAGAGGACTTAGATGAGGCCTGATAGAAATCTTGAATATCATGAATGGGTTGGACAGGGTAGATGTGGAGAGAATGTTTACACTTGTGGGCGAATGCAACACTTGTGGTCATAAATACAAGATAGTTACTAATAAATTCAATGGGGAAATAAGGAGCACTGTCTGTACTCAGATAGTGGATAGAATGTGGAACACACTAGCACAGGAAGTGGTTGAGGAAAATAGTTTAGATTTTTTCAGAAAGAAATTATACGAGTAAATGCTAGAAAGGGCAAAATAAAGATATTCTGAGAGGCTGAGATGATGTAGATACAATTAGAGGAGACTGGTGTGGAGCATAAACACCAGCACAGAGTGATTGGGCCGAATGGCCTGTTTGTGTGCTGTATATTCAATGAAATATAATCTCCTGAACTGCAGCTCAGATCTGTCTGCCTACCTATTGATCAGGCTCTTGCTCTGGAAGGTGCGAATGATTTGCTGGCCTCAATCGCTGAAGGGCCTCTTTGCAGAAGAGCTCAGAGTGAAAGCAGCAAACTAGAGGTCGTGTCCCGAAAGACAATGTGGGAAATGTCAGCCAGAAACAGTCCCGAGTCCTAAACACAGTGCTCCCCACGCCGCTGGCTGTATCTTCAGATCTCCAGCGATTGCTGGTGTAATTCAGTGGGTGGCAGTCTGGGGATGCATATTACATTCCTCGGCTGGACAAACTGGGAGGCGCCTCTCGGCTGCGATCATTTTTTCTGATTATTACTGAATTGAATAATTGAGGTAAGCGGATATTTCACCGCCCTCTTCACCTGCTCTCTGAACTTGGACTGGGTCACCCCATAAATAAATGTGTTTGTGCAACAACTTAAATTCCGCAGCATATATCCGACTTTTCTAAAGATAAATAAAGAACCAGTGTAATAAAAGGGATTTGTGCCTGCAATGTTATAATATAAGAAATCTATAACATTCACCAGCCACAGCAGTATGAAGCTGGCGGATAAGGTGAAGAGTAAAATCACAGACTTCCTTCTGCTCTCCATCTCTGGGTCTCTGCCATTCTCTCCCTTGCTCTCACCCCTCAGTCCCTTACGGACTCGACTGGCCACTAAAATGTGTCTGACTGTCAGAGCGTTGAGCAACAGAATTAAAGCGAATGGGAGCAGTGGGTTTAAAACCGCAAGAAACCAGGTAAATCCCACCCACCCGGGCTCAGTAAAAAAGTGTGTGATTGGGAAACAGTCCCTCGGCACATTGTCGATTATCCATCTGGGTTGAAATGCAAAGTAGAGGGGAACGTTTCTTAAACAGAGCAGAATTCCGGTTGTTGCCAGAACCACAGCTGCAGTTTTCTCGTTGCAATATTTTGTTTTCAGCTTCTGGCAACAAATGGCCACAAATCGATCAAAGGTGAAAGTAACGGTGAACCAGACGGAACAGTCTGTGGCTGCATAGGTCAGGACAATCAGAACACTGCACACAGGGGTGATGGACAGGAATCTCAATGGCAATTCATGATAACTGATCCGTTTCAGTATGACCTCAGTGACAATGAGCAGGAGATCCGCCGCTGCCATGCCCACCAGGTACCGAGTGGTGCAGGTGGAGAGCCCGCACTTTCCCCGGGACAGGATCATAATCGCCAGCAAATTCACTGTAAAACACAGAAGGGAAAATAGATTGGAAATTACTGATCACACGTTCCCCATGTCTGAGCCCAGACAGTAAGGGCTGGATTTTAACAACCCAAAAACTGGCGGACTGGGTTCAAGTCAGAGGGGAAAATTGAAGAATATCCCCCCGAACCCAACCCGCCTCCAACCCGCCCGCTTCCGAGTTTAACAGAGATGGGACAGGGGGCGGGCAGCGAACCGCTCCCAGGAGGCTGGATGTCAAGTTAAATAATTTAATGGAGCGGGCAGCCTCTGATTTAACCTGTTTTACAGGTTTAACTGCGGCTGGACTGGCTTCCTGGGCCACGGTAATGATTTCACCCCATACTCCCAATTTCTACCCATCGCCCGAGCCCCCCATTGATAGAAAGCTGGGGTCGGGTTCGGACATCCCCAATACTGGGGAATGGACACCGACCCGGGACTAGTCACAGCCCGGGACCGGTCACACCCCCGGGACCGGTCAAACCCCCGGGTCCGGTGAAACCCGCGGGACCGGTCACACACATGTGACCAGTCAAACCCCCAGGACCGTTCAAACCCCCGGGGCCGGTCAAACCCCCAGCACTGGTCAAACCCCCGGGGCCGGTCAAACCCCCGGGACCGTTTGAATCCCCGGGACCGGTCAACACCCGGGTGACCGGTAAAACCCCAAGAACCGGTCAAATCCTCGAGTCCATGATCGGACGCACCGCGAGATCAGGCAGCCCATCCAACCCAGTTTCACAAAAACATAGAAACATAGAAGATAGGAGCAGGAGTAGGCCATTCGGCCCCTCGAACCTGCTGCGCCATTTAATGAGAACATGGCTGATCATCCAAATTCAGTGCCCTGTCCCTGCTTTCTCCCGATATCCCTTGATCCCTTAAGCCTTAAGAAATATATCTAACTCCTTCTTGAATATATTTAATGAATTGGCCTGAACTGCCTTCTGTGTTCGAGAATTCCACAGGTTCACCACGCTCTGGGTGAAGAAATTCCTCTTTATCTCAATCCTAAATGGCTTACCCCTTTTCCTTAGACTGTGACCCCTGGTTCTGGACTGTTCCGCCATCGGGAACATCCTTCCTGCATCTAGTCTGTCTATTCCAGTTAGAATTTTATAAGTTTCAATGAGATCCCCTCTCATTCTTCTAATCTCTAACGAATACAAGCCCAATCGTACAAATATCTCGTCATACGTCATTCCTGCCTTCTCAGGTATCAGTCTGGTGAATCTTCGCTGCACTCCCTCCATGGCAAGAACACCCTTCCTCACATAAGGCGACCAAAACTGCACACAATACTCAAGATGTGTTCTCACCAAGGCCCTGTACAACTGCAGCAAGACATTTTTGTTCCTGTAGTCGAATCCTCTCGCTATGAAGGCCAAAATACCATTTGCCTTCTTAACCGCCTGCTGCACCTGAATGCTTACCTTCAACGACTGGTGCACAAGGACTCCGAGGTCTCGTTGCACTTTCCCTTTTCCCAATCTATTGCCGTTCAGATAATAATCTGCCTTCCTGTTTTTGCCACCATAGTGTATAACCTCGCATTTCTCCACATTATGCTGCATCTGCCATGCATCTGCCCAATCACCCAACTTGTCCAAATGATACTGGAGTTTATCTGCATCCTCCTCACAACACACACGCCCACCCAGCTTTGTGTCGTCTGCAAATTTGGAGATATTACATCTAGTTCACTCGTCTAGGTCATTAATATATATTGTGAATAACTGGGGTCCTAGCACCGATCCCTGCGGTACCCCACTAGTCACTGACTGCCACTCGGAAAAATACCCTTTTATTCAAACTCTTTGCTTCCTGTCTGCAAACCAGTTCTCTATCCAAGTCAGTGCCTTAACCCCAATCCCATGTACTTTAACTTTGCACGGTAATCTCTTATGCGGGACATTATCGAAAACCTTCTGCAAGTCCAAATACACCACATCCACTGGTTCTCCCTTGTCTATTCTACCAGTTACATACTCAAAAAATTCCAGTCGATTAGTGAAGCATGATTTACCTTTTGTAAATCCATGTTGACTTTGTTCGATCATGTCACTGTTTTCCAAGTGCTCTGCTGTTACATATTTTATAACGGATTCTAGCAATTTCCCCACTACCGATGTCAGGCTTACTGGTGTATACTTCACCGTTTTGTCTATCCCACATTTTTTAAATTGTGGGGTAACATTAGCTGCCCTCCAATTCATGGGAACTGTTCCAGAGTCTATAGAATTTTGTAAGATGACCAGCAATGCATCTATTATTTCTAGGGCCACTTCCTTAAGTACCCTAGGATGTAGATTATCAGGACATGGGGATTTATCGGACATACCTGGTGCTGCTCCGGTGTCCCCACACCCCGAACGACTTGAAGCCCTACTGTCAATCAGACTGACTTCCGGGGTGGGGAACCAGTCAAGGACAAAGGACGTACGCTGTGGAGTTAAGACACCCCAACGTCCGGGAATACCTGGACTTCCAGGTATCCTGTCTGATATTCCGCATCCACCCCGTACCCTCCGGCCATCGTACATAACCCGCCTCTATTAATATCCAGGCGGAAGTATATGAGCAAATGCAAAATACTGAGACTGCTGTAAATCTGATCAGAACATAAGAACATAAGAAATAGGAGCAAGAGTAGGCCATTCGGCCCTTCGAGCCTCCTCCACCATTCAATGAGATCATGGCTGATCTTCTGCCTCAACTCCAGTTACCGGCCCTATCGCCATATCCCTTGCTGCCCTTACTAGTCAGAAATCTATCGACTTCTGTTTTGAATATACCCAATGACTGAGCGGCCACAGCCCTCTGGGGTAGAGAATTCCAAAAATTCACCACCCTCTTTGTGAAGAAATTTCTTCTTATCTCAGTCCTGAGGCTGTGGCCCCTGGTTCGAGACTACCCAGCCAAGGGAAACATTCTCCTAACACTCACCCTATCAAGCCCTGTAATAATTTTGTTTGCTTCAATGAGATCTCCTCTCATTGTTCTGAATTCTAGAGATTACAGGCCTAGTTTACTTAATCTATTCTCATACGAAATTCCTGCCATCCCAGGAATCCATCTCGTGAACGTTCGTTGCACTCCCTCTATGGCAAGTACATCCCTTCTTATGTACAATTGTACACAGTACTCCAGGTGTAGTCTCACGAAGGCCCTATATAAATGGAGTAGACTTCTTTACTCCTCTACTCAAATCCTCTTGTAATGAAGGCCAGCATACCATTTGCTTTCCTAATGGCTTGCTGTACCTGCACATTCACTTTCAGTGACTCATGTACAAGGACACCCAGAGCCATTTGAGCATCTGCAGTTCCCAAACTTTCAACATTTAGGAAATACACTGCCTTTCTGTTTTTTCTACCAAAGTAGATTACTTCACATTTATCCTCATTATATTCCATCTGCCATGTACTCGCCCACTCACTGAGCCTGTCGAGATCCCCTTGAAGCCTCTTCACATCCTCTTCACAAATGACACTTCAACCTAGCTTCGAATCATCAGCAAATTTGGAAATGTTACATTTAGTACACTCATTCAAATCATTGATATAGATTGTGAATAGCTGGGGCCCAAGCATCGATCCTTGCGGTACCCCACGAGTCACAGCCTGCCATCCTGAAAAAGACTCGTTTATCCCTACTCTTTGTTTTCTGTCTGTTAAGCAATTCTCAAACCATATCAGTGTATTAACCCCAATTCCATGTGAGCTAATTCTGTTTACCAACCTCTTGGGTGGGAACATATCGAAGGCATTCTGAAAATCCAAATACACCACATCTACCGTTTCCCCTTTGTCAACTCCACTAGTTACTTCCTAAAGAACTCGAATAGATTTGTCAAACAGGACTTCCCTGTCATAAATCCATGTTGACTCTGTCCAATATTACTATTAATTTCTAAGTGCCCAGTTATTGCATCCTTTATAATAGGTTCCAGCATTTTCCCAACTGCTGATGTGAGACTAGCAGATCTGTAGTTTCCCGTTTTCTCTCTCCCTCCTTTCTTAAATACTGGGGTTACATTTGCTATCCTCCAATCTGCAGGAACCGTTCCAGCATATATAGAATTTTGGAAGATGATAACCAATGCGTCCACTATCCCAATGGTCACCTCTTTCAAAACGCTAGAATGTAGGTCGTCCGGACCTGGAGATTTATCGACTTTTAGTCTCATTCATTTTTCTGGTGCTGTTTTTTTACGAATAATAATTTCTTGAAGTTCCTCATTCTCTCCACACCCTTGGTTTTCTCGTATTTCTGGGAGGTTTTTCGTGTCTTCCTCCGTGAAGACAGAAACAAAGTATGTATTTAATTTCTCAGCCATTTCCTCATTCCCCATTATACATTATCCCGTCTCTGACTGTAAAGGACCTATATTTACTTTCGCCAGTCTTTTCATTTTCACATACCAATAAGAATCTTTTACAATCCGTTTTTATATGTTTTCCCAGTTTGTGCTCATATTCCATTGTCCCTTTCTTTGTCAATTTCTTGGTCCCCCTTTGCAGATTTCTAAAAACATCCCAATCCTCAGGCTGATCGTGTTTTCTGGCAACTTTATAAGCTTCCTCCTTTTACTTAATACGAGCTTTAATTTATTAGAAAAGACAATGCTGAAAACACTCAGCGGGTCAGGCAGCAGCGGTGCAGAGGGAAACAGAGTTAACATTTCAGATCGATGACCTTTCATCAGAAATGGAAGATCTCAGAGATTAACATTATTAAAGCAATGATAGAGTCAGAGAAAATTGCGGTTGCATAAGGAAAGAACAATGTCTGTGATTGCCTGGAGGGCAGGAGTAACTCAATGACAAAAGGGATGAAGGTGCAAGGCGAATGGGACAATGAAAGAAACAGAAGATGGTTCTACAGGAGGTGTAAATGGTTACAGCAGAATAACCAGGGGGAGGGGTAGTAGCGCACATATGGCAGAGAAAGTTGGGTAGACCCCAGGTGTTTGGACCAGCCCGCTGGCCGTGTACCGATATCGCCACTCCATGCCCCAGCCCACACCTCCTCCACTCCCAGTGGCTCTGGTTGAAACGTCCTCCATTACCAGCACATGTCGTCCGAGAAAACGGGAGCGGAAGTTATGATTTGAAGTTTTTAATCTAAGTGTTGAGTCCGGAAGGCAATAAAATGCCTAACCAAAAAATACGGTGATGTTCCTCATTTGAGGAGGCCCAGAACAGAGAGTTCAGAGTGTGAGTGGGATGTAGAATAAAAGTGGCAAGTGACCTGAAGCTCAGGATCAAACTTGCGGACTGAACGGAGGCGTTCAGCAAAGCAATCACTCAATCTGCATTTCGTCCACCCAATGTACAGGAGACTGGATCGTAGGCAACGAATATGATACACTAAATTGGAAGAAGTACAAGTAAATTAATCTTTCACGTTTGGGGCCCTTGCTGGAGGGATGGAAAGACTGGAAAGGGCGTAAGTTGCATCACCTGCACTTGCACAGGAAGGTGCCGGGGAATGGGAGCAGATCTTCGGGGTGACGGAAGAGTGGATCAGGGTGTCACGAGGGCCGGGAGGACAGTAGGGCAGGTGGCCTTAACTGGACATGACGGAAATGGCAGAGGATGATCCGTTGAATGTGAAGTCTGGTGCAGTGAACGCTGAGGACAAGTGGAACCCTATCTAGGTTCTAGCAGGGATGACAGGGGTGATGGCAGCAACACAGGATTGACACGGTCGAGGTACCTGTCAATCACAATGGAGCTGAATATCCGGCTGAGGAAATATGAAGACATTTCGGAAGCACTGTTGTGGAAGGTGATATCGTTAGAACATGTGCAACTGAAGCGGAGTAACTTTGAGAATAGAATAGACACCTTAGAGGAAGCTGCGTGGTAGGAGGTCTACACAAGATTCCTGTGGGAGCCGGTGGGTTATTGTAGATATTGGTGGGCGGCCTAGCCCCTGAAATGGAGATAGAGAAGCCGAGTAAGGGAAGGGAAGACCACTGTGGTTCACCATTTCCATGTTATTCCTGTATTTAAAATCGATGATAGAACAATTCCAAGGATTTACAGGAGACTGGATCGTGGCCAGCGAATATGATATACTAAATTGGAAACATAGAAATATAGAAACATAGAACATAGAAGATAGTAGCAGGAGTAGGCCATTCGGCCCCTCGAGCCTGCTGCGCCATTTAATGAGATCATGGCTGATCATACAAATTCAGTACCCTGTCTCTGCTTTCTCCCAATATCCCTTGATTCGTTTCGCCTTAAGAAATATATCCAACTACTTCTTTAATATATTTAATGATTTGGCCTCAAATGCCTTCTGTAGTAGAGAATTCCGCAGGTTCACCACTCTCTGGGAGAAGAAATTGCTCCTCATCTCAGTCCTAAATAGATTACCACTTATCCTTTGACTGTGACCTCTGGTTCTGGAATGCCCCGCCATCGGGAACATCCTTTCTGCATCTAGTCTTTCTAGTCCTGTTAGAATTTTAAAACTTTCAATGAGATCCCCTCTCATTCTCCTAAACTCTAGCGAATACAAGCCCAATCGACCCAATCTCTCTTCATACCTCATTCCTGCCATCCCAGGTATCAGTCTTGTGAATCTTCGCTGCACTCCCTCCAAGGCAAAAACATCCTTTCTCAGGAGGGGACCAAAACTGTACACAATACTCAAGGTGTGGTCTCACCAATGCCCTGTACAACTGCAGCAAGACAGCCTTGCTCCTGTACTCGAATCCTCTCGCTATGAAGGCCAACATACCATTTGCCTTCTTAACCACCTGCTGCACCTGCATGCTTACCTTCAGCGACTGGTGCACAAGGACATCCAGGTCTCGTTGCACTTCCCCTTTTACCAATCTATTGACGTTCAGATAATAATCTGTCTTCCTGTTTCTGCCACCAAAGTGGATAACCTGGCATTTATCCACATTATACTGTATCTGCCCAATCACGCAACCTGTCCAATTCATGCTGGATTTTCTCTGCTTCCTCCTCACAGCACACACGCCCACCCAGCTTTGTGTCATCTGCAAACATGGAGACATTACATTTGTTCCCTAGTCTAGATCATAAATATATATTGTGAATAGCTGGGGTCCGAGCACCGATCCCTGTGGTACCCCACTAGTCACTGCCTGCCATTCGGAAAAATATGCGTTTATTCCAACACTGCTTCCTGTCTGCCAAACAGTTCTCTATCCAAGTCAGTACCTTACCCCAATCACACGTGCTTTAACTTTGCACACTAATCTATTATGCGGGACATTATCGAAAGCGTTCTGAAAGTCCAAATACTCCATATCCACTGTTTCTCCCTTATCTATTCTAACAGTTACATCCTCAAGTCATTCCAGTAGATTATTCCAGCACGATTTACCTTTTGTAAATACATGTTGACTTTGAAGAAGTACAAATAAATTAGTCTTTCACGTGGATGGATTGTTTGGGGCCCTGGCTGGTGGGATGGAAAGAGGGGAAAGGGCAGCTGTTGCATCTCCTGCGCTTGCATAGAAAGGTGCCGCGGAAGGGGAGCAGATGTTAGTGGTGACGGAAGAGTGGACCAGGGTGTTGCGAGGGCCGAGGGGACGGGAGGGTAGGGGAAGATAATTTTGTTTCTGGCCTTAGCTGGACACGATGGAAATGGCAGAGGATGATCCGTTGAATGTGAAGGCTGGTGCAGTGGAATCTGAGGACAAGGGGAACCCTGGGTTCTAGCTGGCAAGTCAAGGGGTGATGGGTGCAATGCAGGATTGACACGGTCGAAGGCTCTGTCAATCACAATGGAGGTGAATACTCGGCTGAGGAAATATGAAGTCTTTTCGGAAGCACTGGTGTGGAAGGTGGCATCGTTAGAACATATGCAACGGTGGCGGAGAAACTTTGAGAATAGAATATAGCCCTTCCAGGAAGCCGGGTGGAAGGATCTCTCTTCAAGATTCCTGTTGGAGTTGCTGGGATTATAGTAGATATTTGTGGACGGCCTAGCCCCTGAAATGGAGATCGAGAAGTCGAGGAAGGGAAGGGAAGACCACTGTGGTTCACCATTTACATGTTATTCCTGTATTTAAAATGGATGATAGAACAATTCCAAGGATTTACAGACCAGTTAGCATAACCTCGATGGTAGTAAAGATAGTGGAATAATTACTCAAAGATGGAACAGAAAACCATATACAAACAGAAAATATAAGAACGAGTAGTCAACAGCTATTCCAAAAGGGAATCATAGAATGGTTACTGCACAGAAGGAGGCCATTCGGCCCGCCGAGCCCGTGCACACTCTCTGCACATGCACTGCAGCTAATCCCAATCCCCGCCCTTTCCCCGTAGCCCTGCAATTCTTTTCCTTCAGGTATTTATCCCATTTCCTTTTAAAAGCCAAAATTGAATCTTCCTCCTCCACCCTTTCAGAAACTGCATTCCAGATCCCAACCACTCACTGCCTTAAAAAGTTTTTCCTCATGTCACCTCTTGGACCATCAGCACATCACCTAAATCCTCTACTCGCTGGTTCTCGTCCGTTCCACCAATGGGAACAGCTTCTCTCGATCTACTCTGTCTACTCTGTTGCGACCCCTCATGATTTTGATCACCTCTATCAAATCTCCTCTCAAACTGCTCTGCTCTAACGAGAACAACCCCAGCTTATCCAGTCTATCCACGTAACTGAAGTCCCTCATCCCTGGAACCATTCTTGTAAATCTTTTCTGCACCCTCGCTAAAGCCTTCACGCCCTTCCTAATGTGCAGAGCCCAGAATTAGACACAATACTCCAGTTGTGGCCGAACCAATGTTTTATAAATGCTTATCATAACTTCCTTGCTTTTGTACTCTTTGCCTCTATTTATAAAGCTCAGATTCCCGTAAGCATGTTTAACCGCTTTCTCAACCTGCCCTGCCACCTTCAACGATTTTTGTACTTGTACCCTCAGATCACTCAGTTCCTGCACCCCCTTTAGAATGTCGTGCTTGAGTATACTTAGTGAATTCTTTGAATAAGTACCAGAAAGAGTAGATAAGGGTAATGCAGTAAATGCAAAAGACTTTGGTTTTTTAATGCCTTTCGATAAGGTACCACATAGCAGACTGAATCAGAGAGCATGTGGAGTTCGGAGACAAGCAGCAAAATGGATAGCAAGATGGCTGCAAGAACAGAAAATAGGGAGTAGTGGATAAAGTTATTTAATCAGATAGGTGGATGGTGAGAAGTGATCTTCCACAATGATCGGCGTTGCGAACCCTGTTGTTCACCATTTAGATAAACGATATTGATTCGGGAAGCAGAAGCACAAATTCAAGATGTGCAGATGAATTCAAATTGAGAATAAAGTTAATGCAGAGGAAGAATGCAACACAATACCTGAAGACATTAATAAACTTGCAGAAAGGGCGTTTAAATGGAAAATTTATTTCAATATAATTAAGTGAGAGGTACTGCATTTTGGTAGGAAGAATAAGGTTCCCAAATACTCCTTGGAAAATCAGAGTGGGAATGGGGTAGAGGGGTACCGATTAACAAATCATTTAAAGTAGCAATGCATGTTAACAATGCCAGAACATGCAAACAAAACATTGGCTTCATTTCTCGAAGAGTAGAATCGTAAAGCAACGAGGTTAGCTTAAACTTATAAAGAACCTTGGTTATACCACACTGAGCGAACTGTGTGCAGTTCTGATCTCCATATTACATAAAGGATATTAAGGCTCAGGAGAAAGTGCAATTTTTTTTACAAGGATGTCACCAAAACTGAGACATTATAATCATCAGGAAAGATTGAACAGGCTGGGGCTCCTTTCTTTACCAAAGAGAAGGCTGAGGGGTGGCCTAATAGAGGCCTTTAAATTCTGAAGGGGTAACATAGGGTAGATGTTTATACTTGAGACGTGAGTGCAAAATTGGTGATTATCGATAAAAGATAGTCACTAATAAATCCAATACGGAATTGTGGAGAAATGTCCTTACTCTCAGAGATAGGTTAGAATGTGGAACTCGCTACAACTTGGAGTACTTGAGGCGAATAGCAGAGATGCATTTAAGGGGAAGCGAGAGAAGTATAAGAGGTAGACAGCAGTAGAAGGTTATGCTGATAGGGTGAGATGAAGAGGGCTGGGAGGAGGCTCCTGTGGAGCATAAACACTGGCATAACCTAGTAGGGCCGAATGGCCTGTTTGTGCTGTAAATTCTAAAGAGTTCTCCGTAACTTGAGTACAAATGAATCACTTTCATCAGATCATTTAATCATTGCGGATATTGAAGCGTTCTATTTATTGAAGTATTGCCCTATATATTACATTTTTATACATTTATTAATGATCTGTGTATTATGAAAACCGGATATGCATGTTCTTCAGTTATACGTGTCTCTCCTCGCAGGGACTCACCTCACTGAGCTAAGGCCAGAGATCGGTGCAGGTTACCTGTGTCGAGACTCTGAATCAGAGATAAGAACTGGTTCGTCAATTCTTAATCAGTTACAGAAGTGGAATAAACAATAACCACAGCCCAATATTCATCCCGTCTAACGGTAACATAATGACATTTAGCACTCATGACCCACAGATTCTCAGGACTGTGTTGGGGGAAGGGGATTAATCAGCACCAAAATAATTAAAGTGTTTACAATAACTATACATAGAGTAAGAATAAGTCATTATACAGAGGATTTGAATATTGTAACACTGCTGTCCTGCTGTTTACCCGTCAGTAATTAGTTAACATCTGTTTATGTTTGTGCAGTTCAATAGGAAACAAAGCATTATCAGTACAAGAACCTTATATATGAACATAAGAAAATAAGAAATAAGAGCAGGAGTAGTCCATACGGCCCCTCGAACCAGCTCCGCCATTCAATAAAATCATGGCAGATCATCGACCTCAAAAGCCCTTTCCTGCCTGATCTCTTTATCACTTGATTCCCGTGGAGTCCAAAAACCATCTATCTAAGTCTTGAATATAATTAAAGAGACAGCATTCACAGGCCTCTGGGGCAGGGAATTCCAAAGATTCACAAACCTCTGAGTGACGAATATCCTTCTCCTCTCAGGTTCAAAAGGCCCACCCCTTATCCTGAGCCTATGCCCCCTAGTTCTAGACATGCCTACCAGGGGAAACAACCTCTCAGCATCTAACCCTGGCAATTCACTTCAGAATCTTTTATGTTGCAATGAGATCACCTCTCATTCTTCTAAACTGCAGAGAGTACAGGCCCATTCTACACAATCTCTCATCATAGGACTACCCTCTCATCCCAGAAATCAATATCATGAACCTTCGCTGCAGCGCGTCATATGCTTCTAACGAAACTTCTTCAACCAACAACAAAAATCTTCCCATTTGCCATTGATTCCATTGAGAAAACACGAATGCAGCTCCCTGAAGGAGAGAGATCAAAAATCTAAAATAATAATTTAAAATTGGAACCGACTTGTTCCACTCCGGTTAGTTACCCACACTCAGTACAATTCTACAGTGAGCGATACACTCAGTAATAAATGGCCACTGGGGTCAGGTTTTACAATCCGGTTAGTGACACACAATCAGCAGTTCTACAGTGACAGATACTCCCAGTAATACATGGCCACTGGGGTCAGGTGTTCCACTCCTGTTAGTGACCCACACTCAGCAGTTTTACAGTGACAGATACTCCGAGTAATACATGATCACTGGGGTCAGGTGTTCCACTCCTGTTAGTGACCCACACTCAGTACAATTCTACAATGACAGATACTCCCAGCAATACATGGCCAATGGGGTCAGGTGTTCCACTCCGGGTAGTAACCCACACTCAATACTTCTACAGTGACAGATATCCCAGTAATACATGGCCACTGGGGTCAGGTGTTTCACTTCGGTTAGTGACCAACACTCAGTACAGTTCTACAATGACAGATACTCCGAGTAATACATGGCCACTGGGGTCAGATGTTCCACTCCGGTTAGTGAACCACACTCAGCAGTTTTACAGTAACAGATACTCCCAGTAATACCTTCTCTCAGCGTGTTACTTACACTGAGCTCTGATTCAACAGTACACAATATTACTGTAAAGGCAATGGCCCAAAAATTCGTGAGGAAGCCTTCGTGCGAGGGTAAGGCCTCCCCGCGATCTCTCACTCCGCGTTGGCTTTTTCAGTTCCAGCTCGAACGAACTTGATGTTCTGAACAGCTGCTGTGCTGGGCTTGCGTATCCCACCGGCGTAGTTAATTCGTGCGAGCTGTGGGATCACGTGACTCAGTTAGAGCCAATGGCAGCACACCATCTTCCATTCATAACTTTCACAGAAGTGCTGTGAAAGTTATGAATACTATAGCCCCCCAAAAGAACCGCTAAACCTCAATTAATTTAAAAAAAACATCACATTAATAAAATAAGTATAGTTAAATAAATTAACCATTTTAAATAAAAAATTTAATTTTTGAAAAAATTTAAAATCTTTTAAAAAGTTATAAAAATAAACTTACCTGTCTTTAAAGTCTCTAAAAAAGATATACCTGTTAAAAAAAATCAAATTAATACTTAATTCACTACTTACCTTGTTAAAAGTGGGTCTTACTCCTCCTTTTTTTATGTGTAGAATCTTCCGTACTTACCTGCGCGTTGAAACCACTAAGTGCACAGCGTGCGCGCAGACTGTAGCGCGCACGCGGTTCACCTAGGACCCGCCCCCTTTTCCATTCACCAAGTGCCGGTTTTCAGCGCATGCGCAATGCATGCAGAAAACCGGCAATTGGAGACAGAATACGCGAGAGGACGCAGTGCGTACTCTCGCGTAGCGGCACTAATTTTTGGGCCATTAACTTCTTAACACAGCGAGCCCGTGAGTTACAAACAGAGTTTTACTTTCAGTTGAGGCAATGGAATAAAACCTCAGAGGTAATTCAGGTCATTTGACTAAACGAAATGTTATCACTGATCGTGTATCTGTATAACGGTGACCACTAGATCAGGATGTAACATTATCAGACACAGAGTAAAACCAGAGACCAGGACACACAGAGATTTACACAACTTCAATAGTTATAATCACTTACCAGGAACACCGATGACGGCAATGATCACGTAGCATATTTTCTGCACACTGAGATATGTGCCAATCATTTTCTGTGTGAAGCGATGTGTCCCTTTGTGCTGCAGGCAATCTCTCTGAATTAAACTCTGAGGCGGGACATTCCCAGAGCCTTTCATTTATACACTGCGGGATCTCCACGGGGAAATTGAGGTTGCAACATCGCTGAAATTGCTATTTAAAACAAAATTTGAACAAACAGATGACGACAGCCGAGTTAATTCCCTGTTATGATGGAATATATTTTGTGCTGAGATTGTAATTGAAAACCCCAAAGACCGAAGAATTCTGATCACATGAATTAACTATTGGAAATTGCCAGCTGTATTCTCCCAGCAATGGGGTTGTTTTTGCAAACACCACCAGGCCCATCTCTAGACCTCATATTGTTTCGGTGATGTCCTTCACTCTGCTGTGGCCAGTCAGTAATTAAATTCCAAATGTTAGAGTGCCCTCTCAGGGCTTTTCTGCTGCACTCTGGGATGCGGCTGTCCGCCTTAACTGTGGCCATTTAGTTAAACAATTCAACAGGGGAATTTGTATCAATGGATCCTCAAATTAATAGAGTACCTCAAATAATACAGCCCCTCAAACTAATACAGTCCCTCAAACTAATACAGACCCTCAAACTAATACAGACCCTTAAATAAATACTACCCCTCAAACTAAAACAGGCCCTCAAACTAATACAGCTCCTCAAACTAATACAGACCCTTAAATAAATACTACCCCTCAAACTAAAACAGGCCCTCAAACTAACACAGCCCCTCAAACTAATACAGAACCTCAAAGTAATGAAGCCCCTCAAACTAATACAGTCCCTCAAACTAATACACCCCCTCAAACTAATACAGCCCCTCAAACCAATACAGTACCTCAAACTAATATAGTACCTCAAACTAATACAGACCCTCAAACTAATACACCCCCTCAAACTAATACAACCCCTCAACCTAATACTGCCCCTCAAACTAATACAGTACCTCAAACTAATACAGTACCTCAAACTAATACAGACCCTCAAACTAATACAACCCCTCAACCTAATACTGCCCCTCAAACTAATACACCCCTCAACCTAATACCCCCCTCAAACTAATACACCCCCTCAACCTAATACCCCCCTCAAACTAATACAGTACGTTAAACTAATACAGTACCTCAAACTAATACAGACCCTCAAACTATTACAGTACCTCAAACTAATACAGCCCCTCAAACTAATACAGTCCCTCAATCTTATACAGCCCCTCAAACCAATACAGCCCCTCAAACTAATACAGTCCCTCAAACTAATAAAGCCACTCAAACTAAGACGGCACCTCAAACTAATACAGCACCTCAAACTAATACAGCCTCTCAAAGTAATACCATACCTCAAACAAATACAGTCTCTCAAACTAATACAGCCCCTCAAACTAATACAGCCCCTCAAACTAATACAGTCCCTCAATCTTATACAGCCCCTCAAACCAATACAGCCCCTCAAACTAATACAGTCCCTCAAACTAATAAAGCCACTCAAACTAATACGGCACCTCAAACTAATACAGCCCCTCAAACTAACACAGCCCCTCAAACTAATACAGCTCCTCAAACTAATACACCACCTCAAACTAATACAGTCCCTCAAACTAATTTAGTCCCTCAAACTAATACATTCCCTCAAACTAAGACAGACCCTGAAACTAATACAGACCCTCAAACTAAAACAGACCCTCAAACTAATACATTCCCTCAAACTAATACAGACCCTCAAACTAATACAACCCCTAAAACTAATACAGACACTCAAACTAATACAGCCCCTCAAACTAATACAGCTCCTCAAACTAATACAGCCCCTCAAACTAATACGGCCCCTCAAACTAATACGGCACCTCAAACTAATACAGCACCTCAAACTAATACAGCCCCTCAAAGTAATACCATACCTCAAACAAATACAGTCCCTCAAACTAATACAGCCCCTCAAACTAATACTACCCTCAAACTAACACAGCCCCTCAAACTAATACAGCTCCTCAAACTAATACAGTCCCTCAAACTAATTTAGTCCCTCAAACTAATACATTCCCTCAAACTAATACAGACCCTCAAACTAATACAACCCCTAAAACTAAAACAGACCCTCAAACTAATACAGTCCCTCAAACTAATACAGCCCCTAAAACTAATACAGACACTCAAACTAATACAGCTCCTCAAACTAATACAGCCCCTCAAACTAATACAGACCCTCAAACTAATACAGACCCTCAAACTAATACAGTCCCTCAAACTAATACAGACCCTAAAACTAATACAACCCCTAAAACTAAAACAGACCCATAAACTAATACAGCCCCTCAAACTGATAAAGTACCTCAAACTAATACAGCCCCTCAAACTAATACAGACCCTCAAACAAATACAGCCCCAAAAACTAATACAGACACTCAAACTAATACAGCTCTTCAAACTAATACAGCCCCTCAAACTAATACAGCCCCTCAAACTAATACAGCTCCTCAAACTAATACAGCCCCTCAAACTAATACAGTACCTCAAACTAATACAGCCCCTCAAACTAATACAGCCCCTCAAACTAATACAGACCCTCAAACTAATACAGCCCCAAAAACTAATACAGACACTCAAACTAATACAGCTCCTCAAACTAATACAGCCCCTCAAACTAATACAGCTCCTCAAACTAATACAGCCCCTCAAACTAATACAGCCCCTCAAACTAATACAGCCCCTCAAGCTAATACAGCCTGTCAAACTAATACAGTCCCTCAAACTAATACAGTGCCTCAAACTAATACAGCCCCTGAAACTAATACAGTACCTCAAACTAATACAGCCCCTCAAACTAATAAAGCCCCTCAAACTAATACAGTACCTTAAATGAATACAGTCCCTCAAACTTATACTGCCCCTCAAACTAATACTGACCTCCAAACTAATACAGAACCTCAAACTAATAGAGCCCCTCAAACTAATACACCCCCTGAAGCTAATACATACCCTCAAACTAATACTGCTCCTCAAAACAATACAGCCCCTCAAACTAATACAGCCCCTCAAACTAATACAGCCCCTCAAACTAATACAGCCCCTCAAACTAATACAGTCCCTCAAACTAATACAGTGCCTCAAACTAATACAGACACTCAGACTAATACAGCCCCTCAAACTAATGCAGCCCCTCAAGCTAATACAGCCTCTCAAACTAATACAGTCCATCAAACTAATACAGTGCCTCAAACTAATACAGCCCCTCAAACTAATACAGCCCCTCAAACGAATACAGCCCCTCAAACAAATACAGCCCCTCAAAATAATACAGCGCCTCAAACTAATAGAGCCCCTCAAACTAATACAGCCCCTCAAACAAATACACCACCTCAAACTAATAGAGCCCCTCAAACTATTACAGTCCACTCAAAATAATACAAAACCTCAAGCTAATACAGCACCTCAAACTAATACACACCCTCAAACTAATACAGCCCATTACACTAATAAAGACCATAAAACAAATACAGAACCTCAAACTAATACACCCCCTCAAACTAATACAACTCCTCAAACTAATAAAGCCCCTCAAACTAATACAGCTCCTCAAACTAATACAGTCCCTCAAACTAATACAGCTCCTCAAACTAATACAGTCCCTCAAACTAATACAGCCTCTCAAACTTATACAGCCCATCCAATTACTACAGCACATCAAACTAATAGAGACACTCAAACTAATAGAGCCCCTCAAACTATTACAGCCACTCAAACTAATAAAGCCCCTCAAACTAATAGAACCCCTCAAACTAATACAAACCCTCAAACTAATAAAGCCCCTCAAACTAATACAACCCCTCAACCTAATACTGCCCCACAAACTAATAGAGCCCCTCAAACTATTACAGCCACTCAAACTAATACACAACCTCAAGCTAATACAGCCCCTCAAACAAATACACCACCTCAAACTAATAGAGCCCCTCAAACTATTACAGCCACTCAAAATATTACAAAACCTCAAGCTAATAAAGCCCCTCAAACTAATACAGCCCCTCAAACTAATACAACCCCTCAAACTAATACAAACCCTCAAACTAATACAAACCCTCAAACAAATACAAACCCTCAATCTAATAAAGCCCCTCAAACTAATACAACCCCTCAACCTAATACTGCCCCACAAACTAATAGAGCCCCTCAAACTATTACAGCCACTCAAACTAATACACAACCTCAAGCTAATACAGCCCCTCAAACAAATACACCACCTCAAACTAATAGAGCCCCTCAAACTATTACAGCCACTCAAAATATTACAAAACCTCAAGCTAATACAGCCCCTCAAACTAATACACACCCTCAAACTAATACAGCCCATTACACTAATACAGACCATAAAACTAATACAGACCCTCAAACTAATACAGTTCCTCAAACTAACACAGCACCTCAAACTAATACAGACCCTCAAACTAATACAGACCCTCAAACTAATACACACCCTCAATTATTACAGCCCATTAAACTAATACAGCCTCTCAAACTAATAGAGAACCTCAAATGAATACACCCCCTCAAACTAATACACCTCCTCAAACTAATACAGCAACTCAAATTAATACAGTCCCGAAACCTAATGCAGCCACTCAAACTTATAAAGCTCCTCAAACTAATACAGCCCCTCAAACTAATACAGACCCTCAAACTAATACAGTGACTCAAAGTAATACAGACCCTCAAACTAATAACAGTCCCTCAAAGTAATACAGACCCTCAAACTAATACAGTCCCTCAAACTAATACAGCCCCTCAAACTAATACAGTCCCTCAAACTAATACAGTCCATCAAAGTAATACAGACCCTCAAATTAATACAGCCCCTCAAACTAATACAGTCCCTCAAACTAATACAGCCCCTCAAACTAATACAGTCCCTCAAAGTAATACAGCCCCTCAAAATAATACAGCCCCTCAAACTAATACAGTCCCTCAAAATAATACAGCCCCTCAATCTAATACAGTCCCTCGAACTAATACAGTCCCTCAAACTAATACGGCCCCTCAAACTAATACTGTCCCTCAAAGTAATACAGTCCCTCAAACTAATACGGCCCCTCAAACTAATACTGTCCCTCAAAGTAATACAGTCCCTCAAACTAATACGGCCCCTCAAACTAATACACCGCCTCAAACTAATACAGACCCTCAAACTAATACAGCCCCTCAAACTAATACAGCTCCTCCAAAACTAATACACCCCCTCAAACTAATACAGCCCCTCAAACTAATACAGACTATAAAACTCATACAGCCCCTCATACTAATACAGCCCCTCAAACTAATACAGCCTTTCAAACTAATACAGCTCCTCAAACTAATACTCCCCCTCAACCTAATACACCCTCTCAAACTAATAGAGCCACTCAAAGTAATACACACCCTCAAACTAATACAGCACCTCAAAATAATCCTGCCCCTGAAACTAATACACCCCCTGAAACTTATACACTCCCTCAAATTAATACATCCCCTCAAAATAATATAACCACTCAAACTAATACAACCCCTTAAACTAATACAGCACCTCAAATTAATGCTGCCCCTCAAACTGATACAGCCACTCAATCTAATACAGTCCCTCAAACTAATCCAGCCACTCAATCTAATACAGCCCCTCGAACTAATACACCACCTCAAGCTAATCCAGTCCCTGAAACTAATACATCCCCTCAAACTAATACAGCACATCAAATGTATACAGCACATCAAACGAATACAGCCTCTCAAACTAATACAGCCCCTCAAACTAAAACAGCACCTCAAATAATACAGCCCCTCAAACTAATACAGCTCCTCAAACTAATACTAGCCCCTCAAACTAATACAGCCTTCAAACTAATACAGCCACTCAAAGTAATACACACCCTCAAACTAATACAGCACCTCAAAATAATCCTGCCCCTAAACTAATACAGCCCCTCAAACTAATACAGTACCTCAAACTAATACAGCCCCTCAAACTAATACAGTCCCTCAAACTAATACAGACCCTCAAACTAATACAGCTCCTCAAACTAACACAGCCGATCCAACCAATACAGCTCCTCAAACTAATACAGCCCCTCAAACTAATACAGCCCCTCAAACGAATACAGTCCGCCAAAATAACACAGCTCCTCAAACTAATACAGCCCCTCAAACTAATACAGTCTGCCAAACTAATACAGTTCCTCAAACTGATACAGCACCCTCAATTATTACAGCCCATTATCTAATACAGCCACTCAAACTAATAAAGCTCCTCAAACTAATACAGTACCTCAAACTAACACAGCCCCTTAAACTAATACAGTACCTCAAACTAATATAGCCCCTTAAACTAATACAGCCCCTCAAACTAATACAGCACATCAAATGTATACAGCACATCAAACGAATACAGCCTCTCAAACTAATACAGCCCCTCAAACTAATACAGCACCTCAAAATAATACAGCCCCTCAAACTAATACAGCTCCTCAAACTAATACTGCCCCTCAAACTAATACAGCCTTTCAAACTAATACAGCCACTCAAAGTAATACACACCCTCAAACTAATACAGCACCTCAAAATAATCCTGCCCCTGAAACTAATACAGCCCCTCAAACTAATACAGTACCTCAAACTAATACAGCCCCTCAAACTAATACAGTCCCTCAAACTAATACAGACCCTCAAACTAATACAGCTCCTCAAACTAACACAGCCGATCCAACCAATACAGCTCCTCAAACTAATACAGCCCCTCAAACTAATACAGCCCCTCAAACGAATACAGTCCGCCAAAATAACACAGCTCCTCAAACTAATACAGCCCCTCAAACTAATACAGTCTGCCAAACTAATACAGTTCCTCAAACTGATACAGCACCCTCAATTATTACAGCCCATTATCTAATACAGCCACTCAAACTAATAAAGCTCCTCAAACTAATACAGTACCTCAAACTAACACAGCCCCTTAAACTAATACAGTACCTCAAACTAATATAGCCCCTTAAACTAATACAGCCCCTCAAACTAATACAGCACATCAAATGTATACAGCACATCAAACGAATACAGCCTCTCAAACTAATACAGCCCCTCAAACTAATACAGCACCTCAAAATAATACAGCCCCTCAAACTAATACAGCTCCTCAAACTAATACTGCCCCTCAAACTAATACAGCCTTTCAAACTAATACAGCCACTCAAAGTAATACACACCCTCAAACTAATACAGCACCTCAAAATAATCCTGCCCCTGAAACTAATACAGCCCCTCAAACTAATACAGTACCTCAAACTAATACAGCCCCTCAAACTAATACAGTCCCTCAAACTAATACAGACCCTCAAACTAATACAGCTCCTCAAACTAACACAGCCGATCCAACCAATACAGCTCCTCAAACTAATACAGCCCCTCAAACTAATACAGCCCCTCAAACGAATACAGTCCGCCAAAATAACACAGCTCCTCAAACTAATACAGCCCCTCAAACTAATACAGTCTGCCAAACTAATACAGTTCCTCAAACTGATACAGCACCCTCAATTATTACAGCCCATTATCTAATACAGCCACTCAAACTAATAAAGCTCCTCAAACTAATACAGTACCTCAAACTAACACAGCCCCTTAAACTAATACAGTACCTCAAACTAATATAGCCCCTTAAACTAATACAGCCCCTCAAACTAATACAGCCCCTCAAACTAATACAGCCCCTCAAACTAATACAGTCCCTCAAACTAATACAGCCCCACAAATTAATAAAGCCCCTCAAACTAATACAGCTCCTCAAACTAATACAGTACCTCAAACTAATACAGCCACTCAAACTAATACAGCCACTCAAACTAATAAAACCTCTCAAACTAATACATCACATGAAAATAATACAGAAACTCCAAATAATAGATCTCCTCAAACTAAGAAATCCCCTCAAAATAATACAACCCATTTAACTAAAATAGCACATCAATCTAATACAGCAAATCAAAGTAATACTGCCCCTCAAACTAATAAAGCCGCACAAACTAATAGAGCACCTCAAACGAATCCAGTCCCTCAAACTAATACAGCCCTTCAAACTAATACAGCCCCTGAAACTAATACATCCCCAAAAACTAATACACTCCCTCAAAATAATAGAGCACCTCAAATTAATACAGCACATCAAACTAATAGAGCCCCTCAAAATAATACAGCACCTCAAATTAATACAGCACATCAAACTAATACAGCCCCTCAAACTATACAGCCACTCAAACTAATATACAACCTCAAGCTAATACAGACCCCTCAAACTAATACAAACCCTCAAACTAATAAAGCCCCTCAAACTAATACCACCCCTCAAACTAATACAAACCCTCAAACTAATACAGCCCCTCAAACTAATACAACCCCTCAAACTAATACAAACCCTCAAACTTATATAAACCCTCAAACTAATACAGCCCCTCAAACTAATACACCCCCTCAAACTAATAAAACCTCTCAAACTGATACAGCACATCACAATAATGCATCCCCTCAAAATAATAGACCCCCTCAAACTAAGATATCCCCTGAAACTAATGCACAACCTTAAACTAAAATAGCACGTCAATCTAATACAGCAAATAAAAGTAATACTGCCCCTCAAACTAATAGAGCCCCTCAAACTAATACGCCCTCTGAAACTAATAGAGCCACTCAAAGTAATACACACCCTCAAATAATACAGCACCTCAAAATAATCCAGCCCCTGAAACTAATACACCCCCTGAAACTTGTACACTCCCTCAAATTAATACATCCCCTCAAAATAATATAACCACTCAATCTAATACAACCCCTTAAACTAAAACAGCACATCAAACTAAAATTGCACATCAAACTAATACAGTCCCTCAAATTAATGCAGCCCCTCAAACGAATAAAGCCCCTCGAACTAATACAGACCCTCAAACTAATACAGTCCCTCAAACTAATACAGCCACTCAAACTAATACAGCCCCTCGACCTAATACACCACCTCAAGCTAATCCAGTCCCTCAAACTAATACAGCCCCTCAAAGTAATACAGCACATCAAATGAATACAACACATCAAACGAATACAGCCCCTCAAACTAATACAGCCCCTCAAACTAATAAAGCTGCTCAAACTAATACAGCCCCTCAAACTAATACACCGTCTCAAACTAATACAGCTTCTAAAACTAATAAAGCTACTTAAACTAATGCAGCCCCTCAAACTTAAGCAACTCCTAAAACTAATACAGACCATCAAACTAATACAGCCCCTTAAACTAATACAGCTCCTCCAAAACTAATACTCCCCCTCAAACTAATACAGCCCCTCAAACTAATACAGCCCATCAAACTAATACAGTCTTTCAAACTAATACAGCTCCTCAAACTACTACTCCCCCTCAAACTAATACAGCCCCTCAAAGTAATACACCGCCTTAAAATAATACACCCCCTCAAACTAGTAACCCTCATCAAACTAACACACCCCCTCAAACTAATAAAGTACCTCTAAATAACACAGCCCCTCAAACTAATACAGCTCCTCAAACTAATACAGCCCCTCAAACTAATACAGTACCTCAAACTAATACAGCCCCTCAAACTAACACAGCCGATCAAACTAATACAGCTCCTCAAACTAATACAGCCCCTCAAACTAATACAGCTCCTCAAACTAATACAGCCCCACAAACTAATACAGTCCGCCAAACTAATACAGTTCCTCAAACTAATACAGCTCCTCAAACTAATACAGTTCCTCAAACTAATACAGCTCATCAAACTAATTCAGTCCCTCAAACTAATACAGACCCTTAAATTAATACCACCCCTCAAACTAAAACAGGCCCTCAAACTAATACAGCCCCTCAAACTAATACAGACCCTCAAACTAATACAGACCATCAAATTAATACAGTACCTCAAACTAATACAGCCCCTCAAACTAATACAGCCCCTCAAACTAAAACAGCTCCTCAAACAGATACAGCACCTCAAAATAATACAGCGCCTCCAACGAATACACCCCCTCAAACTAATACAGCCCCTCAAACTAACACAGCCCCTCAAACTAACACAGCCCCTCAAACTAATACAGACCCTCAAACTAATACAGCCCCTCAAACTATTACAGCCCCTCAAACTTCACAGCCCCTCAAACTAATACAGCCCCTCAAACTAATACAGACCCTCAAACTAATACAGTACCTCAAACTAATACAGCTCCTCAAACTAATACACACCCTCAAACAAATTCAGCCCCTCAAACTAATACAGCCCCTCAAACTAATACAGCCTCTCAAGCTAATAAAGACCCACAAACTAATACAGCTCCTCAAACTAATACAGCACCTCAAACTAATTCAGCTCCTCAAACTAATACAGACCCTCAAACTAATACAGCCCCTCAAACTAATACAGCCCCTCAAACTAATACGGCTCCTCAATCTAATACAGTACTTCAAACTAATACAGCCCCTCAACTTATACAGACCCTCAAATTAATACAGCTCGTCAAATTAATAAAGCCTCTCAAACTAATAAAGCCTCTCAAATTAACACAACCCCTCAAACTAATACAGCTCCTCAAACTAATACAGTACCTCAAACTAATACAACCTCTCAAACTAATACAGCCCCTCAAACTAATACAGCTCCTCAAACTAATACAGCCACTTAAATTAATACTCCCCCTCAAACTAATACAGCTCCTCAATCTAATACAGTACTTCAAACTAATACAGCCCCTCAACTAATACAGACCCTCAAATTAATACAGCTCGTCAAATTAATACAGCTGCTGAAACTAATACTGCACCTCAAACTAATACAACCTCTCATACTAATACAGCCCCTCAAACTAATACAGTACCTCAAACTAATACAACCTCTCAAACTAAAACAGCCCCTCAAACTAATACAGCCCCTCAAACTAATACACCGTCTCAAACTAATACAGCTTCTAAAACTAATAAAGCTCCTTAAACTAATGCAGCCCCTCAAACTTAAGCAACTCCTAAAACTAATACAGACCATCAAACTAATACAGCCCCTTAAACTAATACAGCTCCTCCAAAACTAATACTCCCCCTCAAACTAATACAGCCCCTCAAACTAATACAGCCCATCAAACTAATACAGTCTTTCAAACTAATACAGCTCCTCAAACTACTACTCCCCCTCAAACTAATACAGACCCTCAAAGTAATACACCGCCTTAAAATAATACACCCCCTCAAACTAGTAACCCTCATCAAACTAATACACCCCCTCAAACTAATAAAGTACCTCTAAATAACACAGCCCCTCAAACTAATACAGCTCCTCAAACTAATACTGCCCCTTAAACTAATACAGCCCCTCAAACTAATACAGTACCTCAAACTAATACAGCCCCTCAAACTAATACAGTACCTCAAACTAATACAGCCCCTCAAACTAACACAGCCGATCAAACTAATACAGCTCCTCAAACTAATACAGCCCCTCAAAGTAATACAGCTCCTCAAACTAATACAGCCCCACAAACTAATACAGTCCGCCAAACTAATACAGTTCCTCAAACTAATACAGCTCCTCAAACTAATACAGTTCCTCAAACTAATACAGCTCATCAAACTAATTCAGTCCCTCAAACTAATACAGACCCTTAAATTAATACCACCCCTCAAACTAAAACAGGCCCTCAAACTAATACAGCCCCTCAAACTAATACAGACCCTCAAACTAATACAGACCATCAAATTAATACAGTATCTCAAACTAATACAGCCCCTCAAACTAATACAGCCCCTCAAACTAAAACAGCTCCTCAAACAGATACAGCACCTCAAAATAATACAGCGCCTCCAACGAATACACCCCCTCAAACTAATACAGCCCCTCAAACTAACACAGCCCCTCAAACTAACACAGCCCCTCAAACTAATACAGACCCTCAAACTAATACAGCCCCTCAAACTATTACAGCCCCTCAAACTTCACAGCCCCTCAAACTAATACAGCCCCTCAAACTAATACAGACCCTCAAACTAATACAGTACCTCAAACTAATACAGCTCCTCAAACTAATGCACACCCTCAAACAAATTCAGCCCCTCAAACTAATACAGCCCCTCAAACTAATACAGCCTCTCAAGCTAATAAAGACCCACAAACTAATACAGCTCCTCAAACTAATACAGCACCTCAAACTAATTCAGCTCCTCAAACTAATACAGACCCTCAAACTAATACAGCCCCTCAAACTAATACAGCCCCTCAAACTAATACGGCTCCTCAATCTAATACAGTACTTCAAACTAATACAGCCCCTCAACTTATACAGACCCTCAAATTAATACAGCTCGTCAAATTAATAAAGCCTCTCAAACTAATAAAGCCTCTCAAATTAACACAACTCCTCAAACTAATACAGCCCCTCAAACTAATACAGTACCTCAAACTAATACAACCTCTCAAACTAATACAGCCCCTCAAACTAATACAGCTCCTCAAACTAATACAGCCACTTAAATTAATACTCCCCCTCAAACTAATACAGCTCCTCAATCTAATACAGTACTTCAAACTAATACAGCCCCTCAACTAATACAGACCCTCAAATTAATACAGCTCGTCAAATTAATACAGCTGCTGAAACTAATACTGTACCTCAAACTAATACAACCTCTCATACTAATACAGCCCCTCAAACTAATACAGTACCTCAAACTAATACAACCTCTCAAACTAAAACAGCCCCTCAAACTAATACAGACTATCAAACTAATACACCGCCTTAAACTAATACACTTCCTTAAACTAATACAACCACTTAAACTAATACAGCTCCTCAAAATAATTCAGCCCATTAAACTAATACATACCATAAAACTAATACAGACCCACAGACTAATACAGCTCCTCAAACTAATACAGCACCTCAAACTAATACAGACCCTCAAACTAATACAGCCCCTCAAACTAATACACACCCTCAATTATTACAGCCAATTAAACTAATACCGCCTCTCAAACTAATAGAGAACCTCAAACGAACACAGTACCTCAAACTAATACACCCCTCAAACTAATACAGACCCTCAAACTAAAAGCACTCCTCAAACTAATACAGCCTCCCAAACTAATACAGACCCTCAAACTAATACAGCCCCTCAAACTAATACAACCCCTCAAACTAATACAACCCCTCAAACTAATACAGTACCTCAAACTAACACAGCCCCTCAAACTAATACAGTACCTCAAACTAATACAAACCCTCAAACTAATTCCACCCCTCAAACTAATACACCCCCTCAAACTAATACAGCATATCAAACTCTTACACCCCCTCAAACTAAATCAGCCCCTCAGACTGATACAGTACCTCAACCTATTACGGATCCTCTAACTTGTTGCCAGACCCGCCCACCACCTCTCTGGTCAAAAGTCGTGTAATCTCTTGTTCCCACAAACTCACAGTGCCCGGGATCTCACTTGCCAGACACTATGAGGTCATTACCAGACTAACAAGAACTGATTATACAGATTATTTGAACAGCTAAACAATGCGAATTCTAAATCTATATTTAATGTCTTAAGTTTATTTCTGTTAAGTTAGTAATGGTCTGTTAAATAAAAGCATTGAAGGGCACCTCATTCACGTTGTATGCACATCTTGTGCCATGTGGGAACTCCAGTACGCTTCCCGTGTACTGGACAACCACCTGTGCAGGAGGTGTCGTCAGCTGGAGGTGCTCGTACACCGGGTTTAGGAGCTGAGCAGCAACTGGGGTCAGTGCGGTGCATTCTTGAGGTTGAGAGCTACGTGGATAGCACGTTTCAGGAGGTGGTCACCCCACACCTTAAGAGTATGCAGGCAGAGAGGGAATGGGTAACCGCCAGACAGAAAAGGAAGACCAGGCAGGGAGTGCAAGTGACCCCTGAGTGCATCTCACTCTCTAACCGCTATTCAGTTCTGAATACTGGAGAGAGCTATGGTTCATCTGGCGAGTACAGCCAGAGCCAAGTCCAGAGCACCACGGGTGGCTCAGATGCACAGTGTGGGGTGGGGTGGGGTGGGATGTGGTGGGGAGGAGGAGGAAGATCAGGAAAGCAATAGTGAGACGGGATTCCAAAGTTAGGGGAATAGACAAGCGTTTCTGCGGCCGCAGATGTGAATCCAGGATGGAATGCTGCCTCCTTGGTGCCAGGGTGAAGGATGTCACTGAGCGGCTGAAGAACATTCTGATCGGGGAGGTTGACCAGCCAGAGGTGGTTGTCCATATCGGTACCAATGACATATGTAGAAAGAGGGATGAGGACCTGCAGGCAGATTTTAGCGGGCTAGGGAAGTGATTCAAATCAGGACCTCAATGGTAGTAATCTTCGGATTACTTCCGGTGCCTGTGCTCGTGAGTATAGAAATAGGAGGCTAGAGCAGATGAATGCGTGGCTGGAGAGATGGTGCAGGAGGGAGTTCTTTAGATTCCTGGGACATTGGGACCGGTTCTCGGACAGCTCCATCACAGAAACAGACAGTTCCATGCACAGACCCAGAGAGTTCCATTCACAGATCCAGACAGTTCCATTCACAGATCTAGACAGATCCATTCACAGACCCAGACAGATCCATTCACAGATCCAGACAGTTCCATTCACAGATCCAGACAGCTCCATTCAAAGACCCAGACAGATCCATTCACAGACCCAGACAGATCCATTCACAGACCCAGACAGCTCCATTCACAGACCCAAACAGATCCATTCACAGACCCAGACAGATCCATTCACAGACCCAGACAGATCCATTCACAGACCCAGACAGATCCATTCACAGAAACAGACAGAAACATTCACAGAAATGGAAAGCTGAATTCAAAAACCCAGACAGCTCATTTCAGAAACACAGTAAATTCATTACACAAACCGACACAGCTCCAAACGCAGACTCAGACAGAGCAATTCACAGACCCAGACATCCCCATTCACAGACGCAGACAAATCATTTCACAGACCCAGACAGCTCAAGTCACAGACCCAGATATCTCCATTGAAAGAACTAGACATCACCATTCACAGACTCAGAAAGCTCCACTCACAGACACAGACATCTCTATTCACAGACCCAGACATCACCATTCACAGACCAGAACAACTCATTTCACAGACTCAGGCAGCTGCATTCACAGACACAGAGTGCTCCATTCACAGACACAGACATCTCCATTCACACACCCAGAGAGCTCCATTCTCAGACCCAGACAACTCTATTCACAGACACAGAACATTCATTTCACAGACCGCGACAGCTCCAAACGCAGACTCAGACAGATCAATTCACAGACCCAGACATCTCCAGCCACAGACGCAGACAAATCATTTCACAGACACAGACAGCTCAAGTCACAGACCCAGATATCTCTATTGACAGACCTAGACAACACCATTCACAGACTCAGAAAGCTCCATTCACAGACACAGACATCTCTATTCACAGACCCAGACATCACCATTCACAGACCAGGACAACTCATTTCACAGACTCAGGCAGCTGCATTCACAGACACAGAGTGCTCCATTCACAGACACAGACATCTCCATTCACACACCCAGAGAGCTCCATTCTCAGACCCAGACAACTCTATTCACAGACACAGAACATTCATTTCACAGACCGCGACAGCTCCAAACGCAGACTCAGACAGATCAATTCACAGACCCAGACATCTCCAGCCACAGACGCAGACAAATCATTTCACAGACACAGACAGCTCAAGTCACAGACCCAGATATCTCTATTGACAGACCTAGACAACACCATTCACAGACTCAGAAAGCTCCATTCACAGACACAGACATCTCTATTCACAGACCCAGACATCACCATTCACAGACCAGGACAACTCTATTCACAGACTCAGCAAGCTCATTTCACAGACCCAGAGAGCACCATTGACAGACCCAGACAGCTCCATTCACAGACTCAGCAAGGTAATTTCACAAACCCAGACAGCAGCATTCACAGATTCAGACAGATCATTTGACAGACCCAGACATCTCCATTCACAGAAGCAGACAGCTCCATTCATATACCGAGACAGCTGCATTCACAGACTCAGACGGCTCACTTCAAAGATTCAGAAAGCTGAGGTGACAGACCCAGACAGCTCCATTCACAGACTCTGACAGCTCTATTCACAGACCCAGACAACTCCATTCAAAGACCAAGACAGCTCGGTTCACAGATCCAGCGAGCAACATTCACAGACTCGGAAAACACATTTCACAGCTCCATTCAGAGACCCATCAGCTCCATTAACAGACCCAGACTGCTCCATTCACAGACCCAGACAGATGATTTCGCAGACTCTGGCAGATCATTTCACAGACCCAGACAGCACCATTCACAGAGCAAGACAGCTCAATTCAAAGGCTCAGACAACTCCATTCTCAGACCAAGACAGCTCTTATCACAGATCCAGACAGCTTCATTCACAGACCCATCAGCTCCATTCACAGACACAGAAATCTCCATTCGCAGACCCAGACTGTTCCATTCACCGACCCGGACAGTTCCATTCACAGACCCTGACAGCTCCATTCACAGACCCAGACAACTCATTTCACAGACTGAGACAGCTCCATTCACAGATCCAGGCAGCTCCATTCAGAGACCCATGCAGCTCCATTCAGAGACCCAGAGAGCAACAATCACAGACCCAGGCAATTCCATTCACAGACTAGACATCTCCATGAACAGACACAAACAGCTCCATTCACAGACCCAGACAGATGATTTCACAGACCCAGACAGCTCCATTCAGAGACCCAGACAGCTCCATTCACAGACCCAGTTAACTCTATTCACAGATTCAGCAAACTTATTTCACAGACCCAGGCAGCTCATTTCACAGACTCACACAGCGCCATTCAAAGACACAGACAGCGCATTTCAGAGACCCAGACAGCACCATTCAAAGACACAGACAGCACATTTCAGAGACCCAGAGAGCTCATTCACAGACACAGACAGCTCCATTCACAGAAACAGACAGCTCCATTCACAGACCCAGACAGTTCCATTCACAGTCCGAGTAGCTCATTTTACAGACTCTGGCAGCTCCATTCAGAGATCCAGACAGATCCATTCACAGACCCAGAAAGCTCCATTTACAGACACTGGGAGCTCCATTCAAAACAGAGGCAGCTCCATTCACAGACCCAGACAGCTCCATTTTCAGACTCTGTCAGCTCCATTCACAAACCCAGACAGCTCCATTCACAGACCCAGACAGCTACATTTACAGACCTAGGCAGCTCCATTCACAGACCCAGACAACCCATTTCAAAGACTCAGTCAGATCAATTCACAGACCCATAAATCTCCATTCACAGACCAAGGCAGCTCCATTCACAGACTCCGAACGCTTAATTCACATACCCAGACAGCTCCATCCACAGACCCAGAGATGTCGTTTCACAGACACTGACAGCTCTATTCACAGAAGCAGACAGCTCATTTCACCGACCCAGACTGCTCCAGTCACCGACTCAGAAAGCTCATTACACAGACCCAGACAGCTCCATTCACAGACTCCGAAAGTTAATTTCACATACCCAGACAGATCCATTCACAGACTCAGACAGCTCCATTCGCAGAAACAGACAGCAACATTCACAGACATGGAAAGCTGAGTTCAAAAACACAGACAGCTCATTTTACAAACTCAGAAAGTTCATTTCACAGACACAGACATCTCCATTCACAGACTCAGACAACTCATTTCACAGACCGAGACAGCTCCAATCGCAAACTCAGAGAGCTCCATTTACAGACTCTGGCAGCTAAATTCACAGACCAAAACATCTCCATTCACTGACCCAGACAGCTCATTTAACAGACCTTGATATCTCCATTCACAGACCTAGACAACACATTTCACAGACACATACAGGTACATTCACAGACCCAGACAACTCACTTCACAGACCCAGACAGCGATATTCACAGACCCAGGCAGCTCCATTCACAGACCCAGAGAGTTGCATTCTCAGACACAGACAACTCTATTCACAGACTAGCAAGCTCATTTCATAGACCCAGAGAGCACCATTCACAGACTCAGACAGTTTATTTCACAGAGCCAGAAAGCTCCATTGACAGACCCAGACAGCTCCATTCACAGACTCAGAAAGCTCATTTCACAGACTTAATCAGTTCATTTGACAGACCCAGACAGCTCCATTCACAGCCACATACTGCTCTATTCACAGATTGAGAGATCTCCATTCACAGACCCTGACATCTCCATTCACAGACATAAACAGATCCATTCACAGAACGAGACAGCTCCATTCACCGACCCAGACTGTAACATTCACCGACACAGATAGTTCCATTCACAGACCCAGACAGCTCCATTCACAGACCCAGACAGCTCCATTCACAGACCCAGACAGCTCCATTCAGTGACCCAGGCAGCTCCATTCACAGACTCAACAAGCTCATTTCATAGACACAGAGAGCACCATTCACAGACTCAGAAAGCTCCATTCACAGACACAGACATCTCTATTCACAGACCCAGACATCACCATTCACAGACCAGGACAACTCATTTCACAGACTCAGGCAGCTCCATTCACAGACCCAGAGAGCTCCATTCACACACCCAGAGAGCTCCATTCTCAGACCCAGACAACTCTATTCACAGACTCAGCAAACTCATTTCACAGACCCAGAGGGCACCATTGACAGACCCAGACAGCTCCATTCACAGACTCAGCAAGCTAATTTCACAGACCCAGACAGCAGCATTCACAGATTCAGACAGATCATTTGACAGACCCAGACATCTCCATTCACAGAAGCAGACAGCTCCATTCAAATACCGAGACAGCTGCATTCACAGACTCAGACGGCTCACTTCAAAGATTCAGAAAGCTGAGGTGACAGACCCAGACAGCTCCATTCACAGACTCTGACAGATCGGTTCACAGATCCAGCGAGCTACATTCACAGACTCGGAAAACACATTTCACAGCTCCATTCAGAGACCCATCAGCTCCATTAACAGACCCAGACTGCTCCATTCACAGACCCAGACAGATGATTTCGCAGACTCTGGCAGATCATTTCACAGACCCAGACAGCACCATTCACAGAGCAAGACAGCTCAATTCAAAGGCTCAGACAACTCCATATTCAGACCAAGACAGCTCTTATCACAATTCCAGACAGCTTCATTCACAGACCCATCAGCTCCATTCACAGACACAGAAATCTCCATTCGCAGACCCAGACTGTTCCATTCACCGACCCGGACAGTTCCATTCACCGACCCGGACATTTCCATTCACCGACCCTGACAGCTCCATTCACAGACCCTGACAGCTCCATTCACAGACCCAGACAACTCATTTCACAGACTGAGACAGCTCCATTCACAGATCCAGGCAGCTCCATTCAGAGACCCATGCAGCTCCATTCAGAGACCCAGAGAGCAACATTCACAGACCCAGGCAATTCCATTCACAGACTAGACATCTCCATTCACGGACCCAGACAGCTCCATTCACAGACCCGGACAGTTCCATTCACAGACCCAGACAGTTAAATTCACAGACCCAGCTAGCTCCATGAACAGTCCCAAACAGCTCCATTCACAGACCCAGACATATGATTTCACAGACCCAGACAGCTCCATTCAGAGACCTAGACAGCTACATTCACAGACCCAGTTAACTCTATTCACAGATTCAGCAAACTGATTTCACAGACCCAGGCAGCTCATTTCACAGACTCACACAGCGCCATTCAAAGACACAGACAGCGCATTCCAGAGACCCAGACAGCACCATTCAAAGACACAGACAGCACATTTCAGAGACCCAGAGAGCTCATTCACAGACACAGACAGCTCAATTCACAGAAACAGACAGCTCCATTCACAGACCCAGACAGTTCCATTCACAGTCCGAGTAGCTCATTTTACAGACTCTGGCAGCTCCATTCA
Source organism: Squalus acanthias (assembly GCA_030390025.1). Classification (NCBI taxonomy): domain Eukaryota; kingdom Metazoa; phylum Chordata; class Chondrichthyes; order Squaliformes; family Squalidae; genus Squalus; species Squalus acanthias. The sequence goes on along the minus strand of JASTWF010000111.1, from coordinate 677,924 downwards.
GAGATCCAGACAGATCCATTCAGAGACCCAGACAGCTCAATTTACAGACACTGGGAGCTCCATTCAAAACAGAGGCAGCTCCATTCACAGACCCAGACAGCTCCATTTTCAGACTCTGGCAGCTCCATTCACAGACCCAGAGAGCTCCATTCACATACCCAGACAGATGATGTCACAGACCCAGACAGCTCCATTCAGAGACCCAGACAGCTCCATTCACAGACCCAGTTAACTCTATTCACAGATTCAGCAAACTGATTTCACAGACCCAGGCAGCTCATTTCACAGACTCACACAGCGCCATTCAAAGACACAGACAGCGCATTTCAGAGACCCAGACAGCACCATTCAAAGACCCAGACAGCACATTTCAGAGACCCAGAGAGCTCATTCACAGACACAGAAAGCTCCATTCACAGAAACAGACAGCTCCATTCACAGACCAAACAGTTCCATTCACAGTCCGAGTAGCTCATTTTACAGACTCTGGCAGCTCCATTCAGAGATCCAGACAGATCCATTCACAGACCCAGACAGCTCCATTTACAGACACTGGGAGCTCCATTCAAAACAGAGGCAGCTCCATTCACAGACCCAGACAGCTCCATTTTCAGACTCTGGCAGCTCCATTCAAAGACCCAGACAGCTCCATTCACAGACCCAGACAGCTACATTTACAGACCTAGGCAGCTCCATTCACAGACCCAGACAACCCATTTCAAAGACTCAGTCAGATCAATTCACAGACCCATACATCTCCATTCACAGACCAAGGCAGCTCCATTCACAGACTCCGAAAGCTTAATTCACATACCCAGACAGCTCCATCCACAGACCCAGAGATGTCGTTTCACAGACACTGACAGCTCTATTCACAGAAGCAGACAGCTCATTTCACCGACCCAGACTGCTCCAGTCACCGACTCAGAAAGCTCATTACACAGACCCAGACAGCTCCATTCACAGTCTCCGAAAGTTAATTTCACATACCCAGACAGATCCATTCACAGACTCAGACAGCTCCATTCACAGAAACAGACAGCAACATTCACAGACATGGAAAGCTGAGTTCAAAAACACAGACAGCTCATTTTACAAACTCAGAAAGTTCATTTCACAGACACAGACATCTCCATTCACAGACTCAGACAACTCATTTCACAGACCGAGACAGCTCCAATCGCAAACTCAGAGAGTTCCATTTACAGACTCTGGCAGCTAAATTCACAGACCAAGACATCTCCATTCACTGACCCAGACAGCTCATTTAACAGACCTTGATATCTCCATTCACAGACCTAGACAACACATTTCACAGACACATACAGGTACATTCACAGACCCAGACAACTCACATCACAGACCCAGACAGCGATATTCACAGACCCAGGCAGCTCCATTCACAGACCCAGAGAGTTGCATTCTCAGACACAGACAACTCTATTCACAGACTAGCAAGCTCATTTCATAGACCCAGACAGCGATATTCACAGACCCAGGCAGCTCCATTCACAGACCCAGAGAGTTGCATTCTCAGACACAGACAGCTCCATTCACAGACTCAGCCAGCTCATTTCACAGACTTAATCAGTTCATTTGACAGACCCAGACAGCTCCATTCACAGCCACATACTGCTCTATTCACAGATTGAGAGATTTCCATTCACAGACCCTGACATCTCCATTCATAGACATAAACAGATCCATTCATAGACCGAGACAGCTCCATTCACCGACCCAGACTGTAACATTCACCGACACAGATAGTTCCATTCACAGACCCAGACAGCTCCATTCAGAGACCCAGACAGCTCCATTCACAGACCCAGACAGCTCCATTCAGAGACCCAGGCAGCTCCATTCACAGACTCAACAAGCTCATTTCATATACCCAGAGAGCACCATTCACAGACTCAGACAGTTCATTTCACAGAGTCAGAAAGCTCCATTGACAGACCCAGACAGCTCCATTCACAGACCCAGCCAGCTCCATTAACAGACCCAGACAGCTCCGTTCAAAGACCCAGACAGCTCCATTCATAGAAACATAGAAACATAGAAGTTAGGAGCAGGAGTAGGCCATTCGGCCCCTCGAGCCTGCTCCGCCATTCGATGAGATCATGGCTGATCATCCAAACTCAGTACCCTGTACCTGCCTTCTCCTCATATCCCTTGATACCTTTAGCTTTAAGAAATATATCTAACTCATTCTTGAATATATTTAATGACTTGGCCTCAACTACCTTCTGTGGTAGAGAATTCCACAGGTTTACCACTCTCTGGGTGAAGAAATTCCTCCTCATTTCTGTCCTAAATGGCTTACCCGTTATCCTTAGATTATGACCCCTGGTTCTGGACTCTCCGACCATCAGGAACATTCTTCCTGCATCTAGTTTGTCCAGACCTGTCAGAATTTTATATGTTTCGATGAGATCCCCTCTCATTCTTCTATACTCCAGCGAGTATAAGCCCAATCGACCCAATCTCTCATCATATGTCATTCCTGCCATCCCAGGTATCAGCCTTGTGAATCTTCGCTGAACTCCTTCCATGGCAAGAACATCCTTCCTCAGATAAGGCGACCAAAACTGCACACAGTACTCAAGGTGTGGTCTCACCAAGGCCCTGTACAACTGCAGCAGGACATCCCTGTTCCAATACTCAAACCCTTTCGCTATGAAGGCCAACATCATCTTCTTCACCGCCTGCTGCACCTGCCTGCTTACTTTCAGCGACTGGTGCACAACGACACCCAGGTCTCGTTGCACTTCCCCTTCTCCCAATCTATTGCCATTCAGATAATAGTCTGCCTTTCTGTTTTTGACACCAAAGTGGATAACCTCGCACTTTTCCACGTTATATTGCATCTGCCACGCTTCTGCCCACTCAGCCAACCTGTCCATATCATCCTGGAGTTTCTCGGTATCCTCCTCGCAGCACATACTCCCACCCAGCTTTGTGTCATCTGCAAACTTGGAGATATTACATTTAGTTCCCTTATCTAGATCATTAATGTATATTGTGAATAGCTGTGGTCCAATGACCGATCCCTGCGGTACCCCACTAGTCACTGCTTGCCACTCGGAAAAAGACCCATTAATTCCTACTCTCTGCTTTCTGTCCGCCAACCAGTTCTCTATCCAAGTCAATACATTGCCCCCAATCCCATGTGCCTTAACTTTACACGCTAATCTCTTATGCAGGACCTTATCGAAAGCCTTTTGAAAGTCCAAATACACCACATCTACTGGTTCTCCCTTATCTATTTTCCCAGTTACATCCTCAAAAAATTCCAGTAGATTAGTCAAGCACGATTTACCTTTTGTAAATCCATGTTGACTTTGTCCGATCCTGTCACTGTTTTTCAAATGCTCAGCTATTACATCCTTTATAATGGACTCTAGCATTTTCCCCACTACCGATGTCAGGCTTACCGGTCTGTAATTCCCTGCTTTCTCTCTACCACCCTTTTTGATTAGTGGGGTAACATTAACTACTCTCCAATCCATGGGTACAGTTCCAGATTCCATCGAATGTTGGAAGATGATCAGCAATGCATCTACTATTTCTAGGGCCACTATCTTAAGTACCCTACGATGTAGATTATCAGGCCCTGGGGATTTATCGGCCTTCCATACCGTCAATTTCCCTAACACGATTTCCCTGCAAATACTGATTTCTTTCAGTTCCTCCCTTTCATCAGACCGTATGTTCTCCAACATCTCTGGGAGCTTATTTGTGTCCTCCTTTGTGAAGACAGAACCAAAATATGCATTTAATTGGGCCGCCATTTCTTTGTTCCCCATTATAACTTCCCCCGCTTCTAACTGCAAGGGACCTACACTTGATTTCACAAATCTTTTTCTCTTCACATATCTATAAAAGCTCTTACAGTCAGTTTTTATTTTCCCAGCAAGCTTACTTTCACATTCTATTTTCCCCTTCTTAATTAATCCCTTTGTCCTCCTTTGTTGAATCATAAACTGCTCCCAATCCTTAGGGCTAAAGCTTTTTCTGGCCAATTTATATGCCCACTCCTTGGATCTTATGCTATCCCTAATTTCCCTTGTTAGCCACGGTTGAGTCACCCTTTTTGTTTTATTCTTATGCCACACTGGGATGTACAAATTCTGTAGTTCATCCATGCAGTCTTTGAATGTTTGCCATTGCCTATCCACAGTCAACCCCTTGAGTGACATTCCCCAATCAATCCTACCCAATTCGCGCCTCATACCATCGTAGTTTCCTTTATTTAAATTCAGGACCCTAGTCTCTGATTCAACTACTTCACTCTCCATCCTAATGAAGAATTCTATCATATTATGATCACTCTGACCCAAGGGGTAACGTACAACAAGATTGCTAATTAATAATTTCTCGTTACATAATACCCAGTCTAAGATGGCCTGATCTCTGGTTGGTTCCTCGACATAGTGTTCCAGAAAACCATCTCGTAAACATTCTAGGAATTCCTCCTCCACAGTATTTTTACTAATTTGGTTAGCCCAATCTATATGTAAATTAAAGTCACCCATGATGACTGCTGTGCCCTTACTGCATGCTTCTCTAATTTCCCTTTGAATGCCGTGCCCAACCTCCGTATTACTGTTTGGAGGTCTATATACCACTCCCACTAACGTTTTCTGCCCCTTGTTATTTCTCAGTTCTACCTATACAGATTCCGCATCATCAGAGCTAATATCCTTCCTTTCAATTATGTTAATCCCCTCTTTAACCAGCAATGCTACCCCACCTCCCTGTCTTTTTTGCCTATCTTTCCTAAATATTGAATAACCCTGGATGTTGATTTCCCAGCCTTGGCCACCCTGGAGCCATGTTTCTGTAATCCCATTCAAATCGTATTAATTTACCTCTATTTGCACAGCTAATTCATCCACCTTGTTCCGAATGCTCCTTGCATTAAGAGACAAAGCCTTCAGGCTTGTTTTTTTAACGCTTTCAGACCTATATGAATTATTATTTACTATGACCATGTTTGATTTAAACCGTTGAGTTCTTTGCCTTCTACTTTTGTTTTTCTTGTTCCTGTCTTTAAGTTGTATCCTTATTTCCCTTTCCTCTGTCTCCCTGCTCAGATTCCCAACCCCCTGCCACTTTAGTTTAAACCCTCCCCAACAGCACTTGCAATCACTCCGCCTAAGACATCGGTCCCGGCCCTGCCCAGGTGCAGACCGTCCCGTTTGTACTGGTCCCACCTCCTCCAGAACCGGTTCCAATGTCCAAGGAAATTGAATCCCTCCCCCGTGCACCATTCCTCTAGCCAAGTTTTCATTTGAAACATCCTCCTATTTCTACTCTGACTTGCACGTGGCACTGGTAGCAATACTGAGATTACTACCTTTGAGGTCCTATTTTTTAATTTACCTCCAACTCCCTATATTGTGCTTTTAGGACCTCATCCCGTTTTTTTACCTATATCGTTGATGCATATGTGCACCACGACTACTGGCTGTTCGCCCACCTCCTCCAAAATGTTCTGTAGTCGCTCCGAGACGTCCTTGACCCTTGCACCAGGGAGGCAACACATCATCCTGGAGTCCCGTTTGCGGCCGCAGAAACGCCTATCTATTCCCCTTACAATTGAGTCCCCTATCACTATAGCTCTTCCACACTTTTTCCTCCCAGCCTGTGCAGCAGAGCCACCCCTGGTGCCAGGAAGTTGGCTGCTGCTTCCTTCCACTGATAAGTCATCCCCCCAACAGTATCCAAAGTGGTATATCTGTTTGAGAGTGGGATGGCCACAGGGGACACTTGCACTACCTGCCTGCTCCTCTTACTCTGCCTGGTGGTCACCCATTCACTTCCTGCCTGTACACCCTTTGCCTGCGGTGTGACCAACTCGCTAAACTTGCTATCCACGAGACAGAGCAGAGTGCAGGTTGTTGCTAGAACCACAGCCGCAGTTTTATCGGTGCAATATTTTGTTTTCAGCTTCTGGCAACAAATGTTGACAATTCCATCAAAGTGAAAATGACGGTGAACCAGACAGAACAGTCTCTCTGGCTGCAGCGGTCAGGACAAAGATAACACTACACATAGGGGTGATGTCCAGGAAAGACAATGGGAAATAATACGCATTGATCTGCCTCAGTATGACCTCAGTGATAATGACCAGTAGATCCGTCGCTGCCATGGCCATCAGGTAGCGAGTGTTGCAGGTGGAGAGCCCGCACTTTCCCCGGGACAGGATCACAATCGCCACTAACTTAACTGTAAAAAAGAATCGGGGAAAGAGATTGCAAATGACTGATTAAACATTCTCCGTGTCTGAGACAAGACAAGTTCCTAAAAGCCGCTGGGTTGGTGTCGGTGCAGAGTTTAAAATTTAAAAAATCCCCAACTGGAGCCTGCCCCCAACCCACCCACCCACGTCCGAGTTTAACGGAGGCGGGACAGGGGTGGGTGGCCAGCATACAGGAGGCCGGTTGGCAATTTATATATTTTATTGTTGCTGGCATCCTCTGAGTTAACCTGTTTTACGGGATTAACTGTGTCCGGTAGAGTTTCTCAGGCCACGGGAAAGCCAGCTGCTGAAGGGAGGCGAGGTTAGTTTCGGGTTGATGTGAAATGCCTTCAGAGCAGTACTTATGGGCCAGGAGGAGCAGGAGTGCTTCCCCCGGCCTCCCAATCTCCCCACCCATCAGAGCCAACCCATATAGAAAGACACCCAAGGCCCGGGGAACGCTCCGGTATTGAATACCACCCGGGGTCAGGGATCGCACCTCCAGCCGGACGGGATGCAGACCCCCACGGGTTCGGAGACCCTCTTCCGAGTTCGTGGATTGCAAAAAAAAACAGGATCAGACACCCACTCCCCGGGGATGGGGTATCAGAACAGCCAGGATCAAACAACCCCTCCCCCGTGATGGGGTATCGGAACACCCAGGATCAGACAAACCCTCCCACGTGATGGGGTATCGGAACACCCAGGATCAAACAACCCCTCCCCCGTGATGGGGTATCGGAACACCCAGGATCAGACAAACCCTCCCACGTGATGGGGTATCGGAACACCCAGGATCAAACAACCCCTCCCCCGTGATGGGGTATCAGAACACCCAGGATCAGACACCCCCTCCCCCGTGATGGGGTATCAGAACACCCAGGATCAAACAACCCCTCCCACGTGATGGGGTATCGGAACACCCAGGATCAGACAAACCCTCCCCTAGATGGGGTATAGGAACTCCCAGGATCAAACAACCCCTCCCCCGTGATGGTGTATCGGAACACCCAGGATCAGACAGCCCCTCCCCCGTGATGGGGTATCGGAACATCCCAGGATCAGGCAAACCCTCCCCCGTGATGGGGTATAGGAACTCCCAGGATCAAACAACCCCTCCCCGGGGAGGGGTATCGGAACACCCAGGATCAGACAAACCCTCCCACGTGATCGGGTATTGGAACAGCCAGGATCAAACAACCCCTCCCCCGTGATGGGGTATCGGAAGACCCGGGATCAAACAAACCCTCCCCCGTGATGGGGTGTCGGAACACCCAGGATCAAACAACCCCTCCCCCGTGATGGGGTATCGGAACACCCAGGTTCAGACAACCCTCCCCCGTGATGGGGTATCGGAACACCCAGGATCAAACAACCCCTCCCCCGTGATGGGGTATCGGAACACCCAGGATCAAACAACCCCTCCCCCGTGATGGTGTATTGTAACTCCCAGGATCAAACAACCCCTCCCCCATGATGGGGTATCAGAACACCCAGGATCAGACAACCCCTCCCGCGTGATGGGGTGTCGGAACACCCAGGATCAAACAACCCCTCCCACGTGATGGGGTATTGGAACACCCAGGATCAGACAAACCCTCCCACGTGATCGGGTATTGGAACAGCCAGGATCAAACAACCCCTCCCCCGTGATGGGGTATCGGAACACCCAGGACCAAACAACCCCTCCCCCGTGATGGTGTGTCGGAACACCCAGGATCAAACAACCCCTCCCCCGTGATGGGGTATCGGAACACCCAGTTTCAGACACCCCTCCCCCGTGATGGGGTATCGGAACACCCAGGATCAAACAACCCCTCCCCCGTGATGGGGTATCGGAACACCCAGGATCAAACAACCCCTCCCCCGTGATGGTGTATTGTAACTCCCAGGATCATACAACCCCTCCCCCGTGATGGGGTATCAGAACACCCAGGATCAGACAACCCCTCCCGCGTGATGGGGTGTCGGAACACCCAGGATCAAACAACCCCTCCCACGTGATGGGGTATCGGAACACCCAGGATCAGACAAACCCTTCCCCGTGATGGGGTATCAGAACACCCAGGATCAAACAACCCCTCCCCCGTGATGGGGTATCGGAACACCCAGGATCAAACAACCCCTCCCCCGTGATGGGGTATCGGAACACCCAGGATCAGACACCCCCTCCCAGGGGATGGGGTATTGTAACACCCAGGATCAGACAACCACTCCCCCGTGATGGGGTATAGGAACACCCAGGATCAAACTACCCCTCCCCCGTGATGGGGTATCGGAACACCCAGGATCAAACAACCCCTCCCCCGTGATGGGGTATCGGAACTCCCAGGATCAAACAACCCCTCCCCCGTGATGGGGTATCGGAACACCCAGGATCAGACAACCCCTCCCCCGTGATGGGGTATTGTAACTCCCAGGATCAAACAACCCCTCCCCCGTGATGGGGTATCGGAACACCCAGGATCAAACAACACCTCCCCCGTGATGGGGTATCGGAACACCCAGGATCAGACAACCCCTCCGCCGTGATGGGCTATTGTAACTCCCAGGATCAAACAACCCCTCCCCCGTGATGTGGTACCGGACACCCAGGATCAAACAACCCCTCCCCCGTGATGGGGTATCGGAACACCCAGGAGCAAACAACCCCTCCCCCGTGATGGGGTATTGTAACACCCAGGATCAAACAACCCCTCCCCCGTGATGGGGTATTGTAACACCCAGGATCAAACAACCCCTCCCCCGTGATGGGGTATCGGAACACCCAGGATCAAACAACCCCTCCCCCGTGATGGGGTATCGGAACACCCAGGATCAGACACCCCTTCCCACGCGATGGGGTATCGGAACACCCAGGATCAGACACCCCCTCCCCCGTGATGGGTTATCGGAACACCCAGGATCAAACTACCCCTCCCCCGTGATGGGGTATCGGAACACCCAGGATCAAACTACCCATCCCCCGTGATGGGGTATCGGAACACCCAGGATCAAACAACCCCTCCCACGTGATGGGGTATCGGAACACCCAGGATCAAACTACCCCTCCCCCGTGATGGGGTATCGGAACACCCAGGATCAAACAACCACTCCCCCGTGGTGGGGTATCGGAACACCCAGGATCAGACAAACCCTCCCCCGTGATGGGGTATTGTAACTCCCAGGATCAATCACCCTTCCACGGGGTAAGTTATCGGAACACCCAGGATCAGACACCACTCATCCGGGAATGGGTATCGGAACACCCAGGATCAGACAATACTCTCCCGGGTCATGCATCGGACCTACCTGGTCCTGCGACCTGCACCGCAGTCCTCCCCGTTGAACTGTCAATCTGGTTGACTTCCGGGTGGGTAACCTGTCCAGGACAAAAGACCCACACGATGGAGTTAACCCGTCCGAAATTCCGCCCAACCCCGCACCCCCGCCGATATAACCCGACCTGTTAATATCCAGACCTACATATTTGAGGGAAAGCAAAATATTGAGACTGCTGTATATCTGAGGGAAATAAAAGAGAATGCTGAGAAAACTCAGCGGGTCAGGCAGCGTCTGTGGAGAGTGAAATATGGCCTCCAGGTAGCGAGTGGGGCTAGTGGAGAGCTCGCACTTTCCCCGGGACAGGTTCTGAATCGACAACAGGTCGATAACTTTTCGTGAGAACTGCATGATATCAGAGATTAACAGTTTAAAAGCAATGACAGAGACTGGAGAAATTAGCATGGAGGACCAAATTACAAAGAGGAAGGACTGTGATCGGCCATAGGGCCCGTATGATTCAATGACAAGAGGGATGATGGTACAAGGCGAATAGGACAATTAAAGATACAAAAGATGGGACCAGGGGAGGTGCAAATGGTAACAGCACGGAGAGAAGCCTGGGAAATCTAGCAAAGAGGAGAAGGAGGGGGAGATTTGTTTGATGGCTGCCTTAGCTGGACACGGATTAAATGGCAGAGGATGATCCGTTGAATGTGGAGGGGGGTGGAGTGGAAGGTGAGGACAATTGGAAACCTATCTTCTTACCGGCTTGCAGGGTAAGGGGTGATGTCAGTAACACGGGAAATTGGATTGACACGGTCGAGGGCCCTGCCTACCACAATGGAGGGGAATCCTCAGCTGAGGAAAAATGAAGGCATTTCAGAAGTACTGGTGTGAAAGGTGGCATCGTCAGAGCAGATGCATCGGTGGCAGATACACCTGGAGAGTGGAATAGATTCCTTCCAGGGAGTGGGGTGGAAGGATATATAATCAAGATAGCTGTGGGAGTCGGTGAGCTTATAGAAGATATTGAAGAACATACTAAAAAAATATTATACATTCGTAAACAAACATTAGAAAAGGGAATAGTGCCATCGGACTTCCGGACAGCTAATGTTATTCCTGTATTCAAAACGCAAGATAGAACAAGTCCATGGAAGTATAGGCCAGTTAGCATAACGTTGGTGTTATCAAAGATAATGAAATCCTTACTCAAAGATGTAATAGAAAAACATATCTATAAACACAAAACATAATAAAGAGTAGTCAGCAAGTATTACAAAAGGAATGTCATGCTTGATCAACCTTCGTGAATTTTTTGAATAATTATCAGAAAGAGTAAATAAGGGTAATGTAGTGGATGTAATATACTTTGATTATCTAAAGTTATTCGATAAGTTAGCAAATAGCAGACTCATGAATAATCACAGAATAATTGGAGATAGGGACAAGCAGCAGAATTGATAGCAAGCTGGTTACACAAACATAAAACAGGTAGTAGGGGTTAAAGGTTTTCACTCAGATTGGCGGTTGGTGAGAGGTGTTGTTCCCGAAGGATAGCCGCTGGAACCACTGTTATTCACTATTTGCATAAACGATATGGACTCGGGAGGCAGAAGCACAAATGTAATATTTAAAGACGAATCCAAATTGGGAGTGCAGATAACACAGAGGAAGATAGCAACACAACACAATACAATATTAATTTCAATACAGCTAAATGTGAGGTGCTGCATTTTGTCGGAAGAATAAGGTTCCCGATTAGTCCTTCGAAAGTAAGAGTTTGAAAGGGATAGTGGGGAAAAGGGTTTCAGGGGTACAGCTTCACAAATCATTGAAAGTAGCAACACAGCTTGACAAGGCCATGAAAATGCAAACAATGCCCAGGGGTTAATTTCTACAGGAATGGAATTGAAAAGCAAAGAGGTTATATTAAAATCATATCGAACCTTGGTGATACCACACTGAGCGCACAGTGTACAGTTCAGGTCATCCGATTAAAAAAGAATCGTTGCATTGGAGAGAGTCGAAAAATTTTACATGGATGATACCAGAACTGACAGATTATAATTATCAGGAAGGATTGAAAAGTCTGGGGCTCTTTTCTCCAGATAAGAGAAGGCTGAGGGGTGGCCTAATACAGGCCTTTAGAATGATGAAGGAGTTTGATGGGATAGACGTAGAAAAGATAATTCCACCTGTGAATGATTCGAAATCTGGAGTTCATCCATATAAGATAGTCATTAATTAATCCAATCAGGAATTCAGGAGAGACTTCTTTAAACAGAGAGTGGTTAGAATATGGAATAGTTGAGGTGAACAACATAGATACATTTCAGAGTAAGGTAGGTAAGTACATGAAGGAGATAGGGTTATAAAGATAAGCTGATAGGGTTAGTTGGGCTGGGAAGGGGAGAGACTCGTGTGGAGCATAAACACAGACTCAATCCACTTGGTCAGAATTGCCAGTTTCTGCACTGTAAATAACATGTAATTCTTTTTAAAATGAGTAGTAATTAATCACAGTCATCATTTCTTACATAATATTGCAGATATTGAAGTAGTTTATTGTGTAGCAGTGCACACTTTAAGTCATTATTAACAGTTTACTAATGTTGTTACTTATTAACACTGGACTGATCTCTGTATCCTGATTCAGAATCTCTGCACAGGTAACCTGCACCGATATGTATGTTCTTCAGTGTCTCTCCTCCCAAGGACAGACCTCACTGAGCTAATGGCAGAGATCGATGCAGGTTACCTATGTAGAGATTCTGAATCATAGATAAGAACTGGTCCGTCAACACTTAATCAGTTACAGAATTGTAAAATTGATGTCCTGCTGGATACAGGTCAGCAAATAGTTGACACCTGGTTGTGTTGGTGCACTTCAATAGGAAACAGAGCAATATCAATGCATTTCACTTTGTAAGTGTATTATCAAATGTCATCAACCAACAACTGCAATCTTCCCATTTGCCATCGCTTACATTCGTAAAACAGGAAGGAAGTTCCATGGAGGGGAGAGATCAGTACCTAAAACCAATGATTTCAAAGTAGAACCAGCTTGTTCCATTCCGGGGAATGACCCACACAGAGTACAATGCTACAGTGACAGACACGCCCAGTAATACCTGACCACTGGGGTCAGGTGTCCACTCCAGTTAGTGACCCACACTCAGTACAATTCTACAGTGACAGATACTCCCAGTAATACATGGCCACTGTGGTCAGGTGTTCCACTCCGGTTAGTAACCCACACTCAGTACAATTATACAGTGACAGATAATCTTAGTAATACATGTCCACTGGGATCAGGTGTTCCATTTCGGTTAGTGACCCACACGCAGTACAATTCTGCAATGACAGCCCCTTCCACTATTACCTTCCCTAAGAGAGGTGCCCGCACTGAGGACTGATTCAACAGTGCAAGATATTCCACGAAAAACAATAACTTGTTTCAGCGATCCTATAAGCTACATGTAGAAATCTACTTTCACTTGAGGCAATGGAACAGAACAGCAGATGTAATTCAGGACATTTGATTTAACGAAATGTTGTCACTGATCGGGTGTCTGTATAACGGTTACCAAAAGTACAGCATGTAACATTATCAGTCACAGAGCAAAAACAGATGTCAGCTCACCTACAGATTTACACAACATCAATGGTTATAGTCACTAACCAGGAACAACAATGATGGCAAGGATAATGTAATATATTTTCTCGACAAATTGAATTGGTCGATTCATTTTCTTTGTATAGCAATCTGTCCCTTCGTGCTGCAGGCAATTTCTCTCAATTAAACTTTGCAGCAATACATTCCCAGAGCCTTTAATTTATACCCTGCGGGATCTCCACCGGGACAGTGAGGTTGCAACATCGTTCAAAATAGATTTAAAAACAAATTAAACAAACAGATTGCGACAGACGAGTTCAGTCCCTATTGTGACAGTAAATATTTAGCGCTGAGATTGAAATTGAAAATCCCAAAGACTGATCAAATTCTGATCACATTAATTAACTAATGAGAATTGCCAGCTGCATTCTCCCAGCAATGGGGTGTTGTTTCAAACACCATCAGACCGATCTCTAGATCTCATATTGTTTCGGTTATGTCCTTCGCTCTGCTGTGTTCATTCATTAATTCAATTTCAAATGTTAGAGAGTCCTCTCAGGACGGCTGTACGGCACTCTGGGATATGGCTGCATTCTTTAACAGTGGCCATTCAGCAATTAAATTTCATATGTTAGAGGACCCCTCCTAGTGCTGCTCTGCTGCACTCTGGGATGTGGCTGCCCTCTTTAACTATGGTCATTCAGTTAAACAATTAAAGTGAGGAATTTGCGTCGATGGTCCTCAAACTAATACATCCGCTCAAAACAATATACCCTTCAAACTAATTAAATTATTACATCTAATAAAAATAACTAATATAATACAGCACCTCAAATTAATGCATCATCCCCAACTCATACTGTCCCTGAACCTAAGAGAGCACCTCAAACTCATACAGCGCTCGAATAAAGCAACTCAAAGTAATACAGCTCTTCATATAATACAGTCCCTCAAACTAATACAGAACCTCAAACCAATACAGCACCGGAAACAAGGTAAAACCTCAAATCAATACAGCTAGATAATATCCAGCCCAAAGCAGCCCGCTTGACCGGCATCCAATCCAGCACCTTAAACATTCACTTCCTCATCCACTGGCGCACAGTGGCTGTAATGTATACCAGCTACAAGATGCACTGCATCAACAAGGCAAGGCTTATTCGACAGCACCTCTCAAACCCGTGATCTCTACGACCTTGACGGATAAGGGAAGGAGGCGCATGGGAACACCACCACCTACAAGTCCCCCTCCAAGTCACACATCATCCTGACTTGGAAATATATCACTGCCCTTTCATCGTCGCTGTGTCCAAGTCCTGCTATTTCCTGCCTAACAGCACTGTGGGAGCACCTTCATTACAGGGACAATGGCGGGTCAAGAAAGCGGCTCAACAACAACTTCTCAAGGGCAATAGGTGAAGGGCAATAAATGCTGGTTTTGCCAGCGACATCCAAATACCGTGAATGTATAATTTAAATAAACCTGACTATTTGCCATCCACCAAATTTAGCACCTTAACTGGTCAACTGACCACTACCTCATCGAGAACAAAGAAATTAGTTGTCTAAGCACCCAGACACTGATCAACTGACCAGAAACTGAACAAGCACCCAGAAACAAATCACATTCTGATGGAGCACCCAGAAACTGGCCAACTGTCCAGAACCTGACCAAGCACCGATAAACTGACCACATTCTGATTGAGCAACCAGAAACTGGCCAAGTGCCCAGAACCTGACCAAGCACCCAGAAACTGACCAGATTCTGATCGAGCACCCAGAAACTGACCAGCTGACCAGAATCTGACCAAGCACCCAGAAACTGACCACATTCCGATCGAGCATCCAGAAACTGACCAACTGACCAGAACCTGACCATGCACCCAGAAACTGACCACATTCTGATCGAGCACCCAGAAACTGACCAGCTGACCAGAACCTGACCAAGCACCCAGAAACTGACCACATTCTGATCGAGCACCCAGAAACTGACCAGCTGACCAGAACCTGACCAATCACCCAGAAACTGACCACATTCTGATCGAGCACCCAGAAACTGACCACATTCTGATCGAGCACCCAGAAACTGACCACATTCTTATCGAGTACCCAGAAACTGGCCAACTGACCAGAAACTGACTGAGCACCGCAAGCTCAACAACTGAACACAACCTGATGGAACATCCAGCAACTGACCGAATGATCACTACCTGACTGAACACCCAGAAACTATCCAACTGACCACAACCTGACTGAACAACCAGAAACTGACCAACTGACCACAACCTGACTGAATACCCAGAAACTGACCAACTGACCACAAGCTGACTGAACATCCAGAAACTATCCAACTGACCACAACCTGACTGAACACCCAGAAACTGACCAACTGACCACAACCTGACTGAACACCCAGAAACTGACCAACTGACCACAACCTGACTGAACACCCAGAAACTGACCAACTGACCACAACCTGACTGAACACCCAGCAACTGACCAACTGACCACAACCTGACTGAACACCCAGAAACTATCCAACTGACCACAACCTGACTGAACACCCAGAAACTATCCAACTGACCACAACCTGACTGAACACCCAGAAACTGACCAACTGACCACAACCTGACTGAACACCCAGAAACTATCCAACTGACCACAACCTGACTGAACACCCAGAAACTGACCAACTGACCGCAACCTGACTGAACACCCAGAAACTATCCAACTGACCAGAACCTGACTGAACACCCAGAAACTATCCAACTGACCACAACCTGACTGAACACCCAGAAACTGACCAACTGACCACAACCTGACTGAACACCCAGAAACTGACCAACTGACCACAACCTGACTGAACACCCAGAAACTATCCAACTGACCACAACCTGACTGAACACCCAGAAACTGACCAACTGGCCACAACCTGACTGAACACCCAGAAACTGACCAACTGACCACAACCTGACTGAACACCCAGAAACTATCCAACTGACCACAACCTGACTGAACATCCAGAAACTATCCAACTGACCACAACCTGACTGAACACCCAGAAACTGACCAACTGACCACAACCTGACTGAACACCCAGAAACTGACCAACTGACCACAACCTGACTGAACACCCAGAAACTATCCAACTGAAACACAACCTGACTGAACACCCAGAAACTATCCATCTGACCACAACCTGACTGAACACCCAGAAACTGAACAATTGACCACTACCTGACCAAACACCCAGAAACTGAACAATTGACCACAACCTGACTGAACATCCAGAAACTGACCGACTGACCACAACGTGACTGAACACCCAGAAACTGACCAACTGACCACAACCTGACTGAACACCCAGAAACTGAACAATTGACCATAACCTGATTGAACACCCAGAAACTATCCAACTGACCACAACCTGACTGAACACCCAGAAACTATCCAACTGACCACAACCTGACTGAACACCCAGAAACTATCCAACTGACCACAACCTGACTGAACATCCAGAATCTGACCAACTGACCACAACCTGACTGAACACCCAGAAACTGACCAACTGACCACAACCTGACTGAACACCCAGAAACTATCCAACTGACCACAACCTGACTGAACACCATGAAACTGACCAACTGACCACAACCTGACTGAAAACCCAGAAACTGACCAACTGACCACAACCTGACTAAACACCCAGAAACTGACCAACTGACCACAACCTGACTGAACACCCAGAAACTATCCAACTTACCACAACCTGACTGAACATCCAGAAATTATCCAACTGACCACAACCTGACTGAACACCCAGAAACTGACCAACTGACCACAACCTGACTGAACACCCAGAAACTGAACAATTGACCACAACCTGACTGAACACCCAGAAACTATCCAACTGACCACAACCTGACTGAACACCCAGAAACTGACCAACTGACCACAACCTGACTGAACATCCAGAAACTGACCAACTGACCACAACCTGACTGAACACCCAGAAACTATCCAACTGACCACAACCTGACTGAACATCCAGAAACTGACCAACTGACCACAACCTGACTGAACACCCAGAAACTGACCAACTGACCACAACCTGACTGAACACCCAGAAACTATCCAACTGACCACAACCTGACTGAACACCCAGAAACTATCCAACTGACCACAACCTGACTGAACACCCAGAAACTGACCAACTGACCACAACCTGATTGAACATCCAGAAACTATCCAACTGACCACAACCTGACTGAACACCCAGAAACTGACCAACTGACCACAACCTGACTGAACACCCAGAAACTGACCAACTGACCACAACCTGATTGAACATCCAGAAACTATCCAACTGACCACAACCTGACTGAACACCCAGAAACTATCCAACTGACCACAACCTGACTGAACACCCAGAAACTGACCAACTGACCACAACCTGCCTGAACACCCAGAAACTGAACAACTGACCACAACCTGACTGAACATCCAGAAACTGACCAACTGACCACAACCTGACTGAACACCCAGAAACTGACCAACTGACCACAACCTGACTGAACACCCAGAAACTGAACAACTGACCACAACCTGACTGAACACCCAGAAACTGACCAACTGACCACAACCTGACTGAACACCCAGAAACTGACCAACTGACCACAACCTGACTGAACACCCAGAAACTGACCAACTGACCACAACCTGACTGAACACCCAGAAACTGACCAACTGACCACAACCTGACTGAACACCCAGAAACTATCCAACTGACCACAACCTGACTGAACACCCAGAAACTATCCAACTGACCACAACCTGACTGAACACCCAGAAACTATCCAACTGACCACAACCTGACTGAACACCCAGAAACTGACCAACTGACCACAACCTGACTGAACACCCAGAAACTGACCAACTGACCACAACCTGACTGAACACCCAGAAACTATCCAACTGACCACAACCTGACTGAACACCAGAAACTGACCAACTGACCACAACCTGACTGAACACCCAGAAACTGACCAACTGACCACAACCTGACTGAACACCCAGAAACTGACCAACTGACCACAACCTGACTGAACACCCAGAAACTATCCAACTGACCACAACCTGACTGAACACCCAGAAACTGATCCAACTGACCACAACCTGACTGAACACCCAGAAACTGACCAACTGACCACAACCTGACTGAACACCCAGAAACTGACCAACTGACCACAACCTGACTGAACACCCAGAAACTATCCAACTGACCACAACCTGACTGAACACCCAGAAACTGACCAACTGACCACAACCTGACTGAACATCCAGAAACTGACCAACTGACCACAACCTGACTGAACACCCAGAAACTATCCAACTGACCACAACCTGACTGAACATCCAGAAACTGACCAACTGACCACAACCTGACTGAACACCCAGAAACTGACCAACTGACCACAACCTGACTGAACACCCAGAAACTATCCAACTGACCACAACCTGACTGAACACCCAGAAACTATCCAACTGACCACAACCTGACTGAACACCCAGAAACTGACCAACTGACCACAACCTGACTGAACATCCAGAAACTATCCAACTGACCACAACCTGACTGAACACCCAGAAACTGACCAACTGACCACAACCTGACTGAACACCCAGAAACTGACCAACTGACCACAACCTGACTGAACATCCAGAAACTATCCAACTGACCACAACCTGACTGAACACCCAGAAACTATCCAACTGACCACAACCTGACTGAACACCCAGACACTGAACAATTGACCACTACCTGACCAAACACCCAGAAACTGAACAATTGACCACAACCTGACTGAACATCCAGAAACTGACCAACTGACCACAACCTGACTGAACACCCAGAAACTGACCAACTGACCACAACCTGACTGAACACCCAGAAACTGACCAACTGACCACAACCTGACTGAACACCCAGAAACTATCCAACTGACCACAACCTGACTGAACACCCAGAAACTATCCAACTGACCACAACCTGACTGAACACCCAGAAACTATCCAACTGACCACAACCTGACTGAACACCCAGAAACTGACCAACTGACCACAACCTGACTGAACACCCAGAAACTGACCAACTGACCACAACCTGACTGAACACCCAGAAACTGACCAACTGACCACAACCTGACTGAACACCCAGAAACTATCCAACTGACCACAACCTGACTGAACACCGAGAAACTGACCAACTGACCACAACCTGACTGAACACCCAGAAACTAACCAACTGACCACAACCTGACTGAACACCCAGAAACTGACCAACTGACCACAACCTGACTGAACATCCAGAAACTGACCAACTGACCACAACCTGACTGAACACCCAGAAACTGACCAACTGACCACAACCTGACTGAACACCCAGAAACTATCCAACTGACCACAACCTGACTGAACACCCAGAAACTGACCAACTGACCACAACCTGACTGAACACCCAGAAACTGACCAACTGACCACAACCTGACTGAACACCCAGAAACTATCCAACTGACCACAACCTGACTGAACATCCAGAAACTGACCAACTGACCACAACCTGACTGAACACCCAGAAACTGACCAACTGACCACAACCTGACTGAACACCCAGAAACTGACCAACTGACCACAACCTGACTGAACACCCAGAAACTATCCAACTGACCACAACCTGACTGAACACCCAGAAACTGACCAACTGACCACAACCTGACTGAACACCCAGAAACTGACCAACTGACCACAACCTGACTGAACACCCAGAAACTATCCAACTGACCACAACCTGACTGAACACCCAGAAACTGACCAACTGACCACAACCTGACTGAACACCCAGAAACTGACCAACTGACCACAACCTGACTGAACACCCAGAAACTATCCAACTGACCACAACCTGACTGAACACCCAGAAACTGACCAACTGACCACAACCTGACTGAACACCCAGAAACTGACCAACTGACCACAACCTGACTGAACACCAGAAACTATCCAACTGACCACAACCTGACTGAACACCCAGAAACTGACCAACTGACCACAACCTGACTGAACACCCAGAAACTGACCAACTGACCACAACCTGACTGAACACCCAGAAACTGACCAACTGACCACAACCTGACTGAACACCCAGAAACTGACCAACTGACCACAACCTGACTGAACACCCAGAAACTGACCAACTGACCACAACCTGACTGAACACCCAGAAACTGACCAACTGACCACAACCTGACTGAACACCCAGAAACTGACCAACTGACCACAACCTGACTGAACACCCAGAAACTATCCAACTGACCACAACCTGACTGAACACCCAGAAACTACCAACTGACCACAACCTGACTGAACACCCAGAAACTACCAACTGACCACAACCTGACTGAACACCCAGAAACTGACCAACTGACCACAACCTGACTGAACACCCAGAAACTGACCAACTGACCACAACCTGACTGAACACCCAGAAACTATCCAACTGACCACAACCTGACTGAACACCCAGAAACTGACCAACTGACCACAACCTGACTGAACACCCAGAAACTGACCAACTGACCACAACCTGACTGAACACCCAGAAACTAACCAACTGACCACAACCTGACTGAACACCCAGAAACTGACCAACTGACCACAACCTGACTGAACACCCAGAAACTGACCAACTGACCACAACCTGACTGAACACCCAGAAACTGAC
This sequence comes from Squalus acanthias, assembly GCA_030390025.1. Taxonomy (NCBI): domain Eukaryota; kingdom Metazoa; phylum Chordata; class Chondrichthyes; order Squaliformes; family Squalidae; genus Squalus; species Squalus acanthias. Next base: position 657,017 of record JASTWF010000111.1, on the reverse strand, counting down.
CAACTGACCACAACCTGACTGAACACCCAGAAACTATCCAACTGACCACAACCTGACTGAACACCCAGAAACTGACCAACTGACCACAACCTGACTGAACACCCAGAAACTATCCAACTGACCACAACCTGACTGAACACCCAGAAACTAACCAACTGACCACAACCTGACTGAACACCAGAAACTGACCAACTGACCACAACCTGACTGAACACCCAGAAACTGACCAACTGACCACAACCTGACTGAACACCCAGAAACTGACCAACTGACCACAACCTGACTGAACACCCAGAAACTGACCAACTGACCACAACCTGACTGAACACCCAGAAACTGACCAACTGACCACAACCTGACTGAACACCCAGAAACTGACCAACTGACCACAACCTGACTGAACACCCAGAAACTGACCAACTGACCACAACCTGACTGAACACCAGAAACTGACCAACTGACCACAACCTGACTGAACACCCAGAAACTGACCAACTGACCACAACCTGACTGAACACCCAGAAACTGACCAACTGACCACAACCTGACTGAACACCCAGAAACTATCCAACTGACCACAACCTGACTGAACACCCAGAAACTGACCAACTGACCACAACCTGACTGAACACCCAGAAACTGACCAACTGACCACAACCTGACTGAACACCCAGAAACTACCAACTGACCACAACCTGACTGAACACCCAGAAACTGACCAACTGACCACAACCTGACTGAACACCCAGAAACTGACCAACTGACCACAACCTGACTGAACACCCAGAAACTGACCAACTGACCACAACCTGACTGAACACCCAGAAACTATCCAACTGACCACAACCTGACTGAACACCCAGAAACTGACCAACTGACCACAACCTGACTGAACACCCAGAAACTGACCAACTGACCACAACCTGACTGAACACCCAGAAAACTATCCAACTGACCACAACCTGACTGAACACCCAGAAACTGACCAACTGACCACAACCTGACTGAACACCCAGAAACTGACCAACTGACCACAACCTGACTGAACACCCAGAAACTGACCAACTGACCACAACCTGACTGAACACCCAGAAACTGACCAACTGACCACAACCTGACTGAACACCCAGAAACTGACCAACTGACCACAACCTGACTGAACACCCAGAAACTATCCAACTGACCACAACCTGACTGAACACCCAGAAACTGACCAACTGACCACAACCTGACTGAACACCCAGAAACTGACCAACTGACCACAACCTGACTGAACACCCAGAAACTATCCAACTGACCACAACCTGACTGAACACCCAGAAACTGACCAACTGACCACAACCTGACTGAACACCCAGAAACTGACCAACTGACCACAACCTGACTGAACACCCAGAAACTGACCAACTGACCACAACCTGACTGAACACCCAGAAACTATCCAACTGACCACAACCTGACTGAACACCCAGAAACTGACCAACTGACCACAACCTGACTGAACACCCAGAAACTGACCAACTGACCACAACCTGACTGAACACCCAGAAACTGACCAACTGACCACAACCTGACTGAACACCCAGAAACTGACCAACTGACCACAACCTGACTGAACACCCAGAAACTGACCAACTGACCACAACCTGACTGAACACCCAGAAACTACCAACTGACCACAACCTGACTGAACACCCAGAAACTGACCAACTGACCACAACCTGACTGAACACCCAGAAACTGACCAACTGACCACAACCTGACTGAACACCCAGAAACTATCCAACTGACCACAACCTGACTGAACACCCAGAAACTGACCAACTGACCACAACCTGACTGAACACCCAGAAACTATCCAACTGACCACAACCTGACTGAACACCCAGAAACTGACCAACTGACCACAACCTGACTGAACACCCAGAAACTGACCAACTGACCACAACCTGACTGAACACCCAGAAACTGACCAACTGACCACAACCTGACTGAACACCCAGAAACTATCCAACTGACCACAACCTGACTGAACACCCAGAAACTGACCAACTGACCACAACCTGACTGAACACCCAGAAACTGACCAACTGACCACAACCTGACTGAACACCCAGAAACTATCCAACTGACCACAACCTGACTGAACACCCAGAAACTGACCAACTGACCACAACCTGACTGAACACCCAGAAACTGACCAACTGACCACAACCTGACTGAACACCCAGAAACTGACCAACTGACCACAACCTGACTGAACACCCAGAAACTATCCAACTGACCACAACCTGACTGAACACCCAGAAACTGACCAACTGACCACAACCTGACTGAACACCCAGAAACTGACCAACTGACCACAACCTGACTGAACACCCAGAAACTGACCAACTGACCACAACCTGACTGAACACCCAGAAACTGACCAACTGACCACAACCTGACTGAACACCCAGAAACTGACCAACTGACCACAACCTGACTGAACACCCAGAAACTGACCAACTGACCACAACCTGACTGAACACCCAGAAACTGACCAACTGACCACAACCTGACTGAACACCCAGAAACTGACCAACTGACCACAACCTGACTGAACACCCAGAAACTGACCAACTGACCACAACCTGACTGAACACCCAGAAACTGACCAACTGACCACAACCTGACTGAACACCCAGAAACTGACCAACTGACCACAACCTGACTGAACACCCAGAAACTATCCAACTGACCACAACCTGACTGAACACCCAGAAACTGACCAACTGACCACAACCTGACTGAACACCCAGAAACTGACCAACTGACCACAACCTGACTGAACACCCAGAAACTGACCAACTGACCACAACCTGACTGAACACCCAGAAACTGACCAACTGACCACAACCTGACTGAACACCCAGAAACTGACCAACTGACCACAACCTGACTGAACACCCAGAAACTGACCAACTGACCACAACCTGACTGAACACCCAGAAACTGACCAACTGACCACAACCTGACTGAACACCCAGAAACTGACCAACTGACCACAACCTGACTGAACACCCAGAAACTGACCAACTGACCACAACCTGACTGAACACCCAGAAACTGACCAACTGACCACAACCTGACTGAACACCCAGAAACTATCCAACTGACCACAACCTGACTGAACACCCAGAAACTGACCAACTGACCACAACCTGACTGAACACCCAGAAACTGACCAACTGACCACAACCTGACTGAACACCCAGAAACTGACCAACTGACCACAACCTGACTGAACACCCAGAAACTGACCAACTGACCACAACCTGACTGAACACCCAGAAACTATCCAACTGACCACAACCTGACTGAACACCCAGAAACTATCCAACTGACCACAACCTGACTGAACACCCAGAAACTGACCAACTGACCACAACCTGACTGAACACCCAGAAACTGACCAACTGACCACAACCTGACTGAACACCCAGAAACTGACCAACTGACCACAACCTGACTGAACACCCAGAAACTATCCAACTGACCACAACCTGACTGAACACCCAGAAACTGACCAACTGACCACAACCTGACTGAACACCCAGAAACTGACCAACTGACCACAACCTGACTGAACACCCAGAAACTGACCAACTGACCACAACCTGACTGAACACCCAGAAACTGACCAACTGACCACAACCTGACTGAACACCCAGAAACTGACCAACTGACCACAACCTGACTGAACACCCAGAAACTGACCAACTGACCACAACCTGACTGAACACCCAGAAACTATCCAACTGACCACAACCTGACTGAACACCCAGAAACTATCCAACTGACCACAACCTGACTGAACACCCAGAAACTATCCAACTGACCACAACCTGACTGAACACCCAGAAACTGACCAACTGACCACAACCTGACTGAACACCCAGAAACTGACCAACTGACCACAACCTGACTGAACACCCAGAAACTGACCAACTGACCACAACCTGACTGAACACCCAGAAACTATCCAACTGACCACAACCTGACTGAACACCCAGAAACTATCCAACTGACCACAACCTGACTGAACACCCAGAAACTGACCAACTGACCACAACCTGACTGAACACCCAGAAACTGACCAACTGACCACAACCTGACTGAACACCCAGAAACTGACCAACTGACCACAACCTGACTGAACACCCAGAAACTGACCAACTGACCACAACCTGACTGAACACCCAGAAACTGACCAACTGACCACAACCTGACTGAACACCCAGAAACTGACCAACTGACCACTACCTGATCGAGCACCCAGAAACTGAGCTACTTACCACAAGCTGACCGAGCATCGAATAAATGACCAACTGGCAATAGCTTGACCGAGCACATGGAAACTGACAACTTGGCCACACCGAGACCAATCACACAAAAACTGAACAGCTGACCACCACCTGGCCGAGCACATAGAATCTGCCCAACTGAGCACATCCTGACCGAGCTCCTATAATCTGACCTATTGACAACAACCAGACAGAACACCCAAAAACTGATCAACTGACCATCAACATAGTGAACACCCAGAAACTGTCGGACTGACCACTAGCTGAACGAGGACGTAGAATCTGATAAATTGACCATCGCATGAATAAGCAAGTAGAAACTGACCAATTGACCAAAATCTGATCGCGCAACCATAAACTGAACAGCTGGTCACAACTTGACAAACTACTCAGAAACGGGCCTCTGACCACTGAACATCCAGAAACTAAACAATCGACCACAACCTGACTGAACACCCAGAAACTGACCAACTGACCACAACCTGACTGAACACCCAGAAACTGACCAACTGACCACAACCTGACTGAACACCCAGAAACTGACCAACTGACCACAACCTGACTGAACACCCAGAAACTGACCAACTGACCACAACCTGACTGAACACCCAGAAACTGACCAACTGACCACAACCTGACTGAACACCCAGAAACTGACCAACTGACCACAACCTGACTGAACACCCAGAAACTATCCAACTGACCACAACCTGACTGAACACCCAGAAACTGACCAACTGACCACAACCTGACTGAACACCCAGAAACTGACCAACTGACCACAACCTGACTGAACACCCAGAAACTGACCAACTGACCACAACCTGACTGAACACCCAGAAACTATCCAACTGACCACAACCTGACTGAACACCAGAAACTGACCAACTGACCACAACCTGACTGAACACCCAGAAACTGACCAACTGACCACAACCTGACTGAACACCCAGAAACTGACCAACTGACCACAACCTGACTGAACACCAGAAACTGACCAACTGACCACAACCTGACTGAACACCCAGAAACTATCCAACTGACCACAACCTGACTGAACACCCAGAAACTGACCAACTGACCACAACCTGACTGAACACCCAGAAACTGACCAACTGACCACAACCTGACTGAACACCCAGAAACTATCCAACTGACCACAACCTGACTGAACACCCAGAAACTATCCAACTGACCACAACCTGACTGAACACCCAGAAACTGACCAACTGACCACAACCTGACTGAACACCCAGAAACTGACCAACTGACCACAACCTGACTGAACACCCAGAAACTATCCAACTGACCACAACCTGACTGAACACCCAGAAACTATCCAACTGACCACAACCTGACTGAACACCCAGAAACTGACCAACTGACCACAACCTGACTGAACACCCAGAAACTGACCAACTGACCACAACCTGACTGAACACCCAGAAACTGATCCAACTGACCACAACCTGACTGACACCAGAAACTGACCAACTGACCACAACCTGACTGAACACCCAGAAACTGACCAACTGACCACAACCTGACTGAACACCCAGAAACTGACCAACTGACCACAACCTGACTGAACACCCAGAAACTGACCAACTGACCACAACCTGACTGAACACCCAGAAACTGACCAACTGACCACAACCTGACTGAACACCCAGAAACTACCAACTGACCACAACCTGACTGAACACCCAGAAACTATCCAACTGACCACAACCTGACTGAACACCCAGAAACTATCCAACTGACCACAACCTGACTGAACACCCAGAAACTGACCAACTGACCACAACCTGACTGAACACCCAGAAACTGACCAACTGACCACAACCTGACTGAACACCCAGAAACTGACCAACTGACCACAACCTGACTGAACACCCAGAAACTGACCAACTGACCACAACCTGACTGAACACCAGAAACTGACCAACTGACCACAACCTGACTGAACACCCAGAAACTATCCAACTGACCACAACCTGACTGAACACCCAGAAACTATCCAACTGACCACAACCTGACTGAACACCCAGAAACTGACCAACTGACCACAACCTGACTGAACACCCAGAAACTATCCAACTGACCACAACCTGACTGAACACCCAGAAACTATCCAACTGACCACAACCTGACTGAACACCCAGAAACTGACCAACTGACCACAACCTGACTGAACACCCAGAAACTGACCAACTGACCACAACCTGACTGAACACCCAGAAACTGACCAACTGACCACAACCTGACTGAACACCCAGAAACTATCCAACTGACCACAACCTGACTGAACACCCAGAAACTGACCAACTGACCACAACCTGACTGAACACCCAGAAACTGACCAACTGACCACAACCTGACTGAACACCCAGAAACTGACCAACTGACCACAACCTGACTGAACACCCAGAAACTATCCAACTGACCACAACCTGACTGAACACCCAGAAACTGACCAACTGACCACAACCTGACTGAACACCCAGAAACTGACCAACTGACCACAACCTGACTGAACACCCAGAAACTGACCAACTGACCACAACCTGACTGAACACCCAGAAACTACCAACTGACCACAACCTGACTGAACACCAGAAACTGACCAACTGACCACAACCTGACTGAACACCCAGAAACTGACCAACTGACCACAACCTGACTGAACACCCAGAAACTGACCAACTGACCACAACCTGACTGAACACCCAGAAACTATCCAACTGACCACAACCTGACTGAACACCCAGAAACTGACCAACTGACCACAACCTGACTGAACACCCAGAAACTGACCAACTGACCACAACCTGACTGAACACCCAGAAACTGACCAACTGACCACAACCTGACTGAACACCCAGAAACTATCCAACTGACCACAACCTGACTGAACACCCAGAAACTGACCAACTGACCACAACCTGACTGAACACCCAGAAACTGACCAACTGACCACAACCTGACTGAACACCCAGAAACTATCCAACTGACCACAACCTGACTGAACACCCAGAAACTGACCAACTGACCACAACCTGACTGAACACCAGAAACTGACCAACTGACCACAACCTGACTGAACACCCAGAAACTATCCAACTGACCACAACCTGACTGAACACCCAGAAACTACCAACTGACCACAACCTGACTGAACACCCAGAAACTGACCAACTGACCACAACCTGACTGAACACTCAGAAACTGAACAACTGACCACAACCTGACTGAACACCCAGAAACTATCCAACTGACCACAACCTGACTGAACACCCAGAAACTGACCAACTGACCACAACCTGACTGAACACTCAGAAACTGACCAACTGACCACAACCTGACTGAACACCAGAAACTGACCAACTGACCACAACCTGACTGAACACCAGAAACTGACCAACTGACCACAACCTGACTGAACACCAGAACTGACCAACTGACCACAACCTGACTGAACACCCAGAAACTGACCAACTGACCACAACCTGACTGAACACCCAGAAACTGACCAACTGACCACAACCTGACTGAACACCCAGAAACTATCCAACTGACCACAACCTGACTGAACACCCAGAAACTGACCAACTGACCACAACCTGACTGAACACCCAGAAACTGACCAACTGACCACAACCTGACTGAACACCCAGAAACTATCCAACTGACCACAACCTGACTGAACACCCAGAAACTGACCAACTGACCACAACCTGACTGAACACCCAGAAACTGACCAACTGACCACAACCTGACTGAACACCCAGAAACTGACCAACTGACCACAACCTGACTGAACACCCAGAAACTGACCAACTGACCACAACCTGACTGAACACCCAGAAACTGACCAACTGACCACAACCTGACTGAACACCCAGAAACTGACCAACTGACCACAACCTGACTGAACACCCAGAAACTATCCAACTGACCACAACCTGACTGAACACCCAGAAACTGACCAACTGACCACAACCTGACTGAACACCCAGAAACTGACCAACTGACCACAACCTGACTGAACACCCAGAAACTGACCAACTGACCACAACCTGACTGAACACCCAGAAACTATCCAACTGACCACAACCTGACTGAACACCCAGAAACTGACCAACTGACCACAACCTGACTGAACACCCAGAAACTGACCAACTGACCACAACCTGACTGAACACCCAGAAACTGACCAACTGACCACAACCTGACTGAACACCCAGAAACTGACCAACTGACCACAACCTGACTGAACACCCAGAAACTGACCAACTGACCACAACCTGACTGAACACCCAGAAACTGACCAACTGACCACAACCTGACTGAACACCCAGAAACTGACCAACTGACCACAACCTGACTGAACACCCAGAAACTGACCAACTGACCACAACCTGACTGAACACCCAGAAACTGACCAACTGACCACAACCTGACTGAACACCCAGAAACTGACCAACTGACCACAACCTGACTGAACACCCAGAAACTGACCAACTGACCACAACCTGACTGAACACCCAGAAACTATCCAACTGACCACAACCTGACTGAACACCCAGAAACTGACCAACTGACCACAACCTGACTGAACACCCAGAAACTGACCAACTGACCACAACCTGACTGAACACCCAGAAACTGACCACTGACCACAACCTGACTGAACACCCAGAAACTGACCAACTGACCACAACCTGACTGAACACCCAGAAACTGACCAACTGACCACAACCTGACTGAACACCCAGAAACTGACCAACTGACCACAACCTGACTGAACACCCAGAAACTGACCAACTGACCACAACCTGACTGAACACCCAGAAACTGACCAACTGACCACAACCTGACTGAACATCCAGAAACTGACCAACTGACCACAACCTGACTGAACACCCAGAAACCGACCAACTGACCACAACCTGACTGAACACCCAGAAACTATCCAACTGACCACAACCTGACTGAACACCCAGAAACTATCCAACTGACCACAACCTGACTGAACACCCAGAAACTGACCAACTGACCACAACCTGACTGAACACCCAGAAACTGACCAACTGACCACAACCTGACTGAACACCCAGAAACTGACCAACTGACCACAACCTGACTGAACACCCAGAAACTGACCAACTGACCACAACCTGACTGAACACCCAGAAACTGACCAACTGACCACAACCTGACTGAACACCCAGAAACTATCCAACTGACCACAACCTGACTGAACACCCAGAAACTGACCAACTGACCACAACCTGACTGAACACCCAGAAACTGACCAACTGACCACAACCTGACTGAACACCCAGAAACTATCCAACTGACCACAACCTGACTGAACACCCAGAAACTATCCAACTGACCACAACCTGACTGAACACCCAGAAACTGACCAACTGACCACAACCTGACTGAACACCCAGAAACTGACCAACTGACCACAACCTGACTGAACACCCAGAAACTGACCAACTGACCACAACCTGACTGAACACCCAGGAAACTGACCAACTGGACCCCAACAGACTGAACATCCAGAAACTGACCAACTGACCACAACCTGACTGAACACCCAGAAACTGACCAACTGACCACAACCTGACTGAACACCCAGAACTATACAACTGACACAACCTGACTGAACACCCAGAAACTATCCAACTGACCACAACCTGACTGAACAACCCAGAAACTAACCAACTGATCACAACCTGACTGAACACCCAGAAACTGACCAACTGACCAAACCTGGACTGAACACCCTGAAACTGACCCAACTGAAGACACCTGACTGAACACCCAGAAACTGACCAACTGACCACAAACCTGACTGAACACCCAGAAACTATCCAACTGACCACAACCTGACTGAACACCCAGAAACTGACCAACTGACCACAACCTGACTGAACACCAGAAACTGACCACTGACCACGACACCCTGACTGAACACCCAGAAACAGACCAACTGACCCAACCTGACTGAACACCAGAAACTATCCAACTGACCACAACCTGACTGAACACCCAGAAACTATCCAACTGACCACAACCTGACTGAACACCCAGAAACTGACCAACTGACCACAACCTGACTGAACACCCAGAAACTGACCAACTGACCACAACCTGACTGAACACCCAGAAACTGACCAACTGACCACAACCTGACTGAACACCCAGAAACTGACCAACTGACCACAACCTGACTGAACACCCAGAAACTGACCAACTGACCACAACCTGACTGAACACCCAGAAACTATCCAACTGACCACAACCTGACTGAACACCCAGAAACTGACCAACTGACCACAACCTGACTGAACACCCAGAAACTGACCAACTGACCACAACCTGACTGAACACCCAGAAACTGACCAACTGACCACAACCTGACTGAACATCCAGAAACTGACCAACTGACCACAACCTGACTGAACACCCAGAAACTGACCAACTGACCACAACCTGACTGAACACCCAGAAACTGACCAACTGACCACAACCTGACTGAACACCCAGAAACTGACCAACTGACCACAACCTGACTGAACACCCAGAAACTATCCAACTGACCACAACCTGACTGAACACCCAGAAACTGACCAACTGACCACAACCTGACTGAACACCCAGAAACTGACCAACTGACCACAACCTGACTGAACACCCAGAAACTGACCAACTGACCACAACCTGACTGAACACCCAGAAACTGATCCAACTGACCACAACCTGACTGAACACCCAGAAACTGATCCAACTGACCACAACCTGACTGAACACCCAGAAACTGACCAACTGACCACAACCTGACTGAACACCCAGAAACTATCCAACTGACCACAACCTGACTGAACACCCAGAAACTATCCAACTGACCACAACCTGACTGAACACCCAGAAACTGACCAACTGACCACAACCTGACTGAACACCCAGAAACTGACCAACTGACCACAACCTGACTGAACACCCAGAAACTATCCAACTGACCACAACCTGACTGAACACCAGAAACTGACCAACTGACCACAACCTGACTGAACACAGAAACTGACCAACTGACCACAACCTGACTGAACACCCCAGAAACTGACCAACTGACCACAACCTGATCAAACATCCCAGAAACTATCCAACCTGACCACACCTGCTGAACACCAGAAACTATCGCAACCTGACCACAACCTGACTGAACATCCAGAAACTGACCAAATGACCTCTACCTGACTAACACCCAGAAACTGAACCTACTGGACAACAACCTGACTGAACATCCCAGAAACTGACCAACTGCCACAACCCTGACTGACACCCAGAACTGAACAATTGACCACAACCTGACTGAACACCCAGAAACTATCCACCTGACCACAACCTGACTGAACACCCAGAACTAGACAATTCTGACCACAACCTGATCTGAACATCCCAGAAACTGGACCAACGGACCACAACCTGACTGAACACCCAGAAACTATCCTACAGGACCACAACCTGACTGAACACCCAGGAAACTGACCAACTGACCACAAATCTGACTGAACACCCAGAAACATGCCAACTGACCACAACCTGACTGACACTCCAGAAACTGACCAACTGACCACAACCTGACTGAACACCCAGAAACTATCCAACTGACCACAACCTGACTGAACACCCAGAAACTGACCAACTGACCACAACCTGACTGAACACCCAGAAACTGACCAACTGACCACAACCTGACTGAACACCCAGAAACTATCCAACTGACCACAACCTGACTGAACACCCAGAAACTGACCAACTGACCACAACCTGACTGAACACCCAGAAACTGACCAACTGACCACAACCTGACTGAACACCCAGAAACTGAACCAACTGACCACAACCTGACTGAACACCCAGAAACTATCCAACTGACCACAACCTGACTGAACACCCAGAAACTGACCAACTGACCACAACCTGACTGAACACCCAGAAACTGACCAACTGACCACAACCTGACTGAACACCCAGAAACTGATCCAACTGACCACAACCTGACTGAACACCCAGAAACTGACCAACTGACCACAACCTGACTGAACACCCAGAAACTGACCAACTGACCACAACCTGACTGAACACCCAGAAACTGACCAACTGACCACAACCTGACTGAACACCCCGAAACTATCCACAGACCACAACCTGACTGACACCCAGAAACTGACCAACTGACCACAACCTGACTGAACATCCAGAAACTGACCAACTGACCACAACCTGACTGAACACCCCAGAAACTATCCAACTGACCACAACCTGACTGAACACCCAGAAACTATCCAACTGACCACAACCTGACTGAACACCCAGAAACTGACCAACTGACACAACCTGACTGAACACCCAGAAACTATCCCACTGACCACAACCTGACTGAACCACCCTCAGAAACTGACCAACTGACCACAACCTGACTGAACACCGAAACTGACCAACTGACCACACCCTGACTGAACACCCAGGAACTGACCAACGGACCACAACCTGACTGAACACCCAGGAAACTATCCAACTGACCACAACCTGACTGAAACACCCAGAAACTATCCAACTGACCACAACTGACTGACTCACCAGAAACTGACCAACTGACCACAAACCTGACTGATCACCCAGACACTATCAACTGACCACTACCTGACCCTGAACACCCAGAAACTGACAACTGACCACAACCTGACTGAACACCCAGAAACTATCCAACTGACCATACAACCTGACTGAACACCCAGAAACTGACCAACTGACCACAACCTGACTGAACACCCAGAAACTGACCAACTGACCACAACCTGACTGAACACCCAGAAACTATCCAACTGACCACAACCTGACTGAACACCCAGAAACTGACCAACTGACCACAACCTGACTGAACACCCAGAAACTGACCAACTGACCACAACCTGACTGAACACCCAGAAACTGACCAACTGACCACAACCTGACTGAACACCCAGAAACTGATCCAACTGACCACAACCTGACTGAACACCCAGAAACTGACCAACTGACCACAACCTGACTGAACACCCAGAAACTGACCAACTGACCACAACCTGACTGAACACCCAGAAACTGACCAACTGACCACAACCTGACTGAACACCCAGAAACTGACCAACTGACCACAACCTGACTGAACACCCAGAAACTGACCAACTGACCACAACCTGACTGAACACCCAGAAACTGACCAACTGACCACAACCTGACTGAACACCCAGAAACTGACCAACTGACCACAACCTGACTGAACACCCAGAAACTGACCAACTGACCACAACCTGACTGAACACCCAGAAACTGACCAACTGACCACAACCTGACTGAACACCCAGAAACTGACCAACTGACCACAACCTGACTGAACACCCAGAAACTGACCAACTGACCACAACCTGACTGAACACCCAGAAACTGACCAACTGACCACAACCTGACTGAACACCCAGAAACTGACCAACTGACCACAACCTGACTGAACACCCAGAAACTGACCAACTGACCACAACCTGACTGAACACCCAGAAACTGACCAACTGACCACAACCTGACTGAACACCCAGAAACTGACCAACTGACCACAACCTGACTGAACACCCAGAAACTGACCAACTGACCACAACCTGACTGAACACCCAGAAACTGACCAACTGACCACAACCTGACTGAACACCCAGAAACTATCCAACTGACCACAACCTGACTGAACACCCAGAAACTATCCAACTGACCACAACCTGACTGAACACCCAGAAACTGACCAACTGACCACAACCTGACTGAACACCCAGAAACTGACCAACTGACCACAACCTGACTGAACACCCAGAAACTATCCAACTGACCACAACCTGACTGAACACCCAGAAACTGACCAACTGACCACAACCTGACTGAACACCCAGAAACTGACCAACTGACCACAACCTGACTGAACACCCAGAAACTATCCAACTGACCACAACCTGACTGAACACCCAGAAACTGACCAACTGACCACAACCTGACTGAACACCCAGAAACTGACCAACTGACCACAACCTGACTGAACACCCAGAAACTGACCAACTGACCACAACCTGACTGAACACCCAGAAACTATCCAACTGACCACAACCTGACTGAACACCCAGAAACTATCCAACTGACCACAACCTGACTGAACACCCAGAAACTATCCAACTGACCACAACCTGACTGAACACCCAGAAACTGACCAACTGACCACAACCTGACTGAACACCCAGAAACTGACCAACTGACCACAACCTGACTGAACACCAGAAACTGACCAACTGACCACAACCTGACTGAACACCCAGAAACTGACCAACTGACCACAACCTGACTGAACACCCAGAAACTATCCAACTGACCACAACCTGACTGAACACCCAGAAACTATCCAACTGACCACAACCTGACTGAACACCCAGAAACTATCCAACTGACCACAACCTGACTGAACACCAGAAACTGACCAACTGACCACAACCTGACTGAACACCCAGAAACTGACCAACTGACCACAACCTGACTGAACACCCAGAAACTACCAACTGACCACAACCTGACTGAACACCCAGAAACTGACCAACTGACCACAACCTGACTGAACACCCAGAAACTACCAACTGACCACAACCTGACTGAACACCCAGAAACTGACCAACTGACCACAACCTGACTGAACACCCAGAAACTGATCCAACTGACCACAACCTGACTGAACACCCAGAAACTGACCAACTGACCACAACCTGAACACCCAGAAACTGACCAACTGACCACAACCTGACTGAACACCAGAAACTGACCAACTGACCACAACCTGACTGAACACCCAGAAACTACCAACTGACCACAACCTGACTGAACACCCAGAAACTGACCAACTGACCACAACCTGACTGACACCCAGAAACTGACCAACTGACCACAACCTGACTGAACACCCAGAAACTATCCAACTGACACAACCTGACTGAAACACCCAGAAACTGACCAACTGACCACAACCTGACTGAACACCCAGAAACTGACCAAGGACCACAACCTGACTGAACACCCAGAAACTGACCAACTGACCACAACCTGACTGAACACCAGAAACTGACCAACTGACCACAACCTGACTGAACACCCAGAAACTATCCAACTGACCACAACCTGACTGAACACTCCAGAAACTATCCAACTGACCACAACCTGACTGAACACCCAGAAACTGACCAACTGACCACAACCTGACTGAACACCAGAAACTACCAACTGACCACAACATGACTGAACCCCAGAAACTGACCAACTGACCACAACCTGACTGAACACCCAGAAACTGACCAACTGACCACAACCTGACTGAACCACCAGAAACTACCAACTGACAACAACTCTGACTGAACACCCAGAAACTGACCAACTGACCACAACCTGACTGAACACCCAGAAACTGACCAACTGACCACAACCTGACTGAACACCCAGAAACTGACCAACTGACCACAACCTGACTGAACACCCAGAAACTGAGCCAACTGACCACAACCTGACTGAACACCCAGAAACTGATCCAACTGACCACAAACCTGACTGAACACCCAGAACTATCCAACTGACCCACAACCTGACTGAACACCCAGAAACGACCAACTGACCACAACCTGACTGAACACCCAGAAAACTATCCAACTGACCACAGACCTGACTGAACACCCAGAAACTGACCAACTGACCACAACCTGACTGAACACCCAGAAACTGACCAACTGACCACAACCTGACTGAACACCCAGAAACTGACCAACTGACCACAACCTGACTGAACACCAGAAACTGACCAACTGACCACAACCTGACTGAACACCCAGAAACTGACCAACTGACCACAACCTGACTGAACACCCAGAAACTGACCAACTGACCACAACCTGACTGAACACCCAGAAACTATCCAACTGACCACAACCTGACTGAACACCCAGAAACTGACCAACTGACCACAACCTGACTGAACACCCAGAAACTGACCAACTGACCACAACCTGACTGAACACCCAGAAACTGACCAACTGACCACAACCTGACTGAACACCCAGAAACTGACCAACTGACCACAACCTGACTGAACACCCAGAAACTGACCAACTGACCACAACCTGACTGAACACCCAGAAACTATCCAACTGACCACAACCTGACTGAACACCCAGAAACTATCCAACTGACCACAACCTGACTGAACACCCAGAAACTGACCAACTGACCACAACCTGACTGAACACCCAGAAACTGACCAACTGACCACAACCTGACTGAACACCCAGAAACTATCCAACTGACCACAACCTGACTGAACACCCAGAAACTGACCAACTGACCACAACCTGACTGAACACCCAGAAACTGACCAACTGACCACAACCTGACTGAACACCCAGAAACTGACCCAACTGACCACAACCTGACTGAACACCCAGAAACTATCCAACTGACCACAACCTGACTGAACACCCAGAAACTGACCAACTGACCACAACCTGACTGAACACCCAGAAACTGACCAACTGACCACAACCTGACTGAACACCCAGAAACTGACCAACTGACCACAACCTGACTGAACACCCAGAAACTATCCAACTGACCACAACCTGACTGAACACCCAGAAACTGACCAACTGACCACAACCTGACTGAACACCCAGAAACTGACCAACTGACCACAACCTGACTGAACACCCAGAAACTGACCAACTGACCACAACCTGACTGAACACCCAGAAACTGACCAACTGACCACAACCTGACTGAACACCCAGAAACTGACCAACTGACCACAACCTGACTGAACACCCAGAAACTATCCAACTGACCACAACCTGACTGAACACCCAGAAACTGACCAACTGACCACAACCTGACTGAACACCAGAAACTGACCAACTGACCACAACCTGACTGAACACCCAGAAACTGACCAACTGACCACAACCTGACTGAACACCCAGAAACTATCCAACTGACCACAACCTGACTGAACACCCAGAAACTGACCAACTGACCACAACCTGACTGAACATCCCAGAAACTGACCAACTGACCACAACCTGACTGAACACCCAGAAACTATCCAACTGACCACAACCTGACTGAACACCCAGAAACTGACCAACTGACCACAACCTGACTGAACACCCAGAAACTGACCAACTGACCACAACCTGACTGAACACCCAGAAACTGACCAACTGACCACAACCTGACTGAACACCCAGAAACTGACCAACTGACCACAACCTGACTGAACACCCAGAAACTGACCAACTGACCACAACCTGACTGAACACCCAGAAACTGACCACTGACAACCTGACTGAACACCCAGAAACTATCCAACTGACCACAACCTGACTGAACACCCAGAAACTGACCAACTGACCACAACCTGACTGAACACCCAGAAACTGACCAACTGACCACAACCTGACTGAACACCCAGAAACTGACCAACTGACCACAACCTGACTGAACACCAGAAACTGACCAACTGACCACAACCTGACTGAACACCCAGAAACTGACCAACTGACCACAACCTGACTGAACACCCAGAAACTGATCCAACTGACCACAACCTGACTGAACACCCAGAAACTATCCAACTGACCACAACCTGACTGAACACCCAGAAACTGACCAACTGACCACAACCTGACTGAACACCCAGAAACTGACCAACTGACCACAACCTGACTGAACACCCAGAAACTGACCAACTGACCACAACCTGACTGAACACCCAGAAACTATCCAACTGACCACAACCTGACTGAACACCCAGAAACTGACCAACTGACCACAACCTGACTGAACACCCAGAAACTATCCAACTGACCACAACCTGACTGAACACCCAGAAACTGATCCAACTGACCACAACCTGACTGAACACCCAGAAACTGACCAACTGACCACAACCTGACTGAACACCCAGAAACTGACCAACTGACCACAACCTGACTGAACACCCAGAAACTATCCAACTGACCACAACCTGACTGAACACCCAGAAACTATCCAACTGACCACAACCTGACTGAACACCCAGAAACTGACCAACTGACCACAACCTGACTGAACACCCAGAAACTGACCAACTGACCACAACCTGACTGAACACCCAGAAACTATCCAACTGACCACAACCTGACTGAACACCCAGAAACTGACCAACTGACCACAACCTGACTGAACACCCAGAAACTGACCAACTGACCACAACCTGACTGAACACCCAGAAACTACCAACTGACCACAACCTGACTGAACACCCAGAAACTGATCCAACTGACCACAACCTGACTGAACACCCAGAAACTGACCAACTGACCACAACCTGACTGAACACCCAGAAACTATCCAACTGACCACAACCTGACTGAACACCCAGAAACTATCCAACTGACCACAACCTGACTGAACACCCAGAAACTGACCAACTGACCACAACCTGACTGAACACCCAGAAACTGACCAACTGACCACAACCTGACTGAACACCCAGAAACTATCCAACTGACCACAACCTGACTGAACACCCAGAAACTGACCAACTGACCACAACCTGACTGAACACCCAGAAACTGACCAACTGACCACAACCTGACTGAACACCCAGAAACTGACCAACTGACCACAACCTGACTGAACACCCAGAAACTATCCAACTGACCACAACCTGACTGAACACCCAGAAACTGACCAACTGACCACAACCTGACTGAACACCCAGAAACTGACCAACTGACCACAACCTGACTGAACACCCAGAAACTGACCAACTGACCACAACCTGACTGAACACTCCAGAAACTGACCAACTGACCACAACCTGACTGAACACCCAGAAACTGACCAACTGACCACAACCTGACTGAACACCCAGAAACTATCCAACTGACCACAACCTGACTGAACACCCAGAAACTGATCCAACTGACCACAACCTGACTGAACACCCAGAAACTGACCAACTGACCACAACCTGACTGAACACCCAGAAACTGACCAACTGACCACAACCTGACTGAACACCCAGAAACTATCCAACTGACCACAACCTGACTGAACACCCAGAAACTGACCAACTGACCACAACCTGACTGAACACCCAGAAACTGACCAACTGACCACAACCTGACTGAACACCCAGAAACTGACCAACTGACCACAACCTGACTGAACACCCAGAAACTACCAACTGACCACAACCTGACTGAACACCCAGAAACTATCCAACTGACCACAACCTGACTGAACACCCAGAAACTGACCAACTGACCACAACCTGACTGAACACCCAGAAACTGACCAACTGACCACAACCTGACTGAACACCCAGAAACTGACCAACTGACCACAACCTGACTGAACACCCAGAAACTGACCAACTGACCACAACCTGACTGAACACCCAGAAACTGACCAACTGACCACAACCTGACTGAACACCCAGAAACTGACCAACTGACCACAACCTGACTGAACACCCAGAAACTGACCAACTGACCACAACCTGACTGAACAACCAGAAACTGACCAACTGACCACAACCTGACTGAACACCCAGAAACTGACCAACTGACCACAACCTGACTGAACACCCAGAAACTGACCAACTGACCACAACCTGACTGAACACCCAGAAACTGACCAACTGACCACAACCTGACTGAACACCCAGAAACTGACCAACTGACCACAACCTGACTGAACACCCAGAAACTGACCAACTGACCACAACCTGACTGAACACCCAGAAACTATCCAACTGACCACAACCTGACTGAACACCCAGAAACTGACCAACTGACCACAACCTGACTGAACACCCAGAAACTGACCAACTGACCACAACCTGACTGAACACCCAGAAACTATCCAACTGACCACAACCTGACTGAACACCAGAAACTGACCAACTGACCACAACCTGACTGAACACCCAGAAACTGACCAACTGACCACAACCTGACTGAACACCCAGAAACTGACCAACTGACCACAACCTGACTGAACACCCAGAAACTGACCAACTGACCACAACCTGACTGAACACCCAGAAACTGACCAACTGACCACAACCTGACTGAACACCCAGAAACTGACCAACTGACCACAACCTGACTGAACACCCAGAAACTGACCAACTGACCACAACCTGACTGAACACCCAGAAACTATCCAACTGACCACAACCTGACTGAACACCCAGAAACTGACCAACTGACCACAACCTGACTGAACACCCAGAAACTGACCAACTGACCACAACCTGACTGAACACCCAGAAACTGACCAACTGACCACAACCTGACTGAACACCCAGAAACTGACCAACTGACCACAACCTGACTGAACACCCAGAAACTGACCAACTGACCACAACCTGAACGAACACCCAGAAACTGACCAACTGACCACAACCTGACTGAACACCCAGAAACTAACCAACTGACCACAACCTGACTGAACACCCAGAAACTGACCAACTGACCACAACCTGACTGAACATCCAGAAACTGACCAACTGACCACAACCTGACTGAACACCCAGAAACTGACCAACTGACCACAACCTGACTGAACACCCAGAAACTATCCAACTGACCACAACCTGACTGAACACCCAGAAACTGACCAACTGACCACAACCTGACTGAACACCCAGAAACTGACCAACTGACCACAACCTGACTGAACACCCAGAAACTGACCAACTGACCACAACCTGACTGAACACCCAGAAACTGACCAACTGACCACAACCTGACTGAACACCCAGAAACTGACCAACTGACCACAACCTGACTGAACACCCAGAAACTGACCAACTGACCACAACCTGACTGAACACCCAGAAACTATCCAACTGACCACAACCTGACTGAACACCCAGAAACTGACCAACTGACCACAACCTGACTGAACACCCAGAAACTGACCAACTGACCACAACCTGACTGAACACCCAGAAACTATCCAACTGACCACAACCTGACTGAACACCCAGAAACTGACCAACTGACCACAACCTGACTGAACACCCAGAAACTGACCAACTGACCACAACCTGACTGAACACCCAGAAACTGACCAACTGACCACAACCTGACTGAACACCCAGAAACTATACAACTGACCACAACCTGACTGAACACCCAGAAACTGACCAACTGACCACAACCTGACTGAACACCCAGAAACTGACCAACTGACCACAACCTGACTGAACACCCAGAAACTGACCAACTGACCACAACCTGACTGAACACCCAGAAACTATCCAACTGACCACAACCTGACTGAACACCCAGAAACTGACCAACTGACCACAACCTGACTGAACACCCAGAAACTGACCAACTGACCACAACCTGACTGAACACCCAGAAACTGACCAACTGACCACAACCTGACTGAACACCCAGAAACTATCCAACTGACCACAACCTGACTGAACACCCAGAAACTGACCAACTGACCACAACCTGACTGAACACCCAGAAACTGACCAACTGACCACAACCTGACTGAACACCCAGAAACTGACCAACTGACCACAACCTGACTGAACACCCAGAAACTGACCAACTGACCACAACCTGACTGAACACCCAGAAACTGACCAACTGACCACAACCTGACTGAACACCCAGAAACTGACCAACTGACCACAACCTGACTGAACACCCAGAAACTGACCAACTGACCACAACCTGACTGAACACCCAGAAACTGACCAACTGACCACAACCTGACTGAACACCCAGAAACTGACCAACTGACCACAACCTGACTGAACACCCAGAAACTATCCAACTGACCACAACCTGACTGAACACCCAGAAACTGACCAACTGACCACAACCTGACTGAACACCCAGAAACTGACCAACTGACCACAACCTGACTGAACACCCAGAAACTGACCAACTGACCACAACCTGACTGAACACCCAGAAACTGACCAACTGACCACAACCTGACTGAACACCCAGAAACTGACCAACTGACCACAACCTGACTGAACACCCAGAAACTGACCAACTGACCACAACCTGACTGAACACCCAGAAACTATCCAACTGACCACAACCTGACTGAACACCAGAAACTGACCACTGACCACAACCTGACTGAACACCCAGAAACTGACCAACTGACCACAACCTGACTGAACACCCAGAAACTGACCAACTGACCACAACCTGACTGAACACCCAGAAACTATCCAACTGACCACAACCTGACTGAACACCCAGAAACTGACCAACTGACCACAACCTGACTGAACACCCAGAAACTATCCAACTGACCACAACCTGACTGAACACCCAGAAACTATCCAACTGACCACAACCTGACTGAACACCCAGAAACTGACCAACTGACCACAACCTGACTGAACACCCAGAAACTGATCCAACTGACCACAACCTGACTGAACACCCAGAAACTGACCAACTGACCACAACCTGACTGAACACCCAGAAACTGACCAACTGACCACAACCTGACTGAACACCCAGAAACTATCCAACTGACCACAACCTGACTGAACACCCAGAAACTATCCAACTGACCACAACCTGACTGAACACCCAGAAACTGACCAACTGACCACAACCTGACTGAACACCCAGAAACTGACCAACTGACCACAACCTGACTGAACACCCAGAAACTGATCCAACTGACCACAACCTGACTGAACACCCAGAAACTGACCAACTGACCACAACCTGACTGAACACCTCAGAAACTGACCAACTGACCACAACCTGACTGAACACCCAGAAACTATCCAACTGACCACAACCTGACTGAACACCCAGAAACTGACCACTGACCACAACCTGACTGAACACCCAGAAACTGACCAACTGACCACAACCTGACTGAACACCCAGAAACTGACCAACTGACCACAACCTGACTGAACACCCAGAAACTATCCAACTGACCACAACCTGACTGAACACCCAGAAACTGACCAACTGACCACAACCTGACTGAACACCCAGAAACTGACCAACTGACCACAACCTGACTGAACACCCAGAAACTGACCAACTGACCACAACCTGACTGAACACCCAGAAACTACCAACTGACCACAACCTGACTGAACACCCAGAAACTGACCAACTGACCACAACCTGACTGAACACCCAGAAACTATCCAACTGACCACAACCTGACTGAACACCCAGAAACTGACCAACTGACCACAACCTGACTGAACACCCAGAAACTGACCAACTGACCACAACCTGACTGAACACCCAGAAACTGATCCAACTGACCACAACCTGACTGAACACCCAGAAACTACCAACTGACCACAACCTGACTGAACACCCAGAAACTATCCAACTGACCACAACCTGACTGAACACCCAGAAACTATCCAACTGACCACAACCTGACTGAACACCCAGAAACTGACCAACTGACCACAACCTGACTGAACACCCAGAAACTATCCAACTGACCACAACCTGACTGAAGCACCCAGAAACTGACCAACTGACCACAACCTGACTGAACACCCAGAAACTGACCAACTGACCACAACCTGACTGAACACCCAGAAACTGACCAACTGACCACAACCTGACTGAACACCCAGAAACTACCAACTGACCACAACCTGACTGAACACCCAGAAACTATCCAACTGACCACAACCTGACTGAACACCCAGAAACTATCCAACTGACCACAACCTGACTGAACACCCAGAAACTAACCAACTGACCACAACCTGACTGAACACCCAGAAACTGACCAACTGACCACAACCTGACTGAACACCCAGAAACTGACCAACTGACCACAACCTGACTGAACACCCAGAAACTGACCAACTGACCACAACCTGACTGAACACCCAGAAACTGACCAACTGACCACAACCTGACTGAACACCCAGAAACTGACCAACTGACCACAACCTGACTGAACACCCAGAAACTATCCAACTGACCACAACCTGACTGAACACCCAGAAACTGACCAACTGACCACAACCTGACTGAACACCCAGAAACTATCCAACTGACCACAACCTGACTGAACACCCAGAAACTGACCAACTGACCACAACCTGACTGAACACCCAGAAACTGACCAACTGACCACAACCTGACTGAACACCCAGAAACTATCCAACTGACCACAACCTGACTGAACACCCAGAAACTGATCCAACTGACCACAACCTGACTGAACACCCCAGAAACTGACCAACTGACCACAACCTGACTGAACACCCAGAAACTGACCAACTGACCACAACCTGACTGAACACCCAGAAACTGACCAACTGACCACAACCTGACTGAACACCCAGAAACTGACCAACTGACCACAACCTGACTGAACACCCAGAAACTGACCAACTGACCACAACCTGACTGAACACCCAGAAACTAACCAACTGACCACAACCTGACTGAACACCCAGAAACTGACCAACTGACCACAACCTGACTGAACACCCAGAAACTGACCAACTGACCACAACCTGACTGAACACCCAGAAACTGACCAACTGACCACAACCTGACTGAACACCCAGAAACTGACCAACTGACCACAACCTGACTGAACACCCAGAAACTGACCAACTGACCACAACCTGACTGAACACCCAGAAACTGACCAACTGACCACAACCTGACTGAACACCCAGAAACTGACCAACTGACCACAACCTGACTGAACACCCAGAAACTATCCAACTGACCACAACCTGACTGAACACCCAGAAACTACCAACTGACCACAACCTGACTGAACACCCAGAAACTGACCAACTGACCACAACCTGACTGAACACCCAGAAACTGACCAACTGACCACAACCTGACTGAACACCCAGAAACTGACCAACTGACCACAACCTGACTGAACACCCAGAAACTGACCAACTGACCACAACCTGACTGAACACCCAGAAACTGACCAACTGACCACAACCTGACTGAACACCCAGAAACTGACCAACTGACCACAACCTGACTGAACACCCAGAAACTGACCAACTGACCACAACCTGACTGAACACCCAGAAACTGACCAACTGACCACAACCTGACTGAACACCCAGAAACTGACCAACTGACCACAACCTGACTGAACACCCAGAAACTGACCAACTGACCACAACCTGACACCAAAACTACCAACTGACCACAACCTGACTGAACACCCAGAAACTGACCTGACCACAACCTGACTGAACACCCAGAAACTGACCAACTGACCACAACCTGACTGAACACCCAGAAACTGACCAACTGACCACAACCTGACTGAACACCCAGAAACTGACCAACTGACCACAACCTGACTGAACACCCAGAAACTGACCAACTGACCACAACCTGACTGAACACCCAGAAACTGACCAACTGACCACAACCTGACTGAACACCCAGAAACTATCCAACTGACCACAACCTGACTGAACACCCAGAAACTGACCAACTGACCACAACCTGACTGAACACCCAGAAACTGACCAACTGACCACAACCTGACTGAACACCCAGAAACTATCCAACTGACCACAACCTGACTGAACACCCAGAAACTGACCAACTGACCACAACCTGACTGAACACCCAGAAACTGACCAACTGACCACAACCTGACTGAACACCCAGAAACTATCCAACTGACCACAACCTGACTGAACACCCAGAAACTGACCAACTGACCACAACCTGACTGAACACCCAGAAACTGACCAACTGACCACAACCTGACTGAACACCCAGAAACTGACCAACTGACCACAACCTGACTGAACACCCAGAAACTATCCAACTGACCACAACCTGACTGAACACCCAGAAACTGACCAACTGACCACAACCTGACTGAACAACCAGAAACTGACCAACTGACCACAACCTGACTGAACACCCAGAAACTATCCAACTGACCACAACCTGACTGAACACCCAGAAACTGACCAACTGACCACAACCTGACTGAACACCCAGAAACTGACCAACTGACCACAACCTGACTGAACACCCAGAAACTATCCAACTGACCACAACCTGACTGAACACCCAGAAACTGACCAACTGACCACAACCTGACTGAACACCCAGAAACTGACCAACTGACCACAACCTGACTGAACACCAGAAACTATCCAACTGACCACAACCTGACTGAACACCCAGAAACTATCCAACTGACCACAACCTGACTGAACACCCCAGAAACTGACCAACTGACCACAACCTGACTGAACACCAGAAACTGACCAACTGACCACAACCTGACTGAACACCCAGAAACTATCCAACTGACCACAACCTGACTGAACACCCAGAAACTGACCAACTGACCACAACCTGACTGAACACCCAGAAACTGACCAACTGACCACAACCTGACTGAACACTCCAGAAACTGACCAACTGACCACAACCTGACTGAACACCCAAAACTGACCAACTGACCACAACCTGACTGAACACCAGAAACTGACCAACTGACCACAACCTGACTGAACACTCCAGAAACTGACCAACTGACCACAACCTGACTGAACACCCAGAAACTATCCAACTGACCACAACCTGACTGAACACCCAGAAACTGACCAACTGACCACAACCTGACTGAACACCCAGAAACTGACCAACTGACCACAACCTGACTGAACACCCAGAAACTGACCAACTGACCACAACCTGACTGAACACCCAGAAACTATCCAACTGACCACAACCTGACTGAACACCCAGAAACTGACCAACTGACCACAACCTGACTGAACACCAGAAACTGACCAACTGACCACAACCTGACTGAACACCCAGAAACTGACCAACTGACCACAACCTGACTGAACACCCAGAAACTATCCAACTGACCACAACCTGACTGAACACCCAGAAACTGACCAACTGACCACAACCTGACTGAACACCCAGAAACTGACCAACTGACCACAACCTGACTGAACACCCAGAAACTATCCAACTGACCACAACCTGACTGAACACCCAGAAACTGACCAACTGACCACAACCTGACTGAACACCCAGAAACTGACCAACTGACCACAACCTGACTGAACACCCAGAAACTGACCAACTGACCACAACCTGACTGAACACCCAGAAACTATCCAACTGACCACAACCTGACTGAACACCCAGAAACTGACCAACTGACCACAACCTGACTGAACACCCAGAAACTGACCAACTGACCACAACCTGACTGAACACCCAGAAACTGACCAACTGACCACAACCTGACTGAACACCCAGAAACTGACCAACTGACCACAACCTGACTGAACACCCAGAAACTGACCAACTGACCACAACCTGACTGAACACCCAGAAACTACCAACTGACCACAACCTGACTGAACACCCAGAAACTATACAACTGACCACAACCTGACTGAACACCCAGAAACTGACCAACTGACCACAACCTGACTGAACACCCAGAAACTACCAACTGACCACAACCTGACTGAACACCCAGAAACTGACCAACTGACCACAACCTGACTGAACACCCAGAAACTACCAACTGACCACAACCTGACTGAACACCCAGAAACTGACCAACTGACCACAACCTGACTGAACACCCAGAAACTATCCAACTGACCACAACCTGACTGAACACCCAGAAACTGACCAACTGACCACAACCTGACTGAACACCCAGAAACTGACCAACTGACCACAACCTGACTGAACACCCAGAAACTGACCAACTGACCACAACCTGACTGAACACCCAGAAACTGACCAACTGACCACAACCTGACTGAACACCCAGAAACTGACCAACTGACCACAACCTGACTGAACACCCAGAAACTGACCAACTGACCACAACCTGACTGAACACCCAGAAACTGACCAACTGACCACAACCTGACTGAACACCCAGAAACTGACCAACTGACCACAACCTGACTGAACACCCAGAAACTACCAACTGACCACAACCTGACTGAACACCCAGAAACTGACCAACTGACCACAACCTGACTGAACACCCAGAAACTGACCAACTGACCACAACCTGACTGAACACCCAGAAACTGACCAACTGACCACAACCTGACTGAACACCCAGAAACTGACCAACTGACCACAACCTGACTGAACACCCAGAAACTGACCAACTGACCACAACCTGACTGAACACCCAGAAACTATCCAACTGACCACAACCTGACTGAACACCCAGAAACTGACCAACTGACCACAACCTGACTGAACACCCAGAAACTGACCAACTGACCACAACCTGACTGAACACCCAGAAACTGACCAACTGACCACAACCTGACTGAACACCCAGAAACTGACCAACTGACCACAACCTGACTGAACACCCAGAAACTACCAACTGACCACAACCTGACTGAACACCCAGAAACTGACCAACTGACCACAACCTGACTGAACACCCAGAAACTGACCAACTGACCACAACCTGACTGAACACCCAGAAACTATCCAACTGACCACAACCTGACTGAACACCAGAAACTGACCAACTGACCACAACCTGACTGAACACCAGAAACTGACCAACTGACCACACCTGACTGAACACCCAGAAACTGACCAACTGACCACAACCTGACTGAACACCCAGAAACTGACCAACTGACCACAACCTGACTGAACACCCAGAACTGACCAACTGACCACAACCTGACTGAACACCAGAAACTGACCAACTGACCACAACCTGACTGAACACCCAGAAACTATCCAACTGACCACAACCTGACTGAACACCCAGAAACTGACCAACTGACACACAACCTTGACTGAACACCCAGAAACTGACCAACTGACCACAACCTGACTGAACACCCAGAAACTGACCACTGACCACAACCTGACTGAACACCCAGAAACTACCAACTGACCACAACCTGACTGAACACCCAGAAACTACCTACTGACCACAACCTGACGGAACATCCAGAACGGACCAACTGACCACAACCTTACTGCAACACCAGATACTATCCAACTGACAACATCCTGAATGAACACCCAGGAACTGATCCAACTGACCACAACCTGACTGAACACCCAGAAACTGATCCAACTGTCCACTACCTGACGGAACACCCAGAAACTGATCCAACTGACTACAACCTTCTGAACACTCAGAAACTTCCAGTTACTGACCACAACCTGACTGAACACCCAGAAAACTGACCAACTGACCACTACCTGACCGAACACCCAGAAACTGATCCAAGGCTGACCACAACCTGACTGTAACACCCATAAACTGATCAACTGGACCACAACCTTACTGAACACACAGAAACTATCCAACTGACACAACCTGACTGAACACACCAGAACTGACCTCGACCAACTGACCACAACCTGACTGAACACCCAGAAACTATCCAACTGACCACAACCTGACTGAACATCCAGAAACTGACCAACTGACCACAACCTGACTGAACACCCAGAAACTGACCAACTGACCACAACCTGACTGAACACCCAGAAACTGATCCAACTGACCACAACCTGACTGAACACCCAGAAACTATCCAACTGACCACAACCTGACTGAACACCCAGAAACTATCCAACTGACCACAACCTGACTGAACACCCAGAACTGACCAACTGACCACAACCTGACTGAACACCCAGAAACTGACCAACTGACCACAACCTGACTGAACACCCAGAAACTGACCAACTGACCACAACCTGACTGAACACCCAGAAACTGACCAACTGACCACAACCTGACTGAACACCCAGAAACTATCCAACTGACCACAACCTGACTGAACACCCAGAAACTGACCAACTGACCACACCTGACTGAACACCCAGAAACTGACCAACTGACCACAACCTGACTGAACACCCAGAAACTATCCAACTGACCACAACCTGACTGAACACCCAGAAACTGACCAACTGACCACAACCTGACTGAACACCCAGAAACTGACCAACTGACCACAACCTGACTGAACACCAGAAACTATCCAACTGACCACAACCTGACTGAACACCCAGAAACTATCCAACTGACCACAACCTGACTGAACACCCAGAAACTGACCAACTGACCACAACCTGACTGAACACCCAGAAACTGATCCAACTGACCACAACCTGACTGAACACCCTGAAACTATCCAACTGACCACAAACTGACTGAACACCCAGAAACTGACCAACTGACCACAACCTGACTGAACACCCAAAACTGACCAACTGACCACAACCTGACTGAACACCCAGAAACTGATCCAACTGACCACAACCTGACTGAACAACCCAGAAACTACCAACTGACCACACCTGACTGAACACCCAGAAACGACCAACTGACCACAACCTGACTGAAACACCAGAAACTGACCAACTGACCACAACCTGACTGAACACCCAGAAACTGACCAACTGACCACAACCTGACTGAACACCCAGAAACTGATCCAACTGACCACAACCTGACTGAACACCCAGAAACTGATCCAACTGACCACAACCTGACTGAACACCAGAAACTGACCAACTGACCACAACCTGACTGAACACCCAGAAACTATCCAACTGACCACAACCTGACTGAACACCCAGAAACTGACCAACTGACCACAACCTGACTGAACACCCAGAAACTGACCAACTGACCACAACCTGACTGAACACCCAGAAACTGACCAACTGACCACAACCTGACTGAACACCCAGAAACTATCCAACTGACCACAACCTGACTGAACACCCAGAAACTGACCAACTGACCACAACCTGACTGAACACCCAGAAACTGACCAACTGACCACAACCTGACTGAACACCCAGAAACTATCCAACTGACCACAACCTGACTGAACACCCAGAAACTGACCAACTGACCACAACCTGACTGAACACCCAGAAACTGACCAACTGACCACAACCTGACTGAACACCCAGAAACTGACCAACTGACCACAACCTGACTGAACACCCAGAAACTATCCAACTGACCACAACCTGACTGAACACCCAGAAACTGACCAACTGACCACAACCTGACTGAACACCCAGAAACTGACCAACTGACCACAACCTGACTGAACACCCAGAAACTATCCAACTGACCACAACCTGACTGAACACCCAGAAACTGACCAACTGACCACAACCTGACTGAACACCCAGAAACTGACCAACTGACCACAACCTGACTGAACACCCAGAAACTACCAACTGACCACAACCTGACTGAACACCCAGAAACTGACCAACTGACCACAACCTGACTGAACACCCAGAAACTGACCAACTGACCACAACCTGACTGAACACCCAGAAACTACCAACTGACCACAACCTGACTGAACACCCAGAAACTGACCAACTGACCACAACCTGACTGAACACCCAGAAACTGACCAACTGACCACAACCTGACTGAACACCCAGAAACTGACCAACTGACCACAACCTGACTGAACACCCAGAAACTATCAACTGACCACAACCTGACTGAACACCCACCAGAAACTATCCAACTGACCACAACCTGACTGAACACCCAGAAACTGACCAACTGACCACAACCTGACTGAACACCCAGAAACTATCCAACTGACCACAACCTGACTGAACACCCAGAAACTGACCAACTGACCACAACCTGACTGAACACCCAGAAACTGACCAACTGACCACAACCTGACTGAACACCCAGAAACTGACCAACTGACCACAACCTGACTGAACACCCAGAAACTGACCAACTGACCACAACCTGACTGAACACCCAGAAACTATCCAACTGACCACAACCTGACTGAACACCCAGAAACTGACCAACTGACCACAACCTGACTGAACACCCAGAAACTATCCAACTGACCACAACCTGACTGAACACCCAGAAACTGACCAACTGACCACAACCTGACTGAACACCAGAAACTGACCAACTGACCACAACCTGACTGAACACCCAGAAACTGACCAACTGACCACAACCTGACTGAACACCCAGAAACTGACCAACTGACCACAACCTGACTGAACACCCAGAAACTATCCAACTGACCACAACCTGACTGAACACCCAGAAACTATCCAACTGACCACAACCTGACTGAACACCCAGAAACTGACCAACTGACCACAACCTGACTGAACACCCAGAAACTATCCAACTGACCACAACCTGACTGAACACCCAGAAACTGACCAACTGACCACAACCTGACTGAACACCAGAAACTAGCCAACTGACCACAACCTGACTGAACACCCAGAAACTGACCAACTGACCACAACCTGACTGAACACCCAGAAACTGACCAACTGACCACAACCTGACTGAACACCCAGAAACTGACCAACTGACCACAACCTGACTGAACACCCAGAAACAGACCAACTGACCACAACCTGACTGAACACCCAGAAACTACCAACTGACCACAACCTGACTGAACACCCAGAAACTGACCAACTGACCACAACCTGACTGAACACCCAGAAACTGACCAACTGACCACAACCTGACTGAACACCCAGAAACTATCCAACTGACCACAACCTGACTGAACACCCAGAAACTGATCCAACTGACCACAACCTGACTGAACACCCAGAAACTGACCAACTGACCACAACCTGACTGAACACCCAGAAACTGACCAACTGACCACAACCTGACTGAACACCCAGAAACTATCCAACTGACCACAACCTGACTGAACACCCAGAAACTGACCAACTGACCACAACCTGACTGAACACCCAGAAACTGACCAACTGACCACAACCTGACTGAACACCCAGAAACTATCCAACTGACCACAACCTGACTGAACACCCAGAAACTGACCAACTGACCACAACCTGACTGAACACCCAGAAACTGACCAACTGACCACAACCTGACTGAACACCCAGAAACTATCCAACTGACCACAACCTGACTGAACACCCAGAAACTGACCAACTGACCACAACCTGACTGAACACCCAGAAACTGACCAACTGACCACAACCTGACTGAACACCCAGAACTATCAACTGACCAACAGACCACTAACCTGACTGAACACCCAGAAACTGACCAACTGACCACAACCTGACTGAACACCCAGAAACTGACCAACTGACCACAACCTGACTGAACACCCAGAAACTATCCAACTGACCACAACCTGACTGAACACCAGAAACTGACCAACTGACCACAACCTGACTGAACACCCAGAAACTGACCAACTGACCACACCTGACTGAACACCCAGAAACTGACCAACTGACCACAACCTGACTGAACACCCAGAAACTACCAACTGACCACAACCTGACTGAACACCCAGAAACTGACCAACTGACCACAACCTGACTGAACACCCAGAAACTGACCAACTGACCACAACCTGACTGAACACCCAGAAACTATCCAACTGACCACAACCTGACTGAACACCCAGGAAACTGACCAACTGACCACAACCTGACTGAACACCCAGAAACTGACCAACTGACCACAACCTGACTGAAACACCCAGAAACTATCCAACTGACCACAACCTGACTGAACACCCAGAAACTGACCAACTGACCACAACCTGACTGAACACCCAGAAACTGACCAACTGACCACAACCTGACTGAACACCCAGAAACTATCCAACTGACCACAACCTGACTGATCACCAGAAACTGACCAACTGACCACAACCTGACTGAACACCCAGAAACTGACCAACTGACCACAACCTGACTGAACACCCAGAAACTGACCAACTGACCACAACCTGACTGAACACCCAGAAACTGACCAACTGACCACAACCTGACTGAACACCCAGAAACTGACCAACTGACCACAACCTGACTGAACACCCAGAAACTATCCAACTGACCACAACCTGACTGAACACCCAGAAACTATCCAACTGACCACAACCTGACTGAACACCCAGAAACTGACCAACTGACCACAACCTGACTGAACACCCAGAAACTGACCAAC
This sequence comes from Squalus acanthias, assembly GCA_030390025.1. Taxonomy (NCBI): domain Eukaryota; kingdom Metazoa; phylum Chordata; class Chondrichthyes; order Squaliformes; family Squalidae; genus Squalus; species Squalus acanthias. The sequence goes on along the minus strand of JASTWF010000111.1, from coordinate 622,467 downwards.
TGACCACAACCTGACTGAACACCCAGAAACTGACCAACTGACCACAACCTGACTGAACACCCAGAAACTATCCAACTGACCACAACCTGACTGAACACCCAGAAACTGACCAACTGACCACAACCTGACTGAACACCCAGAAACTGACCAACTGACCACAACCTGACTGAACACCCAGAAACTACCAACTGACCACAACCTGACTGAACACCCAGAAACTGACCAACTGACCACAACCTGACTGAACACCCAGAAACTATCCAACTGACCACAACCTGACTGAACACCCAGAAACTATCCAACTGACCACAACCTGACTGAACACCCAGAAACTATCCAACTGACCACAACCTGACTGAACACCCAGAAACTGACCAACTGACCACAACCTGACTGAACACCCAGAAACTGACCAACTGACCACAACCTGACTGAACACCCAGAAACTGACCAACTGACCACAACCTGACTGAACACCCAGAAACTGACCAACTGACCACAACCTGACTGAACACCCAGAAACTGACCAACTGACCACAACCTGACTGAACACCCAGAAACTGACCAACTGACCACAACCTGACTGAACACCCAGAAACTGACCAACTGACCACAACCTGACTGAACACCCAGAAACTGACCAACTGACCACAACCTGACTGAACACCCAGAAACTGACCAACTGACCACAACCTGACTGAACACCCAGAAACTACCAACTGACCACAACCTGACTGAACACCCAGAAACTATCCAACTGACCACAACCTGACTGAACACCCAGAAACTGACCAACTGACCACAACCTGACTGAACACCCAGAAACTGACCAACTGACCACAACCTGACTGAACACCCAGAAACTGACCAACTGACCACAACCTGACTGAACACCCAGAAACTGACCAACTGACCACAACCTGACTGAACACCCAGAAACTATCCAACTGACCACAACCTGACTGAACACCCAGAAACTGACCAACTGACCACAACCTGACTGAACACCCAGAAACTGACCAACTGACCACAACCTGACTGAACACCCAGAAACTATCCAACTGACCACAACCTGACTGAACACCCAGAAACTGACCAACTGACCACAACCTGACTGAACACCCAGAAACTATCCAACTGACCACAACCTGACTGAACACCCAGAAACTGACCAACTGACCACAACCTGACTGAACACCCAGAAACTATCCAACTGACCACAACCTGACTGAACACCCAGAAACTGACCAACTGACCACAACCTGACTGAACACCCAGAAACTGACCAACTGACCACAACCTGACTGAACACCCAGAAACTGACCAACTGACCACAACCTGACTGAACACCCAGAAACTACCAACTGACCACAACCTGACTGAACACCCAGAAACTGACCAACTGACCACAACCTGACTGAACACCCAGAAACTATCCAACTGACCACAACCTGACTGAACACCAGAAACTGACCAACTGACCACAACCTGACTGAACACCCAGAAACTGACCAACTGACCACAACCTGACTGAACACCCAGAAACTGACCAACTGACCACAACCTGACTGAACACCCAGAAACTATCCAACTGACCACAACCTGACTGAACACCCAGAAACTGACCAACTGACCACAACCTGACTGAACACCCAGAAACTGACCAACTGACCACAACCTGACTGAACACCCAGAAACTATCCAACTGACCACAACCTGACTGAACACCCAGAAACTGACCAACTGACCACAACCTGACTGAACACCCAGAAACTGACCAACTGACCACAACCTGACTGAACACCCAGAAACTGACCAACTGACCACAACCTGACTGAACACCCAGAAACTATCCAACTGACCACAACCTGACTGAACACCCAGAAACTGACCAACTGACCACAACCTGACTGAACATCCAGAAACTGACCAACTGACCACAACCTGACTGAACACCCAGAAACTATCCAACTGACAACAACCTGACTGAACACCCAGAAACTGACCAACTGACCACAACCTGACTGAACACCCAGAAACTGACCAACTGTCCACAACCTGACTGAACACCCAGAAACTATCCAACTGACCACAACCTGACTGAACACCCAGAAACTATACAACTGACCACAACCTGACTGATCACCCAGAAACTGACCAACTGACCACAACCTGACTGAACACCCAGAAACTATCCAACTGACCACAACCTGACTGAACACCCAGAAACTGACCAACTGACCACAACCTGACTGAACACCCAGAAACTATCCAACTGACCACAACCTGACTGAACACCAGAAACTGACCAACTGACCACAACCTGACTGATCACCCAGAAACTATCCAACTGACCACAACCTGACTGAACACCCAGAAACTGACCAACTGACCACAACCTGACTGAACACCCAGAAACTGACCAACTGACCACAACCTGACTGAACACCCAGAAACTACCAACTGACCACAACCTGACTGAACACCCAGAAACTGACCAACTGACCACAACCTGACTGAACACCCAGAAACTGACCAACTGACCACAACCTGACTGAACACCCAGAAACTGACCAACTGACCACAACCTGACTGAACATCCAGAAACTGACCAACTGACCACAACCTGACTGAACACCCAGAAACTGACCAACTGACCACAACCTGACTGAACACCCAGAAACTGACCAACTGACCACAACCTGACTGAACACCCAGAAACTGACCAACTGACCACAACCTGACTGAACACCCAGAAACTGACCAACTGACCACAACCTGACTGAACACCCAGAAACTGACCAACTGACCACAACCTGACTGAACACCCAGAAACTGACCAACTGACCACAACCTGACTGAACACCCAGAAACTGACCAACTGACCACAACCTGACTGAACACCCAGAAACTATCCAACTGACCACAACCTGACTGAACACCCAGAAACTGACCAACTGACCACAACCTGACTGAACACCCAGAAACTGACCAACTGACCACAACCTGACTGAACACCCAGAAACTGACCAACTGACCACAACCTGACTGAACACCCAGAAACTGACCAACTGACCACAACCTGACTGAACACCCAGAAACTGACCAACTGACCACAACCTGACTGAACACCCAGAAACTGACCAACTGACCACAACCTGACTGAACACCCAGAAACTGACCAACTGACCACAACCTGACTGAACACCCAGAAACTATCCAACTGACCACAACCTGACTGAACACCCAGAAACTGACCAACTGACCACAACCTGACTGAACACCCAGAAACTGACCAACTGACCACAACCTGACTGAACACCCAGAAACTGACCAACTGACCACAACCTGACTGAACACCCAGAAACTGACCAACTGACCACAACCTGACTGAACACCCAGAAACTATCCAACTGACCACAACCTGACTGAACACCCAGAAACTGACCAACTGACCACAACCTGACTGAACACCCAGAAACTGACCAACTGACCACAACCTGACTGAACACCCAGAAACTATCCAACTGACCACAACCTGACTGAACACCAGAAACTGACCAACTGACCACAACCTGACTGAACACCCAGAAACTGACCAACTGACCACAACCTGACTGAACACCCAGAAACTGACCAACTGACCACAACCTGACTGAACACCCAGAAACTATCCAACTGACCACACCTGACTGAACACCCAGAAACTGACCAACTGACCACAACCTGACTGAACACCCAGAAACTGACCAACTGACCACAACCTGACTGAACACCCAGAAACTATCCAACTGACAACAACCTGACTGAACACCCAGAAACTGACCAACTGACCACAACCTGACTGAACACCCAGAAACTGACCAACTGACCACAACCTGACTGAACACCAGAAACTGACCAACTGACCACAACCTGACTGAACACCCAGAAACTGACCAACTGACCACAACCTGACTGAACACCAGAAACTGACAACTGACCACAACCTGACTGAACACCAGAAACTGACCAACTGACCACAACCTGACTGAACACCCAGAAAACTGACCAACTGACCACAAACCTGAACACCGAACTGCCCTGACAACCTGACTGAACGCAGAAAAGACAACTGACCACAACCTGACTGAACACCCAGAACTGACCAACTGACCACAACCTGACTGAACACCCAGAACTATCCACTGACCACAACCTGACTGAACACCCAGAAACTAGACCAACTGACCACAACTGACTGAACACCCAGAAACTGACCAACTGAACCACAACCTGACTGAACACCCAGAAACTTACCAACTGACCACAACCTGACTGAACCCCAGAAACTGACCAACTGACCACAACCTGACTGAACACCCAGAAACTATCCAACTGACCACAACCTGACTGAACACCCAGAAACTGACCAAACTGACCACAACCTGACTGAACACCCAGAAGAAACTATCCAACTGACCACAACCTGACTGAACACCCAGAAACTGACAACTGACCACAACCTGACTGAACACCCAGAAACTATCCAACTGACCCCAACCTGACCGAAAACCCAGAAACTATCCAAACTGACCACACCTGACTGAACACCCAGAAACTGACCAACTGACCACAACCTGACTGAATCACCCAGAAACTGACCAACTGACCACAACCTGACTGAACACCCAGAAACTATCCAACTGACCACAACCTGACTGAACACCCAGAAATGACCAACTGACCACAAACTGACTGAACACCCAGAAACTGACCAACTGACCACAACCTGACTGAACACCCAGAAACTACCAACAGACCACAAACTGACTGAACACTCCAGAAACTGACCAACTGACCACCAACCTGACTGGAACACCCAGAAACTGACCAACTGACCACAACCTGACTGAACACTCAGAAACTGACCAACTGACCACAACCTGACTAGAACACCCAGAAACTATCCAACTGACCACAACCTGACTGAACACCCAGAAATCTGACCACAACTGACCACAACCGACTGAACACTCAGAAACTGACCAACTGACCACAACCTGACTGAACACCCAGAAACTATCCAACTGACCACAACCAGACTGAACACCCAGAAACTGACCAACTGACCACAACCTGACTGAACACCCAGAAACTGACCAACTGACCACAAACCTGACTGAACACCCAGAAACTGACCAACTGACCACAACCTGACTGAACACCCAGAAACTGACCAACTGACCACAACCTGACTGAACACCCAGAAACTGACCAACTGACCACAACCTGACTGAACACCCAGAAACTGACCAACTGACCACAACCTGACTGAACACCCAGAAACTGACCAACTGACCACAACCTGACTGAACACCCAGAAACTGACCAACTGACCACAACCTGACTGAACACCCAGAAACTACCAACTGACCACAACCTGACTGAACACCCAGAAACTGACCAACTGACCACAACCTGACTGAACACCCAGAAACTGACCAACTGACCACAACCTGACTGAACACCCAGAAACTGACCAACTGACCACAACCTGACTGAACACCCAGAAACTGACCAACTGACCACAACCTGACTGAACACCCAGAAACTGACCAACTGACCACAACCTGACTGAACACCCAGAAACTGACCAACTGACCACAACCTGACTGAACACCCAGAAACTGACCAACTGACCACAACCTGACTGAACACCCAGAAACTGACCAACTGACCACAACCTGACTGAACACCCAGAAACTGACCAACTGACCACAACCTGACTGAACACCCAGAAACTGACCAACTGACCACAACCTGACTGAACACCCAGAAACTATCCAACTGACCACAACCTGACTGAACACCCAGAAACTGACCAACTGACCACAACCTGACTGAACACCCAGAAACTGACCAACTGACCACAACCTGACTGAACACCCAGAAACTGACCAACTGACCACAACCTGACTGAACACCCAGAAACTGACCAACTGACCACAACCTGACTGAACACCCAGAAACTGACCAACTGACCACAACCTGACTGAACACCCAGAAACTGACCAACTGACCACAACCTGACTGAACACCCAGAAACTATCCAACTGACCACAACCTGACTGAACACCCAGAAACTGATCCAACTGACCACAACCTGACTGAACACCCAGAAACTGACCAACTGACCACAACCTGACTGAACACCCAGAAACTGACCAACTGACCACAACCTGACTGAACACCCAGAAACTGACCAACTGACCACAACCTGACTGAACACCCAGAAACTGACCAACTGACCACAACCTGACTGAACACCCAGAAACTGACCAACTGACCACAACCTGACTGAACACCCAGAAACTGACCAACTGACCACAACCTGACTGAACACCCAGAAACTGACCAACTGACCACAACCTGACTGAACACCCAGAAACTGACCAACTGACCACAACCTGACTGAACACCCAGAAACTACCAACTGACCACAACCTGACTGAACACCCAGAAACTGACCAACTGACCACAACCTGACTGAACACCCAGAAACTAGCCAACTGACCACAACCTGACTGAACACCCAGAAACTGACCAACTGACCACAACCTGACTGAACACCCAGAAACTGACCAACTGACCACAACCTGACTGAACACCCAGAAACTGACCAACTGACCACAACCTGACTGAACACCCAGAAACTGACCAACTGACCACAACCTGACTGAACACCCAGAAACTGACCAACTGACCACAACCTGACTGAACACCCAGAAACTGACCAACTGACCACAACCTGACTGAACACCCAGAAACTGACCAACTGACCACAACCTGACTGAACACCCAGAAACTGACCAACTGACCACAACCTGACTGAACACCCAGAAACTGACCAACTGACCACAACCTGACTGAACACCCAGAAACTATCCAACTGACCACAACCTGACTGAACACCCAGAAACTATCCAACTGACCACAACCTGACTGAACACCCAGAAACTGACCAACTGACCACAACCTGACTGAACACCCAGAAACTGACCAACTGACCACAACCTGACTGAACACCCAGAAACTGACCAACTGACCACAACCTGACTGAACACCCAGAAACTGACCAACTGACCACAACCTGACTGAACACCCAGAAACTGACCAACTGACCACAACCTGACTGAACACTCCAGAAACTATCCCAACTGACCACAACCTGACTGAACACCCAGAAACTGACCAACTGACCACAACCTGACTGAACACCCAGAAACTATCCAACTGACCACAACCTGACTGAACACCCAGAAACTATCCAACTGACCACAACCTGACTGAACACCCAGAAAACTATCCAACTGACCACAACCTGACTGAACACCCAGAAACTGACCAACTGACCACAACCTGACTGAACACCCAGAACTGAGCCAACTGACCACAACCTGACTGAACATCCAGAAACTGACCAACTGACCACAACCTGACTGAACACCCAGATACTGAGCCAACTGACCACAACCTTGACTGACACCCAGAAACTCCAGGACCCACAACCTGACTGACACCCAGAAACTGACCACAGACACTAGCTGACCGACACCCAGAAACTGACCAACTGCACCACAACCTGACTGAACACACCCAGAACCTGACCCAACTGACAACAACCTGACTGAACACCCAGAAACTGACCAACTCACCACAACCTGACTGAACACCCAGAAACTATCCAACTGACCACAACCTGACTGAACACCCAGAAACTGACCAACTGACCACAACCTGACTGAACCCCCAGAAACTGAGCCAACTGACCACAACCTGACTGAACACCCAGAAACTGACCAACTGACCACAACCTGACTGAACACCCAGAAACTGACCAACTGACCACAACCTGACTGAACACCCAGAAACTGACCAACTGACCACAACCTGACTGAACACCCAGAAACTGACCAACTGACCACAACCTGACTGAACACCCAGAAACTGACCAACTGACCACAACCTGACTGAACACCCAGAAACTGACCAACTGACCACAACCTGACTGAACACCCAGAAACTGACCAACTGACCACAACCTGACTGAACACCCAGAAACTGACCAACTGACCACAACCTGACTGAACACCCAGAAACTATCCAACTGACCACAACCTGACTGAACACCCAGAAACTATCCAACTGACCACAACCTGACTGAACACCCAGAAACTATCCAACTGACCACAACCTGACTGAACACCCAGAAACTGACCAACTGACCACAACCTGACTGAACACCCAGAAACTGACCAACTGACCACAACCTGACTGAACACCCAGAAACTGACCAACTGACCACAACCTGACTGAACACCCAGAAACTATCCAACTGACCACAACCTGACTGAACACCCAGAAACTATCCAACTGACCACAACCTGACTGAACACCCAGAAACTGACCAACTGACCACAACCTGACTGAACACCCAGAAACTGACCAACTGACCACAACCTGACTGAACACCCAGAAACTGACCAACTGACCACAACCTGACTGAACACCCAGAAACTGACCAACTGACCACAACCTGACTGAACACCCAGAAACTATCCAACTGACCACAACCTGACTGAACACCCAGAAACTGACCAACTGACCACAACCTGACTGAACACCCAGAAACTGAGCCAACTGACCACAACCTGACTGAACACCCAGAAACTGACCAACTGACCACAACCTGACTGAACACCCAGAAACTGACCAACTGACCACAACCTGACTGAACACCCAGAAACTGACCAACTGACCACAACCTGACTGAACACCCAGAAACTGACCAACTGACCACAACCTGACTGAACACCCAGAAACTGACCAACTGACAACAACCTGACCGAACACCCAGAAACTGACCAACTCACCACAACCTGACTGAACACCCAGAAACTATCCAACTGACCACAACCTGACTGAACACCCAGAAACTGACCAACTGACCACAACCTGACTGAACACCCAGAAACTGACCAACTGACCACAACCTGACTGAACATCCAGAAACTGACCAACTGACCACAACCTCACTGAACACCCAGAAACTGACCAACTGACCACAACCTGACTGAACACCCTGAAACTGACCAACTGACAACAACCTGACCGAACACCCAGAAACTGACCAACTGACCACAACCTGACTGAACACCCAGAAACTGAAAAACTGACCACAACCTGACTGAACACCCAGAAACTGACCAACTGACCACAACCTGACTGAACATCCAGAAACTGACCAACTGACCACAACCTGACTGAACACCCAGAAACCGACCAACTGACCACAACCTGACTGAACACCCAGAAACTATCCAACTGACCACAACCTGACTGAACACCCAGAAACTATCCAACTGACCACAACCTGACTGAACACCCAGAAACTGACCAACTGATCACAACCTGACTGAACACCCAGAAGCTGACCAACTGACCACAACCTGACTGAACACCCCGAAACTGACCAACTGACCACAACCTGACTGAACACCCAGAAACTGACCAACTGACCACAACCTGACTGAACACCCAGAAACTATCCAACTGACCACAACCTGACTGAACACCCAGAAACTATCCAACTGACCACAACCTGACTGAACACCCAGAAACTATCCAACTGACCACAACCTGACTGAACACCCAGAAACTGACCAACTGACCACAACCTGACTGAACACCCAGAAACTATCCAACTGACCACAACCTGACTGAACACACAGAAACTATCCAACTGACCACAACCTGACTGAACACCCAGAAACTGACCAACTGACCACAACCTGACTGAACACCCAGAAACTATCCAACTGACCACAACCTGACTGAACACCCAGAAACTATCCAACTGACCACAACCTGACTGAACACCCAGAAACTGACCAACTGACCACAACCTGACTGAACACCCAGGAACTGACCAACTGACCACAACCTGACTGAACACCCAGAAACTATCCAACTGACCACAAACTGACTGAACACCCAGAAACTATCCAACTGACCACAACCTGACTGAACACCCAAAAACTGACCAACTGACCACAACCTGACTGAACACCCAGAAACTATCCAACTGACCAGAACCTGACTGAGCACCCAGAAACTGACCACAACCTGACTGAACACTCAGGAACTGACCAACTGTCCACAACCTGACTGAACATCCAGAAACTGACAAACTGACCACAACCTGACTGAACACCCAGAAACTGACCAACTGACCACAACCTGACTGAACACCCAGAAACTATCCAACTGACCACAACCTGACTGTACACCCAGAAACTATCCAACTGACCACAACCTGACTGAACACCCAGAAACTATCCAACTGATCACAACCTGACTGAACACACAGAAACTGACCAACTGACCACAACCTGACTGAACACCCTGAAACTGACCAACTGAAGACTACCTGACTGAACACCCAGAAACTGACCAACTGACCACAAGCTGACTGAACACCCAGAAACTATCCAACTGACCACAACCTGACTGAACACCCAGAAACTATCCAACTGACCACAACCTGACTGAACACCCTGAAACTGACCAACTGACCACTAGCTGACCGAACACCCAGAAACTGACCAACTGAAGACTACCTGACTGAACACCCAGAAACTGACCAACTGAAGACGACCTGACTGAACACCCAGAAACTGACCAACTGACCACAACCTGACTGAACACCCAGAAACTATCCAACTGACCACAACCTGACTGAACACCCAGAAACTGACCAACTGACCACAACCTGTCTGAACACCCAGAAACTGAGCAACTGACCACAACCTGACTGATCACCCAGAAACTGACCAACTGACCACAACCTGACTGAACATCCAGAAACTGACCAACTGACCACAACCTGACTGAACACCCAGAAACTGACCAACTGACCACAACCAGACTGAACACCCAGAAACTGACCAAATGACCACAACCTGACTGAACACCCAGAAACTGACCAACTGACCACAACCTGACTGAACACCCAGAAACTGACCAACTGACAACAACCTGACCGAACACCCAGAAACTGACCAACTCACCACAACCTGACTGGACACCCAGAAACTATCCAACTGACCACAACCTGACTGAACACCCAGAAACTGACCAACTGACCACAAGCTGACTGAACACCCAGAAACTGACCAACTGACCACAACCTGACTGAACACCCAGAAACTGAAAAACTGACCACAACCTGACTGAACACCCAGAAACTGACCAACTGACCACAACCTGACTGAACATCCAGAAACTGACCAACTGACCACAACCTGACTGAACACCCAGAAACCGACCAACTGACCACAACCTGACTGAACACCCAGAAACTATCCAACTGACCACAACCTGACTGAACACCCAGAAACTATCCAACTGACCACAACCTGACTGAACACCCAGAAACTGACCAACTGATCACAACCTGACTGAACACCCAGAAACTGACCAACTGACCACAACCTGACTGAACACCCCGAAACTGACCAACTGACCACAACCTGACTGAACACCCAGAAACTGACCAACTGACCACAACCTGACTGAACACCCAGAAACTATCTAACTGACCACAACCTGACTGAACACCCAGAAACTATCCAACTGACCACAACCTGACTGAACACCCAGAAACTATCCAACTGACCACAACCTGACTGAACACCCAGAAACTGACCAACTGACCACAACCTGACTGAACACCCAGAAACTATCCAACTGACCACAACCTGACTGAACACACAGAAACTATCCAACTGACCACAACCTGACTGAACACCCAGAAACTGACCAACTGACCACAACCTGACTGAACACCCAGAAACTATCCAACTGACCACAACCTGACTGAACACCCAGAAACTATCCAACTGACCACAACCTGACTGAACACCCAGAAACTGACCAACTGACCACAACCTGACTGAACACCCAGGAACTGACCAACTGACCACAACCTGACTGAACACCCAGAAACTATCCAACTGACCACAAACTGACTGAACACCCAGAAACTATCCAACTGACCACAACCTGACTGAACACCCAAAAACTGACCAACTGACCACAACCTGACTGAACACCCAGAAACTATCCAACTGACCAGAACCTGACTGAGCACCCAGAAACTGACCAACTGACCACAACCTGACTGAACACTCAGGAACTGACCAACTGTCCACAACCTGACTGAACATCCAGAAACTGACCAACTGACCACAACCTGACTGAACACCCAGAAACTGACCAACTGACCACAACCTGACTGAACACCCAGAAACTATCCAACTGACCACAACCTGACTGAACACCCAGAAACTATCCAACTGACCACAACCTGACTGAACACCCAGAAACTATCCAACTGATCACAACCTGACTGAACACACAGAAACTGACCAACTGACCACAACCTGACTGAACACCCTGAAACTGACCAACTGAAGACTGCCTGACTGAACACCCAGAAACTGACCAACTGACCACAACCTGACTGAACACCCAGAAACTATCTAACTGACCACAACCTGACTGAACACCCAGAAACTATCCAACTGATCACAACCTGACTGAACACCCAGAAACTGACCAACTGACCACTACCTGACCGAACACCCTGAAACTGACCAACTGACCACTACCTGAACGAATACACAGAAACTGACCAACTGACCACAACCTGACTGAACACCCAGAAACTGACCAACTGACCACTACCTGACCGAGCACCCAGAAACTGAGCTACTTACCACAAGCTGACCGAGCATCGAATAAATGACCAACTGGCAATAGCTTGACCGAGCACATGGAAACTGACAACTTGGCCACACCGAGAACAATCACACAAAAACTGACCAGCTGACCACCACCTGGCCGAGCACATAGAATCTGCCCAACTGAGCACATCCTGACCGAGCTCCTATAATCTGACCTATTGACAACAACCAGACAGAACACCCAAAAACTGATCAACTGACCATCAACATAGTGAACACCCAGAAACTGTCGGACTGACCACTAGCTGAACGAGGACGTAGAATCTGATAAATTGACCATCGCATGAATAAGCAAGTAGAAACTGACCAATTGACCAAAATCTGATCGCGCAACCATAAACTGAACAGCTGGTCACAACTTGACAAACTACTCAGAAACGGGCCTCTGACCACTGAACATCCAGAAACTAAACAATCGACCACAACCTGACTGAACATCCGGAAATGGAGAACTGCCCAAAACGTGACAAAACACCCAGAGACTGACCAACTGACAATACCTAAATCTGTAACCTGAAATTGAACAACTAAACACAACCTGACCGAGCGCCTAGAAACTGACTAACTAAACAGAAAATGACTGATCGATCAGATACTGACCAAATTACTACTAACTGAACGAGCAGACAGAAAATGATCATCTGAACTATAGGCTTCGCAAAATCGCCAAGAAACTCGAACAGAGCCCTAAAGGGAGTGATTTTAGGACTTTTCATACAAACTTTGGATGATGGGACCTCAGTGAAGTGATTTGATGTAGAAACCTAAAGACCACTCGAAAAAAACCTTGAGGAAACTGACTTTTCGAATCTTACTGGGGAAAAGACGCCTTCACAGACACACAGGCTGCAGAGGGGCGTGGCCAGGCAGTGCAGTAAACTGTCGACAAAACCAAAAAAACCTCACAAACACATTCAAATATGGATCCCCAGGGGCAAAGAAGATGCTGGTAATCTAAAAACGATTCAATGACAATATAATTTCGATCACACAGTTTCATAGCCATTATACCATCCAAAAAAACCATCAATCAGGTATCCAGAGAACCGATTTAAAAGCCCCCCAAACAGAAGGACAATAGAGTGAAGATTTGGCGCGTAGATAAGGCGGTGATTAAATTGGAAAGCGATTAACAATAAGCAAAAACCATCGGAGCTGGCCAGCCCGCCAAAAACGAGAAATAGGGTCATTTACATTCAAAAAGGAATTCGTTTTAGTAAGGGGTTTTGAGCGCGAAAAAATGTATAGTATAATTTTAAAGCCTGTGCCATAATCTCTCCCCCTTTTGGACTGACTGGCGACGCGAACACAGCTCTCTCCCTGCTCCAGCAAAACTTACCACAAGCCACGAGGAAGAAGATCAGCACGCAAGAAGAAACCATAATCCTGTCAAGGACTCGTTGGTGAGCATTATCCCTGATCTCCTGAAACCAAAAACCCAGCCAGATAGTGGGATAAGGTTTTCACAGAATCCCTAAAGTGCAGATAGAGGCCATTTCGGCCCATCGAACCTGCACCGACACATATCCTACCCGATCCCCGTAACCACACGTATTTAATCCCCCTAACACTGAGGGTCAATTAAACATAGCCAAATCAAGATAACCCGCACATTCTTTGGACCGTGGGAGGAAACCGCAGCACCCGGAGGAAACACACACAGACACGGGGAAAATGTGCAAACTCCACACAGACAGTCACCCGAAGCCGGATTCGAACCCGGGTTCCTGGCGCTGTAGGCAACAGTGCTAAGCACTATGCCACCGTGTTGCCGTTTTGCTTGATATATTGTCATTTCCCTCGCTTGTACCGTGTGTTCCCCGAATCTGTGTTTAAGTAATAAGTGTGTTTCAGGTTTGTTACCTTTTTCTTTCAATAATGTACATTTCTTTCATCAGAACGTGTTTACTGCAATTTTGTTCACAACCCCTAAATAAACCCAAAGTCTAGGAACCGGAGGGGTGTTGGTCGATTCGAACCGCTCACTTAAGATACCCCTTACATAATGGGGACTGCGGCAGGACTTTGGCGAAAGGGCTGTGAAGCAGTGAATGCTGGGTTTGAGGAGAGAACAAAAATGGAAGAGAGGATGTCATCCTATGTATATAAAAAAGTAAATATCACCAAGAAATGGGTCCTCAGGCTGTTGCATGCTGAACGTCCTGTGGACGCTGCAGCTACATGGACTGAGAGCAAGGAATACAATAAGTCTGTGGAGAAAGCCATATGGTTGGTCTGCTCCCAGAAACAAATGCAGCTTATGGGGAAGCGCATTCAGGCTCTCACAGAAGAGCTAAAGGAAGAAAGCCAACTGTCCCGTGCTAGAGCTATAGCAGGGGAGAGGTTGTTAGCAGAGCTCGGCACAAAAGATCAGGAACAGTCACAGATGCTGGAAGAACAACGTGCCAGCAAGGGATAGCTCCAGTGTCAGGCCACCGAGGCCAAAAGTAGTGAACTGGCATTGCGAGAAGAGAACACCCGCATTGCCAAGCAATTAAGGGAAATCACAGAGAAGTTAAACGGTGTTCAGGCAGCCTATAGAGTAGCCAGTACAAGGGAGTTGGAGGTAGGGGACCACGGCCCCTGTCACAAGCAGATTGAGAGTCTGAATCTTGCTCTGTACAAAACAAAAGGCATGCTGTGCCTGATAAGCCCGGGTGCGCCCCGGGCAGACCTGGAAGAGCAGGGGGAGATTGTTCGACCACCACCTGTGGCGCCAAGGAGAAGCTTGGTTAGGCAGCAGGAGGTGCAGACAATCTGTGAGGCTGACAGGGAGTGCACAGCAGCACCTGTAGCGCCGAGTTTTGATTCGGTCTGGCAGCAGGGAGAGGGGGGCGAACCGATGCAGGAGAAGTCGGACCCAGGGCCAATGTGCCCAGCACGACAGCAAAAATTCGGCCCGCCCGCCGGTGGTGGAGATCAGGGAAACCTTGAAAGTCAATTCTTGGGTCTCCACGGTACACAACAGCTTAGGGCTATGGTGAGCCACCTGAGTAAACTTACCCAAAAGGAAGACCCCTCAGTCCACTTCATGGAGGTGGAACAATCAGGAGCCATTAACGATTGTGACGATGCCGAAATGGCAAAACTGCTCCTGTTCTCATTCGATGGCAAATTGTACCAGTCACTCTCTACTGAGAGCAAGAGAGGACAGACCGGGTATGCTGCCCTCAGGGAGGAAGTTTTAGAGGCCATGGGAATGAATGAGGGAAGTCCTTTCACCCGGGTGGAGAAAACAGTGCAGCTCGCATGGTAGACCCCACAGGCTTTCGCAGACAGGCTGTGGCCGGTGTACAGGGGTGCTTGTAATGGGGCTCTCGACAGGGCTAACCTGAACAGGGACGAGCTTGCCCACTGGCTCCGTAGCCTAGTGGCAAACAGCTTGCCACGAGTAAAAGCCAAGGCTGAGCTTTGGTTTGACCCAAGAGATCCCCGGGTCACCGAGGAGGCAGTGGGCAGGCAACTGACCTTGGCCTACCGGAACGGCAGGGGAGCTGAAGACACCCCACCGAAAGGGAAGGTGCATGAGATAAAGCCCAGTCAGGATAAGAAGGAGTGGCACCAGGAAGGTGGTAAACCTTCCGACACGAAGCGTAACTGCTTCGGGTGCGGGAAGAGGGGGCACTGGAGAAAGGACTGTAGAAATCCCTGGAAGGATATGCTAACAAAGAATTCCACAGCTTTTGCCCCAAAAGTAGAGGCACCGACCTCTTCCCCCACACTGGACACAATAGTAGCGGCCATCAGAGTCCTGTTTGGTGGCCCAGGGAAAGTAGGTACAGCCACTGGTGCATCGATCCCATCTGCCCCTCCTAACGCAGACCTATGACTGGAACCAGCGCAGCCTGTCTAATGTGATCCCCGGGATACGATGTTGAGAAGGGGTTGGAGAAAGTGCAGGGGAGATGTTTGGTGGACACCGGACCTGCCAGCACTGTGGTCCAATCGGCAGACCTGACCAATTCACCCAGGTCTAGCGGGGTCCCGTACAGTTTAATGGGAATCACAGGGAACAAGCAGGCTGGGGCAATGTCCAAACCTTTGGACATAGATTTAGGATCCCTCCATACCACGTGGGAGGGTAACCAAAAGGCCGACAAGTTGGCCAAGCAGGGGGCCAGGGAAGGAGAGTTATGGGATCCCTATAAAGCAGGTCCGGTAGCTGCAATCCGGGTCAAGGGAGGCACACAGGGGGTAGCTTTGCCCCCGGACTTAAAGCAGGTCCAAGCCCAGAATCCCGTCTTTAAAGCCGTCCTGGTAAAGAGAGAGAATGGGGAATCCCTAGAAGGTCCGTTCAGGGCAGAGGACGAGATTTTTAAACAGAGTCACTGGCAAGCAGCCAGTAACCTGGGGAGCCAGCAACAGAAAAATCGGCTGCTGTTAGGACCCCAGAGAATCCACGGGTGGGAGATTGACCAGTGCAAACTGTTTAAACCTACAAGGGAACAGCCGGAAAAGGTGGACTGCCACCAAGTTAGAAATCCGCAGCCAGCCGCAACTGTGGCAGACGCACAAGCTGCAGCGGGAGGGACAGTGTGTTGTCTCACAGGAGAGGTCACTCCACCGATTATGTGGGACTCAAGCACACCCCCAGTGGCCAGAGCCCTAAGAAGGTCTCCCCGCACACCACAGCAAAGGCTACTGTGGCCTCAGGTGTATCTGTTTAGAGGGTCCCACCCAAAGAGGGTTACAACCCGAAAAAGTGCGCCCAAGAGCAGGGAGCGTTCTAAAGTTGGGGATTCCCAGCCTACAGCCTCCAACAGTGAGGGTTTCACAGGAGAGGTAGTACTGGAAGAAGAGAGAGAGAAGGGTCCCCCGCCCGCAGCCTCAGGCTGGGAGGAGCCCACAGATATGAACGAGGGCGCTGCAGCCACACAAAAGGGGGTAGTGTGCTGCAGCACAGGACGCAGCTGGGATGTTAAGATACCCCCAGCGGTTTTGAGGAAGGCGTTCTGGATCCGGCGGTACAGGCCGCACTACACCCAGGTGTACAAGCCATCCAGAGGCCACATAAGGCAGAGATTAAACAGGATGTAACCTGGCCGTCCGGAGACGGGCGGCAAATGTACGGAATTTTTTCGGTTTTAAGTAATTGCAGTTCTGGTGGTTATGAGTTATCATTAGTTTAGTTGCTGGTAGAGTTTTTTTTTGAAGTTTAAGGGCTTGATTAATCATCCAGCCAGAGAACCTTTCTGGGACATGGATATATGTTTTGTGTGTGCCCCTACAGAAAGGACTTCGGGATGACAAGGTTTCTGTTCCTGCTCGCACTGGTAGGGGTGAGCATCGGTGACCGAGGTGACGTGGAGGACTCCCACATCTATGGGTGCTCAGGAGTGAGAGCACCAGTCGTCACCGCAGGGGGTGGCGTGCGGTGAGTGGAGGAGCTCGCCATCTACTTCCACGAGGGAAGGTGGCCAGGGTGGCTGGGGTACAACTCTACTAAATACTCCAACCAGCCCGGGTTCACGTACGGGGAGGCCTCCCTCCCATGCCCCAGAATACAGGTCGTTGTCACAAGGGTCAGTGTCATCGAGGAGAAGCGTGTGTGCCTTACCTGTAAGGGACGAATTCCCTTGAATAGGTGGTGAGGCTCAGGAAGCTGAGCAGGGACGCAGGGGACCCTACAGCCGACTGGGAAAGATTAGGGAACGACAACCACCGGACAATCACAGGGACCCAAGGAGGAGTAACTGTTTGTTGGGATAAGTGGTGGGTGTCGGAACAGGGAGTCTATGTTTGTATGTGGGCATCAGAGGAAGCCTGCCCCACAGGGGTATCCATCATCTTCTCCAGCCAATGGCAAGATGCCGGGGAGGGGATAGGGTGGGATTCTAGCCTGCATGGGTGCGTTGTCCCACACATTCCGGTCCCAGTTAATGCCACTGAACTCGTGGCACACATCCGAAAGCCCCTCCCCACGACCCAGGTACCGAAAACCCTGGAAGAAAAGTGCCCTACCACCACCAAGGGACCAGGGAATGGGTTAGTCCTAGTACCAACCGAAAAGGTACTATACCAGGGGGTACACTATGCAGTAGCTTCAGTAATATTAAACCTTACCGAGGTATACTTACCTGAGTGGTATCCTAAGGAGACGGAGCAGCTGTACCAGGCCCTGCTAAAGGAAATGTTTAGGAAATTTAACGAATTTGATTTCGCCAATACAGACAAAGTAGAGCTATACAGAATACACCCTGAGAACCCTATGGGCACGGGAAGACAAAGCAGGGGAGCCTGGAATGATGTCTTCACTGCCTATAGTACAGGGTCCTCTGTAATAAATAGCCTGGATGACATGGAATTACAGACAAAGATAAATGGTTTAAAAACCCAGTTAAGAAAGATCCTGAAGGATGGGAACACAGTGGTAGGCTCAGAGCTACATGAGGGCCAAGCTATGACGGATCATTTAAAGGAAATTATTGCAGAATTGGAAAGGCATGCAAAAACAGTAAATGCACTCATACGGGAGGATAGGAATGCATCGGATCAGGCTGCACAGAATGAGGTGTGTGTGCTGTACGGGGCATGGTTGCTGGGCGAGGGCCGTAACAACCTGGAAGATTTAAAGCAAGGTTTAATCCCCTCCTGGATCAGCAACCAGCACCTTGCAGCCCTCCACGCGTTTAGTAATTCGCTGAGCCCATGCCAATTTCGTCCTGCCTCTGAAGCCTACCCTGTCCCAATAGATTGTGGGCGTTCAAATCACACTATCATGGGGATAGTAGTGAGAATGTCGGTCATGAGTGGGACAGCCCGACACGTACCGGTATACAGGGTGGAGAACATTGGAGTCATTCAAGGGGGTGCACACATCCGTTTTACAGCGGTCCCACCTTATGTCATAAAGTGGGAGCACGCCATGACAGGTACTGACCTATCCGGGTGCCGGAGCCGTGGTTCACACATAATACTGTGTCCCCTGCACTTGAACGCCTATTCCAAACCACAGTGTGGGTTTAAAGCTGCTGGCGCACGACCTATCAATTGTACCATGGAGGTGATGGCACACGGCCATGTTTCCCCACAGGTAGCATATATAGGGGGTGGGACATATTTTGTCACCACAGGTGCGTTCCACTACCAGCATGGACACTTCTGGTGTCCGGTAAGTGATAGCAGTTTTTGCTTTAAACCCGAGGCAGAAGTTCAAGTGGCCCAGGAACGGATTGTCCCCATTCCTGAACCCTCCACTGTTCACCTCACTGTAACAGAAAACATCAGCAACCTGCAAAAGTATGTGACTTACTTTGGATATAAAATTCCCCCTCTACCCGAATATCTTACCATCCTACTTAAAGTTGTAGAGATTTCACAAAAACATTTCTACACCCTGGAACAGAAAACAGTTGAAATAGGGGCAGAGATTTTGGTTACAGCAGTTCCACCCTGGTGGGATATTTTCGAGAATATAGAGGTGCCGTCCTGGATCAGGTTGGCTTCCCATCTTTTGGTGGTCTTCGAGCTCGGGATAGTTCTCTACCTGCTGTGTACAAAGTGCAGTGGAAGGGACGGGGAGCTCCGCTCGAGACACGAATGGACTTGGGAAGTGCATCAAAATAAAGGCTATGTCCAGGAATGGAACGAACCTTGAATTTTGTCTTTAAATTAAAAAAAATTGTATGTGTGTTGTGTCATTTTTATGATGTGCAAGATGTGTTTTTTTCCAAGCTGTGCAGGGGTGTCGGACCCTCTCCGTGCTTGGATGTGAAATAAAGATTGATTCTTACCTGTATGTACCTGAAACACCACTTTCAAAAGGGGAATGAGATTTGGGTTTTTAGTTTAGGTAATACAGGGGAAGGTTGGTTTTCGGGGGTCGGAAATTTTGCTCACCTGTTAATGATACTAATTCAGTGTTAGTATCAAAGTGGGGGATGTTGGTTTCGCAAAATCCCCCAGAAACTCGAACAGAGCCCTAAAGGGAGTGATTTTTGGACTTTTCATACAAACTTTGGATGATGGGACCTCAGTGAAGTGATTTGATGTAAAAACCTAAAGACCACAAGAAGAACACCTTGAGGAAACTGACTTTTCGAATTTTACTGGGGAAAGACGTCTTCACAGTCACACAGGCTGCAGAGGGGCGTTACCAGGCAGTGCAGTAAACTGTCGACAAAACCAAAAAAAACTCACAAACACATTCAAATACGAATCCCCAGGGGCAAACAAGATGCTGGTAATCTAAAAACGATTCAATGACAATATAATTTCGATCACACAGTTTCATAGCCATTATCCCTTCCAAAAAAACAATCAATCAGGTATCCAGAGAAACGATTTAAAAGCCCGCCAAACAGAAGGATATCGAGTGAAGATTTGGCGCGTAGATAAGGCGGTGTTTAAATCAGAAAGCGATTAACACTAAGCAAAAAGCAGCGGAGCTGGCCAGCCCGCCAGAAACGAGACAAAGGGTCATTTACATTCAAAAAGGAATTCGTTTTAGGAAGGGTTTTTGAGCGCGAAAAAAGATACAGTATAATTTGAAAGCCTGTGCCATAATCTTTTTTTTTGGACTGACTGGCGACGCGAACACAGCTCTCTCCCTGCTCCAACAAAATTTACCACAAGCCACGAGGAAGAAGATCAGCACGCAAGAATAAACCATAATTCTGTCAAGGACTCGTTGGTGAGCATTATCCCTGATCTCCTGAAACCAAAAACCTAGCCAGATAGTGGGATATTTGGGAGGGATAAGGTTTTGTTTGATATATTGTCATTTCCCTCGCTTGTACCGTGTGTTCCCCGAATCTGTGTTTAAGTAATAAGTGTGTTTCAAGTATGTTACCTTTTTCTTTCAATAAAGTACATTTCTTTCATCAGGACCTGTTTACTGCAATTTTGTTCACAACCCCTAAATAAGCCCAAAATCTAGGAACCGGAGGGGTGTTGGTCGATTCGAACCGCTCACTTAAGATACCCCTTACATGGGCCCGGGATTCCCAGGTTTCAGTGGGGATGTTGCACTTTTTCAAAGTCTTTTTATGAAAGTCTGTACTCATAACCAGACACGGACAGTTAAAAAGAAAAAAAAGCACATTAACATCCCATTGACTGACTTCTACAGGTTGAAACTCGCACACACATACTAGAAGCTGACAGGTACATAACGAAACACAGATTCGCCTATCAGTTAGATAATGTCGTGCAACAAACACCACTCACATAGCAGATAAAAAGAGATAAAGACTCAAGTACCAGACACTTACAGATTCAGAGTAACCCCTCTCTTCCATAGCAGAAATTGAAAGGTAGAATGGAAAACAAATTCTCATATATCAGGAATTGACTGGCACAGGGTAAAATCCATACTCGCATCCACAGCTAAAGAATTAAGCAAACATTCACATACCAGATACTAACAGATTCATAATAAAATCCACACTTTCATACCAGATCATAGAATCATAGAAATTTACGATACAGAAGGAGGCCTCTCGGCCCAAAAAGAGCTATCCCGTCTAATCCCACTTTCTAGCTCTAGTTCCATAGTCTTGCCGGTTACAGAATTTCAAGTGCATACCCAAGTACTTTTTAAAATGATGAGGATTTCTTCCTCCACCAACCTTTCAGGAAGTGCGTTCCAGACCCCCACCAACCACAGGGTGAAAACAATTCTCCTCAAGTCCCCTCAGGCGTCTCTGTTCCAAAGAATACAAGCAATCTATCCCCATATATACAATTCTCCAGTCCTGGCAACATCCTCGTTAATCTCCTCTGTTCCCTCTCTATTGCAATAACATCATTCCCGTAAACTGGTGATCAGAATTGTACACAGTACTCTAGCTGCTGTCTAGTTTTTTATGCAGTTCAAGCAGTACCTCCCTGCTCTTATATTCTATGCCTGAACTAATAAAGGGTACTTTCTCATATGCCTTCTTAAACACCTTATCTACCTGACCTGCTATCTTCAGGGATCTGTGGACATGCGCTCAAAGGTCCCTCTTTTCCTCTGCACTTCCCAGTATCCTACCATTTATTGTGTATTCCCTCGCCTTGTTAGCTCTCCCCAAATGCATTATCTCGCATTTCTCCGAATTGAATTCCATTTGCCACATTTGTGCCCAGCTGAAAGTCTACTGATATCGTCATGAAATCTACACCTATCTTCCTCACTGTCAACCATACGGCCATTTTTGTATCATCTGTAAACTTCTTAATCAGGCCCGCTACATTGATGTTTAAATTATTGACTAATAACAAATAATGACATGAGCAGAAGAAATCCCACACATGCATATCAGAAACTGACAGGTACACAATAAAACCCACACACACATAACAGAAACATAAAAATACAGAGTAAAGTCCGTATTCACTTAGCAGTAATTAACAGGTACAGTGTAAAAACCTTTCTTCCATTCCAGAAACTGACAGGTATAACGGAAAATCCAATCTCTGAGCAGAAAGTGGCAGTTATAAAATAAGACCCACTCTGATATATCAGGACATAGAAACATAGAAGATAGGAGCAGGAGTAGGCCATTCGGCCCCTCGAGACTACTCCGCCATTCGGTGAGATCATTGCTGATCGTCCAAACTCAGTACCCTGTCTCTGGCTTCTCCCCATATCCCTTGATACCTTTACCTTTAAGAAATATATCTAACTCATTCTTGAATATATTTAATGACTTGGCCTCAACTACCTTCGGTGGTAGAGAATTTCACAGGTTCACCACTCTCTGGGTGAAGAAATTCTTCCATTTTTTCTGTCCTAAATGGCTTACCCCTTATCCTTATATTATGACCCCTGGTTCTGGATTCTACGACCATCGGGAACATTCTTCCTGCATCTAGTTTGTCCAGACCTGTCAGAATTTTATATGTTTCGATGAGATCCCCTCTCATTCTTCTATACTTCGGCGAGTGTAAGCCCAATCGACACAATCTCTCCTCATATGTTATTCCTGCCATCCCAGGTAATAGCCTTCTGAATCTTCGCTGAACTCCTTCCATGGCAAGAACATCCTTCCTCAGATAAGGCGACCAAAACTGTACACAGTACTCAAGGTGTGGTCTCAGCAAGGCCCTGTACAACTGCAGCATGACATCCCTGTTCCTATACTCAAACCCTTTCGCAATGAAGGCCAACATGCCATTTGCCTTCTTCACCGCCTGCTGCACCTGCATGCTTACCTTCAGCGACTGGTGCACAAGGACACCCAGGTCTCGTTGCACTGCCCCTTCTCCCAATCTATTGCCATTCAGATAATAGTCTGCCTTTCTGTTTTTGACACCAAAGTGGATAACCTCTCATTTATCCACGTTATATTGCATCTGCCACGCTTCTGCCCACTCACCCAACCTGTCCAAATCATCCTGGAGTTTCTCAGTATCCTCCTCGTAGCACACACGCACACCCAGCTTTATGTCATCTGCAAACTTGGAGATATTACATTTAGTTCCCTTATCTAGATCATTAATGTATATTGTGAATAGCTGGGGTCCAAGGACCGAACCCTGCGGTACCCCACTAGTCACTGCCTGCCCCTCAGAACAAGACCCATTAATTCCTACTCTCTGCTGTCTGTCCGCCAACCAGTTCTCTATCCAAGTCAATACCTTGCCCCCAATCCCAGGTGTCTTAACTTTACACGCTAATCTCTTATGTGGGACCTTATCGAAAGCCTTTTGAAACTCCAAGTACACCACATCTACTGTTTCTCCCTTATCTATTTTCCCAGTTATATCCTCAAAAAATTCCAGTAGATTAGTCAAGCACGATTTACCTTTTGTAACAAGACAGGTATAGAATATAACCAGACTTTCATAACATAAACTGATATATACAGATTTAGGCCCATACTCACATACCAGAGACCGATAGATACAGAGTGAATATCACATATCAGAGACTGATAGATACAGAGTGAATATCACACATCAGAGGCTGATAGATAAAGACTCAAAACCCACATTCATAATCCAGAATCTGACGGATTGCGAGTAAACCTTCTCTTCCATAGCAGAACTTGACAGGAAAATTGGACTGACTGATATGGAATAAATTCACAGATGTGACGGTTTTGAGTAAAAGCCAAATTCACACACCAGAGATGGAGAGGTGCAGAGGAAAATTCACACTCACACACCATAGACTGAAGTAAAGATAGCTAAACCAAAACTCTAATTTCAGAAATTGTAAGTTACAGCATCAAATCTAAATTAAGATATCACAAACTTACAGGCAGAGTGAAACACACACTCACTCATTAGACAGTGTAAGGAACAAAGTAAAATCCACATTCACATACAAGAACTTGACGGGTGCAGAGTAAACCCCCCTCTCATATATCAGAAACTGACATATAGAGTAAAACCCAGACTCACATGTCAGAGGCGGACAGATGCAGAATACAACTCACATTCACATGTAGAGGGTAAAGAGTAAATCCCAAACTCTCATATCAGAAAGCATGAGGTACAGAATAAAGCCTATACTCACATACCAGACACTGACAAGTACAGAGAAAGACCCACCCTCACATACCAGTACCTGAGAGTTACAGCGGAAAATCCACACTCACATAGCAGAAACTGACAAGCAGAGTAAAACCCACAGTGCATATCAGACACTGACTGATAGAGCTTAAAAGAACTGTCACATAACAGAGACTTACAAATCGAGGGTAAAACCCATGCACACATTCCAGAGCTTGAGAAGTACAGAGTAAAGCCTCTCTTCCATACCAGAAAATAACAGATACAAAATAAAAACCGCACTTCCATAACAGAGTTGGACATGTAGACTAAAACACAGACTCCTACATCAAGACACTGACAGATACAAAGAAAAATGTTCACTCACTTACCAGAAACCAACAGGTAAAGAATAAATCACACACTTACATTCCAGATACAGACAGGTACAGAGTAAAACCCACACTCACAGAGCATTAAATAACCGTTGCAGAGTAATGCCACAAACAAATGTGCTGTACCTGTCTGTGATTATTTAAAAGGACAATATCCCGATGGATAATTCGACTAAATTAATGCTGTGGTTTCCTCCTAAAAGAGCCGTTGGTTTTTTATGCTTTTTCAGTGTGTTGTGAAATGTATTTGCAATGGCCACCGGCATTGTCCCTTCCGACACGGCGTGCTTGGCCAGCTCCCCGGGCAGCATCAGACTCACGGCGGTCTGGATGTGTGTACACAATCCGCACACTCCCAAATTATTAGAGGCTGGTGCCATCTCCTGGCTGCCAGCCAGTAGTGCAACAAGATAACCATTCATCAGCAACTATGTTAAATTGGAGAGAAATAACTTGAACAACTTGTTTACGTTCTGATTGAAATGATTGCACAGTGTTTCATTCGTCCTGACTAAAGTACCAAAGACCTATGGCGAGTGATCTGTAAATACAGACACTTACATTTTTAACTTAGAGCGATAGTGTTACAGTGGTGAGTGTAGCTGCCCTTTCTAGCGAGTTGATTCGGGTTCGAATCGCGGCATCGCAACTAGACACCTGTTAATACAGAATAGGTCAGCCTATCGCAGTTTCATGCCTTCCAGCAAATGCCATTTCTCTAAAATTTACAAATAAGATTCATCATCTATTTGCTTCTCCAAAAAAAAATATGTTTAATTTATTTTTGTGGCTAATTAATTTTTAATCGATAAAGGATTTTAAAATAACAAATGGGGTGAGGGCTCAGTCCAAGCGAGATAACTATTTACAGTGGCCATTTTTAATTGAAGGGAAAGTGCCTCAGCATAGTGCTGACGCTCTGATTAAAATGATTACTATGTATCTTACTTGACCCACTTCGGAGCCAAAAGAACGACATAGTCCCTAAATATAAAGATCAGCATATGTGGGCAATGGTGGTATAGTGGTGAGCATAGCTGCTTTCCAAGCAATTGATGCAGGTTCGATTCTCGGCCATCGGAACCGACGAGCTTTTAATACCCCACGCAGGTCAGAACTGATTTATGGAACGTTGCAGCAGGATTTTAGGAGAAAAATATCCATTGTACTTGCATTTTCCATGGAATCCCATGAATCTCCCATAGTATTAAAAAGGAATCTCAAAACAATGGTAAAAATGGTCGTCAAAAAGGAGAGAAGAGTTCAGGTCACAAACAATGCAATGGACATTGCAGGGGAATGTCATGTGTCAGAGATTGAAAAGTACAGAATAAAACAAACACTCCCACGACAGAAACTGGCAGATAGAGCGTAAAGCCCATATGCAATTACAAGTAATTGACAGGTGCAGGGTGAAAACCTCTCTTCCATACCAAAAAGTGACAGGTACAATGAAAAGCCACCCTCAATTAAGCAGAAATTCGCAGGTAAAGAGTAAGACTGAAAATCACATTTCAGAGATTGTTTCCTCGAAACATAGAAGATAGGAGTAGGAGTAGGCCATTCGGCCCCTCGAGCCTGCTCCGCCATTTAATGAGATCATGGCTGATCATCAAAATTCAGTACCCTGTCCCTGCTTTCTCCCCATATCCCTTGATGCCCATAGCCTTAAGAAATATATCTAACTCCTTCTTGAATTTATTTAATGCATTGAACTCAACTGTCTTCTGTAGTAGAGAACTCCACAGGTTCACCACTCTCTGGGTGAAGAAATTCCTCCTCATCTCAGTCCTAAATGGCTTACCCCTTATCTTTAGACTGTGACCCCTGGTTCAGGACTCCCCCACCATCGGGAACATCCTTCCTGCAACTAGTCTATCTAGTCCTGTTAGAATTTTATATGTTTCACTGAGATCCCCTCTCATTCTTCTAACTCGAGCGAATACGAGCTCATTTGACCCAATCTCTCTTCATACGTCATTCCTACCATCCCAGGTTTCAGTCTGGTGAATGTTCGCTGCACTCTCTCCATGGCAAGAACATCCTTCCTCAGAGAAGGCGACCAAAACGGCACACAATTCTGAAGGTATTATGTCACTAAGGCCCTGTACACCTGCAGCAAGATATCCTTGCTCCTGTACTCGAATCCTCTCGCTATGAAGCCAACATACCATTTGCTTTCTTAAGCGCCTGCTGCACCTGCATGCTTACCTTCAGCGACTGGTGCACAAGGACACCCAGGTCTCGTTGCACTTCCCCTTCTCCAAATCTATTGCCGTTCAGATAATAATATGCCTTCCCGTTTTTGCCACCAAAGTGGATAACCTCGCATTATACTGCATCTGTCATGCATCTGCCCAATCATTCAACCTGTCCAAATCATACTGGAGTTTCTCTGCATCCTCCTCACAGCACACACGCCCACCCAGCTTTGTGTCGTCTGCAAACTTGGAGATATTACATCTAGTTCCCTCGTCTAGATCAGTAATATATACTGCGAATAACTGGGGTCCTGGCACCGAACCCTGCGGTACCCCACTAGTCACTGCATGCCACTACGAAAAAGACCCGTTGCTTCCAACTCTCTGCTTCCTGTCTGCCAAACAGTATTCTATCCAAGACAGTACCTTACCCCCAATCCAGTGTTATTTAACTTTGCATGCAAATCTCTTATGCGGGACCTTATCGAAAGCCATCTGAAAGTCCAAATACACCACATCCACTGGTTCTCCCTTATCTATTCTAACAGTTACATCCTCAAAAAATTCCAGTAGATCAGACAAGCATGATTTACCTTTTGTAAATCCATGTTGACTTTGTCCGATCCTGTCACTGTTTTCCAAGTGCTCTGCTATTACATCTTTTATAATGGACTCTAGCATTTTACCCACTACCGATGTCAGGCTTACCGGTCTATAATCCCCATTTTCTCTCTAGCACCTTTTTAAAAAACGTGGGGTTACATTAGTTACCCTCCAATCCATAGGAACTGTTCCAGACTCTATTAAATTTTGGAAGGTGACCAGCAATGCATCTACTATTTCTAGGGCCACTACCTTAATACCCTAGGATGTAGATTATCAGGCCCTGCGGATTTATTGGCCTTCAATCCCGTCAATTTCCCTAACACCATTTCCCTACAAATACTGATTTCATTCTATTCCTCCCTCTCATTAGACCGTATGTTCCCCGACATCTCTGGGAGTTTATTTGTGTCATCCTTTGTGAAGACAGAACCAATAGTATGTATTTAAATGTACCGCCATTTTTTTCTTCCCCATTATAAATTTCCCTGATTCTGACTGCAAGGGACCTACGCTTGACTTCACCAATCTTTTTTTCTTCACATATCTATAGAAGATTTTACAGTCATGTTTTTATGTTCCTTGCAAGCTCACTCTGATACTCTATTTCCCCCCGCTTAATTAATCCCTTTGTCCTCCTTTGCTGAATCCTAAACTATTCCCAATTCTCAGGTTTTCTGTTTTTTCTGGCGAATTTATATGTCCACTCCTTGAATATGCTATCCCTAATTCCCCTTATTACCCACGGTTGAGTCACCGTTTTTGTTTTATTTTTATGCCAAACAGGGATGAACAAATTCTGTGGTTCATCCATGCAACCTTTAAATGTTTGCCATTGCCTATCCACGGTCAACCCTTTAAGTAACATTCCCCAATCCATCCTACCCAATTCGCCACCATACCAGAGACAGAAAGATAGACAGAAACTCACACTCCCATACCAGAGACAGACTAATAAACTGAAACTCACACTCCCATACTAGAGACAGACAGGTAGACAGAAACTCACACTCCCATACCAGAGACAGACAGAAACTCACACTCCCATACCAGAGACAGACTAATAAACCGAAACTCAAACTCCCATACTAGAGACAGACAGATAGACAGAAACTCATACTCCCATACCAGAGACAGACAGATAGACAGAAACTCACACACCCATACCAGGGAGAGACAGACAAATAGGCAGTAACTCACACTCACATACCAGAGACAGACAGATAGACAGAAACTCACACTCACATTCCAGAGACAGTCAGACAAATAGGCAGTAACTCACACTCACATACCAGAGACAGACAGGTAGACAGAAACTCACACTCACATACCAAAGACAGACAGAGAGACAGAATCTCACACTCACATACCAGAGACAGACAGATAGACAGAAACTCACACTCACATACCAGAGACAGACAGATAGACAGAAACTCACACTCCCATACCAGAGACAGACAGATAGACAGAAACTCATACTCCCATACCAGAGACAGACAGATAGACAGAAACTCATACTCCCATACCAGAGACAGACAGATTGACAGAAACTCACACTCCCATACCAGAGACAGACAGATAGACAGAAACTCACACTCCCATACCAGAGACAGACAGGTACAGAGTAAAATTCACACTCCCATACCAGTGACAGAGAGATAGACAGAAATTCACACTGCCATACCAGAGACAGGCAGATAGACATAAACTCACACTCCCATACCAGAGACAGACAGGTACAGAGTAAAACACACACTCACACACCAGAGACAGACAGGTACAGAGTAAAACACACACTCACAGACTTAACTAAAACGCACATTCACGTCAAAGAAACTGACAGTTAAAGAGAAAAACCCACACGCACAATCCAGAGACTGACATTTACAGAATGAAATCCTCTCTCACATACCAGAGATTGAAAGTCATACAGTCAAACACACATTCACATCCCAGAGACTGACAGATACAGCGTAAATCACAGAAAATGACAGACACAGAGTAAATTCCACACTCTCATCCCAGAGACTGACAAATACAGAGTAAAACCAACACTCACATCCCAGAAAGAGACAACTATAGAGTAAAGTTAGCATTCTCATCAAAGTCACTGAAAGATACAGAGTCAAACACACACTCACATACCAGATATTGACAGATACATGTTACAATCCACAAACCCATGCCAGAAAATAGCAGGTACTGATTAAAACACTCATTCATATAACATAAACTGTCAAGTACAGCATAAAAATCACAAGAACATTCCAGAAACTGAGAGGTAAATAACAAAATCTACATTCACATACCAGAAACTGACAGGTAACTTACAAAACCCCACTCAGATACCAGACACTGACAGGTACAGGACACAACCCCACTCACATACCAGAAACTGACAGGTACAGGACACAACCCCACTCAGATATCAGAAACTGACAGGTACAGGACAAAACCCTACTTAATATCAGAAACTGACAGGTACAGCACAAAACCCCAGTCACATACCAGAAACTGACATGTACAGGACAAAACCACACTCAGATACGAGAAACTGACAGTTACAGGACAAAACCACACTCACATACCAGAAACTGACAGGTACAGGAGAAAACCACACTCACATACCAGAAACTGACAGTTACAGGACAAATCCCCACTCAAATACCAGAAACTGACAGGTACAGGACAAAACACCACTCCCATACCAGAAGCTGACTGGTACAGGACAAAACCCCACTTACATATCAGAAACTGACAGGTACAGCACAAAACCCCACTCACATACCAGAAACTGACAGGTACAGGACAAAACCCCACTCACTTACCAGAAACTGACAGGTACAGGGCTAAACCCCACTCACACACCAGAAACTGACAGGTACAGGACAAAACCCCACTCACATACCAGAAACTGACAGGTACAGGACAAAACCCCACTCACATACCAGAAACTGACAGGTACAGGACAAAACCCCACTCACATACCAGAAACTGACAGGTACAGGACAAAACCCCACTTACATATCAGAACCTGACAGGTACAGGACAAAACCACACTCACATACCAGAAACTGACAGGTACAGGACAAAACCCCACTTACATATCAGAACCTGACAGGTACAGGACAAAACCCCACTCACTTACCAGAAACTGACAGGTACAGGACAAAACCCCACTTACATATCAGAACCTGACATGTACAGGACAAAACCCCACTCACATACCAGAAACTGACAGGTAAAGGACAAAACCCCACTCACACACCAGAAACTGACATGTACAGGACAAAACCACACTCAGATACGAGAAACTGACAGTTACAGGACAAAACCACACTCACATACCAGAAACTAACAGGTAAAGGACAAAACCCGACTCACATATCAGAACCTGACAGGTACGGGACAAAACCCCACTCACATACCAAAACTGACAGGTACAGGACAAAACCTCACTCACATACGAGAAGCTGACAGATACTGGACAAAACCCCAGTCACATACGAGAAGCTGACAGATACTGGACAAAACCCCACTCACACACTCCATAACTAACAGCACTGTGGGAGTACCTTCATTGCGCGGACTGCAGCGGTTCAAGAAGTCGTTTCACTCCTACCTTCTCAAGAGCAATTAAGGATGGACAATAAATGCTGGCATTGCCAGCGAAGCCCACATCCCATAAACGAATAAAAAAAAGCAGACTCACATCCCAGAGCCTGAACGATACAGAGAAAAACCGCACTCACACACCAGAAACCTCGTGATACTAAATAAACCTACATTGACATGCTACAGACTGAGAGGTACAGCATTTTACCCACTCTTCCATACCAGAAATGGACAGGTACATAATAAAGCCCACATTCACAGACCAGAAGCTGATAGTTACAAACAAAAACCCGCGCTCACATTAATGTTCTGTGATTCTATAAAAGGACGATAGCCGGAATTAATAATTCGACTAAATTAATGCTGTGGTTTCCTCTTAAAGGAACCGCTGCTTTTGTTTTACGCTTTTTCAGTGCGTTGTGAAATGTATTTGCAATGTCCACCGGCATTGTCCCTTCCGACACAGCGCGCTTGGCCAGCTCCCCGAACAGCACCAGACTCACGGCGGTCCGGATGTGTATACTCAATCCGCACACTCCAAACTATTGGAGTTTGGTGCCATCTCCTGGGTGCTAGACAGTAGTGCAACAAGATAACAATTCATCAGCAACTATTTTAAAATGGAGAGAAGTAACCTGAACACTTTGTTTACGTTCAGGTTGAAATGATTGTAAAGTGTTTTAGTCGTCCTGACTAAAGTTCCTATATACAGGTGCTTACATTTTAAACTTAGAGCGATGGATGTGTAGTGGTGCGCTGAGCAACAATTCCGAGCGAGTTCATTTGGGTTCGTTTCGCTGCCACGCTCCTGTTCACACTTTAGGTCACCCTATCGCTGTTTAATGACTTCCAGCAAATGCCATTTCACTAAAATTTACAAAACACATTCATCATCCATTTGCTTCTCCCACAAAATTTATTTTTGTCGATAACTATTTTTTTAATTATATAGAAATTTCAAATAATAAATGGAGCGAAGGCTCAGTCCAAGCGAGATAACTGGTCACAGTGGCCATTTTTAAGTCGAGGTAAAGTGCCTCAGCATCGTGATTACTTCTGATTAGAACGTTTGCTAAGTATCTTAAATAAAAACAGAAAATACTGGAACTATTCAGCAGGTTATGCAGCATCAGTACTCTGCTTCTCTCTCCACAGATGCTGTCTGACCTGCTGAGTATTTCCAGCATTTTCTGTTTGTATTTCAGATTTCCAGCATCCGCAGTAATTTGCTTTTGCTAAGTAACTTATTTGCTCTGCTTAAGAGCCGATAGAAGTAATGAGTCCTTAAATATAAAATTGTGAACAAGTGCGCGATGGTGGTATAGTGGTGAGCATAGCTGCCTTCCAAGCAGTTGACCCGGGTTCGATTCCCGGCCATCGCAACGGCGGTAATTTTAATAACCTTCGCAGGTAAGAACTGATTTATGTTACCTTGTTTCGCTAAAGAATTATCTATGCAATTAATTAAAATTGACAAAATACTTTCATCAAGTATGTGCGTCTCCCATAGAATTAAAAAGGACTTTCAACTGATCAATGAGTTTTCAGTCAGAAACAATGGTAAAAATTCTATTTAAGAAACACAAAAAAGGGAGAAGAGCAGATTTCAGGTCACACACAGGGTTATGGATGCTCCAGTGGAAGGTATTACTAAAATAACTAATGTCGTTACAGCAGCAGTAACAGATAAGACACGTGTTAAATTAAACGGTGTGAGAAAGGCAGCAACAGGGCAGGCAGAATGTCAGGTGAGGGTTCTTGCCCAAGGAAGAGATTTACAGACTGTCACGTGAAGTATAATCATCGTTCCAAGACATTTACAGCACAGAGTGAGGCTATTCGGCCCATCTTGTCCGTGCCGGCCGACAAAGTGCTATCTACCCTAATGCACCTTTCCAGCACTTGCTCCGTAGCCTTGTAGGTTACAGCACTTCAAGTGTATATCCAAGTACTTTTTAAAGGTGATGAGGGTCTCTGACTCTACCACACTTTCAGGTACTGAGTTCAAGACCCCCATCACCCTGTGGGTGAAATAAATTATCCTCAAATACCCTCTAAACCTCGAACCAACTACTTTAAATCTATAGCCCCTGCATATAGACCCTTCTGTTAAGGGAAATAGGTCCTCCCTATCCACTCTATTTAGGCCCCTCAACATTTTATAACCTCAATTAAATCTCCCCTCAGCCTCCTCTGTTTGAAAGAAAACAACCCCAGCCAATCCAATCTTCCCTCACAGCTAACATTCCCCAGCCCAGGCAACATCCTCGTATATCTCGTCTAAACCCTCTCTAGTCCAATCACATCTTTCCTGTAATGTGGTGAACAGAACTGCACCCAGTACTCTAGCTGCGGCCTAACTAGTGTTTTATACAGTTCAAGCATAACCCCCCTGCTCTTGTATTCTACGCCACGGCTGATAAAGGCAAGTATTCTGTAGGCTTTTTTAACCATTTTATCTACCTGTCCTGCTACCTTCAGGGATATGTCGACATGCTCTCCAAGGTCCCTCTGATCCTCTGCACTTTCAAGTATCCTACCATTTATTGTGTGAACCCTCCCCAAATGCATTACGTCATACTTCTCCGGATTGAATTCCATTTGCCTCTGTTTTGCCCACCTGACAGGTCCATTGATATCTTCCTGCAGTCTACAGCTTTCTTCTTTATTATCAACCACACAGCCAATTCTTAATCATACTTCCCACATTCAAGTCTAAATCATTGATATATACCACAAAAAGTAAAGGACCCAATACTGAACCCTGCAGAACCCCACTGCAAACAGCCTTCCAATCATAAAAATACCCTTCAAACATTACCCTTTTTTTCCTTCCTCTGAACCAATTTTGGATCCAACCTGCCACTTTGCCTTGGATCCCATGGGCTTTTACTTTCATGACCAGTCTGCCATGCGGGACCTTATCAAATGCCTCGCTAAAATTCATATAGACTACATCAAATACACTACCCTCATCGACCCTCCTTGTTATCTCCTCAAAAAATTCAATCACGCCCTTCCCTTAACAAATCCATGCTGACTGCTCCTGATTAATCCGTGTCTTTCTAAATGAAGATTTATCCTGTCCCTCAGAATTTTTTTCAATAATTGTCTCACCACCGAGGTTAGGCTGACTGGCCTGTAATTACTCGGTCTATCCCGTTCTCCCTTTTTAAACAATGGTGCTACATTAGCCGTCCTCCAGCACCCCACCTGTAGCTAGAGAGGATTGGAAAATTATGATCAGAGCATTTCCTATTTCCTCTTACTTCTCTTCAGAGTCTGGGATACATTTAATCTGGGCCTGGTGATTTATCCACTTTCAAAGATTTTAAACACCTTAATACTTCCCCTTTCACTCTGCTTATTTCATCTAATATTTCACATTCCTCCTCCCTGATTGCAATGTCTGCATCGTCCCTCTCTTTAGTGAAAAAAGACGCAAAGTATTCATTAAGAACCATACCCATGACTTCCGCCTCCAAACACAGAATACCTTCATGGTCCCTAATATGCCCTACTCTTACATTAGTTATCCTCTTGCTCTTAATGTATTTATATGTACATCTTTGGGTTTTACTTGATTTTAATTGCCAACATTTTTTCATGCCCTCTTTGCTTTCCTAATTTCCAATTCATTTCACCACCGCACTTTCTAAACTCGTCTAGGGTTTCTGCAGTATTGAGACCTCGGTATCTGTCATAAGCTTCCCTTTTTTTCTTTAACATTCCCTGTATGCCCCTTGACATCCAGGGAGCTCTAGATTTGTTAGTCCCACCATTATTCTTTAAGGGAACATACTTACTCTGAGCCCTCACTATCTCCTCCTTGAATGCCTCCCACTGCACTCATTCATCGTCAAGTTTCTGTCTCCAGTCCACTTTAGCTAAATCACAACTCAGCTTAGTAAAATTAGCTTTTCCCCGATTGAGAATTTTATTCCTGGTCTATCCTAGTCCTTTTCCATAACTACACTAAATCTAACTGAATTATGATCACTACCACCAATATGCTCTCCCACTAATACTATTTCCACCTGGAGAGCTTCATTCCATAAAACGAGATCCAGAACCACCCCCTCTCTTGATGGGCTTGCTTTGTACTGGCTAAAATAGTTTTCCTGAATGCATTTTAAGAATTCTGCTCCCTCTATAACTTTCACACTAATTTTATCCCAGTTAATATTAGGGAAGTAGAAATCGCCGACTATTGATGTCCTATTTTTGTTCGTCTCAGAAATTTACCTACATATTTGCTCTTCTTTCCCCCTCTGACTTTTTGGGGGTCTATAGTACATTCCCAGCAGTGTGATTTCCCTTTTTTTGGTTTTCAGTTCATCCCATATGGCCTCATTGGATGATCCTTCTAATGTATATCATCCCTCCTCACAGCTATAATTGTTTCTTTAATCAATATTGCGACCCCCTCCTTTTATATCCCCCTTTATATCTCGTCTGAAAACCCTGTAACCAGGAATGTTGAGCTGCCATTCCTGCCCTTCTTTCAGCCATGTCTCAGTAATGGGTATAATATCATACTCCCATGTGTCTATCTGTGCCCGCAGCAGATCTGCTTTATTCCCTAGATTCCTTGCATTGAAGTATATACCATTTAGCACTGCCAAACTCCCTTGTTGTCTATTTTCTAGCCTTTGTTTCATCTGCCCTCCAATCTTGCTTACTAATTTTCTGCCTTCCATTTTCTGCTTTGCTTCTCTCCCTTCAGAATCTACTCTCAGGTTCCCATCCCCCTGGCAAGCTGGATTAAACGTTCCCCAACAGCACTAAAAAATCCCTCCCCCCTCCCACTACCCCTCCCCCCCCCCCCCCCCCGCCCCCCGCCGGATATTGGTCCCGGTCCTGTTGAGATGCAACCCGTCCGGCTTGTACAGGTCCCACTCCCCCCCCGCCCAGAAACGGTACCAATGCCTCAGGAATCGAAAGCCCTCCCTCCAGCACCATCACTCCAGCCACGCATTCATCTGCTCTATCCTCCTATTCCTTTACTCACCAGAACGTGGCACCGGGAGTAATCCAGAGATTCCTGCCTTTGAGGTCCTGCTTTTTAATCTCTTTCCTAGCTCCCTAATATTTGATTGCAGGAACTCATCCCTCTGCTGTTGGTACCAGTATGGACCACGACCTCTGGCTGTTCACCCTCCACTCTCAGAAAGTCCTGCACCGCTCAGTGACATCCTTGACCCTGACACCAGGGAGGCAACATACCATCCTGGAGTCACGTCAGCGGCCGCAGAATCGCCAGTCTGCACCCCGAACTATCAACTGACCTATGACTGTTGATCTTCCACTCTTCTTCCTCCCCCCTGTGCCATGCACTTGGCTCTGGCTGCAGTCCCCAGAGGAACAATCACCCCCACCAGTATTCAAAGCTGAAAACCGGTTAACGAACGAGATGCACTCAGGGGATTCCTGCCCTTCCTGCCTGGTGCTCCTCTTCTGACAGGCGGTCGCCCATTCCCTCTGTGCCTGCACACTCTTATGCTGCGGGGTGACCACCTCCTGAAACGTGATATTCACGAAGTTCTCAGACTCGCGGATATATCGCACACTGACACAGTGTACCAGCAAGGGACAGATTCAGTATCGATCCCTTATTCAGCAGTTAATCCCACATTGACGCATAGTTCCAGAGTGACAGAGGCAGTGTCTGTCCCACACTCAATGATCAAACACACTGTTCACACTAGAATCGTGTGAGCGCGTCCATCTGCTTTTAATGGTTGTTTGAAGTTTACAGCAGGACCAATAAATTACTTGGCAATGGTTTTCAGCTGAACATAAACACGGTACTGTGGTATCTCAGTCGAATTTTAATGTTTTTTACTGAATGATTGTCACTTGTTGCAGTACTCGTTTTCAGACAGGAGATGGCACCAAGCTCCAATATTTTGGAGTGTACGGATTGTGTCCACACATCCAGACCGCCGTGAGTGTGGTGCTGCCCGGGGAGCTGGCCTAGCACGGGGTGGCCAAGTACGCCAGTTCCAAGCAAAACTCCACAATTCACTGACAAAGCTAAAGATCACACAACGGCTTTTTTAAGAGCCACCCACAGCCTCTCTGAAGGAGCCGCCAGTTTAATGCACCGATTTAGTCAGTTTATTCATTCGGGATAATGTCCCATCAATCTGGTGAGGACATTATCAGAAAATTAGTGAAACTGCCCCACGGCTAGCCCGGCGGCAGATGGCTGGTTTGGTGATGCCCTGGTTGCTGTCACGGAGCACGTTACGGCGCCGTTTGGCTCCGCCTTTGCCCAGTCCTTTGCCTGCTGTACCTCATCCATTTATGACGTTTCTTCACAGGACTATAAACTGAATGATAAACGTTCGCCGTGTTGATGAAGCAAGCCCGGACTGTTGAGAAAGGCAGAGTGTGAGAGAGGCTGGGAGGAGACAGAATCAGAGTGACAGACAGAGCAAAGACAGCGTCATCTGAGCTTCAGCTCCGCCTCCAGGTTTCACGCTTCAGCATTGAAATACTTGCCTGCTCCTCCCCCTCTCCCCACACAGTGTTTAAACCGACAGAAAAGGCCCCTGCGAGCGTCCCTTCCCCAGCTCTGCCAGCGGGGGCCGTTTCCTCTGTGCTCGGCTGATGATGGTTGAACACATCAGGGAGCGGAGATATCACGGGCCCGAGTAAGGAAGCAAACAACAGCCTCCTCACAGCAGCACATCGCACTGGGACTGTGTCCGCAGATTGGGCTTTGAGTCGGGGTAAGTTCAGCGGCAGTCGGGGTTTGCTTGTCAGAGGCAGAGTGGAACAGGAACTAGTTTGAGGACATGGAGTGAGTGGGGGAAGGGAGAGGCCATTCTTGGGCTGTGAGTGGACAGTGTAAGATAACATAGAAAGTAAATCACCTCGCTCTTACAAATCATTGCTGCTTTCTTCCCCCATATCAGTTCCAATCTCACCGTGTCTGCTTTATTGGACAGTGAACAGTGGAAACACAGCCTGACAGTGAGGTTTTGAGCAGTTCCACAAAGTGCATCTATTGCATTCGCCAGGTGAGAAGTGTGAAAGAACACATTTCAAAAATGGGTTATTTTGTTTCGGTGCGTTGAGTTCTCCAGAAACCTGTTGCTGTTGATCGAGAGATACATTGTCGCTCCCTCAGATACATCATGATCCGGGATCTGTGACATTCTCTAAACTACACAGGCCCACAACTCGGTTTCAATAGACTGACAATAACTGATGTACAGCCCAGCTACTGATGCAATTATTACAGGAAGCGATTCAGAATTTTATGCGTAGTCCCTTGGGAGTGGGAGATATAAACCTGGACGGTGCCAATCGGGTGGTCCCATTCATGGTCCAGTGCTGGGTTTGGGTGCTGTCTGGATGCTGATAACTGACCATAGAACCGTCCTACACACCTGGTGTGTAGAATCTGAGTGCCGCTGTACTGCAGTGAGGTCAGACAATGACAATATTTGTATCGCGGTTTCCTCTCTCCAGATACTTTACATTTGTTATAAACAAACACATTGGTTACAACTTTATTTTTATATTCTCCCAGCACCTGTTCATATAAGATAACAAATATTTTTCTCTTATTAATCTCTTTGCAAAATACTTCAACGAGCCAGAATAAAAATGATCTTTCCTCCAAAAAGTCACAAGGAACAGTGCAGGCAACTTCTTCTCACACACATTAAGTAGATTATCACTCACAGAGCGCAGAGACTCAGAACTGGCCTCAATCCTATTATAACAGGCAGCAGAAGCAGTCAGTCCCACAGTGATCTGAATTCCCAGAGTTACATTATGATTCCCACAGTCACTTGCAGCCGTAGAATAAATGTTGTTTCGAAGTCCAAACATATCGCTCTGACAGGCAGATCCATTGTCACACCCTTACACTCACACACAAACAGGTACGGTGTCAATCCACACTTATGCTGGCTGTACACGGACATTCAAACCCTACAACTAACGGACAAGACCAGAAGGTCAGAGGTAATGGACTGAAACAAATATCCTCCGGAGTCAGTCACTGATAATCTCGAACGAGCATTGGCCTAAACAAGGTGGAGTAGGAACAGAATCCAACAGTCACACAGAGCAAGAATAGCACAGTACAAGAGAATGTCAATTACATAATAATTCTTACATCCACACACATTACCAGTCCAACAGGTAAAGAATCATTCGCACACTCACACACAGTAGCAGAACTGACAGCTACAGAATAAAGCCCACACTCACAAAACAGAGACAGACAGGTACAAAGTAAAATCCACAATCACACCAAAAACAGACAAAACACTACATCCATATACTAGAAACTGAGTTCGAGTAAAATCCACACACACACATCCTAGAAACAGATTGCTATAGAGTAAAACCCACACTCACATACCAGGCTGACAGCTATAGATAAAATCAACACTCACTTAAAAGAGACTGACAGACACAGTGTGAAACTCGCACTCACATCCCAGAGAGTGACAGGCACAAGTTGAAACCCACACCCACAAGCATAGAATGTCAGATACAGAATAAAATCCGCACTTCCATACCAGGAACAGGCAGTGACTGATTATAGCTCTTACTAATACAACAGACATTGACAATGCAGCATAAAACCCCACTCGTACTGAAACTGACATTTACACAGATCACACCACACTCACATACAAGAGACAGAAAGATGCAGAGTGCAATACCCACTCGCACACCAGAAGCTGACAGATACAGTATTAAATCCCAGAGTCTGACAGGTACAGAGTAAAGTCCACACTCACATTCCAGACTCTGAATGATAAAGAGGAAAACAAAACTCAGGCTCCAGATGCATGTTAATATCATTACTCGCAAACCTGTGACTTACAGATGCAGACTAAATTCCACACTCCCATCCCACAAACTGTCAAGCACTGAATAAAACCATTAATCTTACAACAGAAATTGAAAGGTGAGCATTAAAACCCACACTCACATACCAGAGACTGTCATATACAGAGTGACACCCACACGCACATACCAGAGACTGTCATATACAGAGTGAAACCAACACTCACATACCAGAGACTGTCATATACCAAGATCAAGCTATCACACTCCCTATCACTCTGGTGTGCTCCATGTGCTTATCCAATAGCCGCTTGAAAGTTCCTAAAGTGTCCGACTCCACTATCACAGCAGGCAGTCCATTCCACACCTTAACCACTCTCTGAGCAAAGAATCTAACTCGGACATCCCTTCTATATCTCCCCCCATGCACCTTATAGTTATGCCCCGTTGTAACAGCTGCCTCTACCCGAGGAAATAGTCTCTGAACATCCACTCTATCTATCCCCCTCATCATCTTATAAACCTCTATTAAGTCGCCTCTCATCCTCCTCCTCTCTAAAGAGAAAAGCCCCAGCTCCCTCAATCTTTCCTCATAAGACCTCCCCCCCAAACCAGGCAGCATCCTGGTAAATCTCCTTTGCACTCTTTCCAATGCTTCCACGTCCTTTCTATAGTGAGGTGACCAGAACTGCACACAATATTCCAAATGTGGTCTCACCAAGGTCCTGTACAGTTGCTGCATAACCTCACGGTTCTTAAACTCAAACCCTCTGTTAATAAACGCCAACACAACATAGGCCTTCTTTACTGCTCTATCCACTTGAGTGGCAACCTTCAGAGATCTGTGGATATGAACCCCCAGATCCCTCTGCTCCTCCACGTTCCTCAGAACCCTGCCGTTGACCCTGTAATCCTTATTCAAATTTGCCCTACCAAAATGAATGACCTCGCACTTATCAGGGTTAAATTCCATCTGCCATTTTTCGGCCCAGCTCTGCATCCTATCAATGTCTCTTTGCAGCCTACAACTGCCCTCCACCTCATCCACTACTCCACCAAGCTTGGTGTCATCAGCAAATGTACTGATCCAACCTTCAGTCCCCTCCTCCAAGTCATTGATAAAAATCACAAACAGCAGAGGACCCAGCACCGACCCCTGTGGCACACCGCTGGTAACTGGTCTCCAGTCCGAAAATGTTCCATCCACCACCACCCTCTGCCTTCTGTGAGATGGCCAGTTACTTATCCAATCGGCCAAATTTCCCTCTATCCCACAACTCCTTACTTTCTTCATGAGACGACCATGGGGAACCTTATCAAACGCCTTACTAAAATCCATGTATACGACATCAACTGCTCTACCTTCATCTACGCACTTAGTTACCTCCTCAAAGAATTCAATCAAATTTGTTAGGCAAGACTTACCCTTCACGAATCCGTGTTGACTTTCCCTGATTAAGTTGCCCCTTTCCAAATGGTCATAAATCCTATCCCTCAGGACCTTTTCCATTATCTTACCAACCACCGAAGTAAGACTAACCGGCCTATAATTGCCAGGGTCATTCCTATTTCCTTTATTGAAGAGAGGAACAACATTCGCCACTCTCCAGTCCTCTGGCACCATTCCCGTGGACAGTGAGGACCCAAAGATCAAAGCCAGAGGCTCTGCAATCTCCTCTCTTGCCTCCCAAAGAATCCTAGGATATATCCCATCTGACCCAGGGGACTTATCGACCCTCAAGTTCTTCAAAATTGCTAAAACATCTTCCCTCCGAACATCTACCACCTCCAGCCTATCCACCTTTATCACACTCTCATCCTCAAGAACATGGCCCCTCTCCTCGGTGAACACTGACGAAAAGTATTCATTCATCACCTCTCCTATCTCTTCTGACTCCATGCACAAGTTCCCACTACTGTCCTTGACCGGCTCTACCCTCACCCTGGTCATTCTTTTATTTCTCACATAAGAGTAAAAAGCCTTGGGGTTTTTCTTGATCCGACCCGCCAAGGACTTCTCATGCCCCCTCCTAGCTCTCCTAAGCTCTTTTTTTAGCTCATTCCTTGCTACCTTGTACCCCTCAATCGACCCAACTGAACCTTGTTTTCTCATCCTTACATACGCTTCCTTTTTCCTCTTGACTAGACATTCAACCTCTTTTGTGAACCATGGTTCTCTCACTCGGCCATTTCCTCCCTGCCTGACAGGGACATACCTATCAAGGACACGCAGTAATTGCTCCATGAAAAAGCTCCACTTTTCGTTTGTGCCTTTCCCTGATAGTTTCTGTTCCCATCTTGTACTCCCTAATTCTTGCCTAATCGCATCATAATTACCCCTCCCCCAATTATAAACCCTGCCCTGCCGTATGGCCCTATCCCTCTCCATTGCAATAGTGAAAGTTACCGAATTGTGGTCACTATCTCCAAAGTGCTCTCCCACATACAAATCAAACACTTGGCCCGGTTCATTACCCAGTACCAAATCCAACGTGGCCCCACCTCTTGTCGGCCTATCCACATATTGTGTCAGGAAACCCTCCTGCACACACTGTGCAAAAACTATCCCATCCGAACTGTTTGACCTATAAAGGTTCCAATCAATATTTGGAAAGTTGAAGTCACCCATGACAACTACTCTGTGACCTCCACACCTATTCATAATATGCTTTGCAATTTCTTCCTCCACATCTTTATTACTATTTGGGGGCCTGTAGAAAACTCCTAACAACGTGACCGTTCCTTTCCTATTTCTAACTTCAGCCCATATTACCTCAGACGGCAGATCCCCCTCGAACTGCCTTTCAGCCGCTGTTAAACTATCCTTGATTAACAATGCTACTCCTCCACCTTTCTTACCAACTTCCCTACTCTTAATGAAACATCTATACCCCGGAACTTCCAACAACCATTCCTGTCCCTGTTCTAACTATGTCTCCGTAATGGCCACCACATCGTAGTCCCAAGTACTAATCCACGCTCCAAGTTCTCCTACCTTATTCCGGATGCTCCTTGCATTGAAGTAGACACACTTCAAGCCATCTTCCTGTCTGCCGGTACATTCCTGCGACCTTGATACCCTCCTCAGTACCTCCCTACACTCACCACTGGCTCGTGGACTACAGCCCTTTTTCCCATTCCCCTGACAAATTAGTTTAAACCCCCCCGAAGAGCCGTAGCAAATTTCCCTCCCAGGGTCTAGTGTGATATAAACAGAGACATGGTCTAGTGTAATATAAAGAGAGACAGGGTCTAGTGTAATATACACTGAGACAGGATCCAGTGTAATATAAACAGAGACAGCGGCTAGTGTAATATATACATAGACAAGGCCGAGTGTAATATAAACAGAGTCAGAGTCTAGTGTAATATAAAAATAAACAGGGTCCACTGTAGTATAAACAGAGAAACGGTCTAGTGTAATATAAACAGAGACTGGGTCTACTGTAATATAAACAGAGACAGGTTTCAGTGTAATATAATCAGAGACAGGGTCTAGTTTAATATAAACAGAGGCAGGGTCTAGTGTAATATAAACAGATACAGGGTCTAGCTTAATATAAACAGAGACAGAGTCTAGTGTAACATAAACAGAGACATATTCTAGTGTAAAATAAACAAAGACAGGCTCTCGTGTAATATAAACAGAGACAGGGTCGAGTGTAATATATATAGAGACAGTGCCCAATGTAATATAAACAGAGGCAGGGTCCAGTGTAATATAAACAGAGACAGGGTCTAGTGTAATATAAACTGAGACAGGTTCCAGAGTTTCATAAACAGCGACAGGGTCTATTGTAA
The DNA here is from genome assembly GCA_030390025.1 of Squalus acanthias. Lineage (NCBI taxonomy): Eukaryota > Metazoa > Chordata > Chondrichthyes > Squaliformes > Squalidae > Squalus > Squalus acanthias. The sequence goes on along the minus strand of JASTWF010000111.1, from coordinate 577,761 downwards.
TATAAACAGTGAAAGGGTCCAGTGTAAAATAAACAGTGACAGGGTCTAGTTTAATATAAACAGAGACTGGATCTAGTGTAATATAAACGAGACAGAGTCTAGTGTAATATAAACTGAGACAGGATCCAGTGTAATATATCCAGCAACTGCAGTATATACTCAGCAGTTCAGGCAGCATCTGTGCAGAGCGACACAGAGTTAACATTTCAGGTCGAAGACCTTTAGTCAGAACTGGAAAAAAGCAGGAAATGGAACAGATTTTTGAGCAAGTGCAGGGGGTGGCAAAGGGGGACGGGGATGAAGTAACAAAAGGGAAGTTCTGTGGTAGGATAGAAGGCAGGAGAGGTAAAGCGGCATTAAGAGATATTCAAGGCAAAAGGAGATGGTAATGGGACAGGATAAGAAACGAAGGATGGCTCGAGATGAAGTGTGAATTGCGCTGGCAGAAGGAAAGACAGCTGCCATGTGGGAGAGACGAAGAAATGACACAGACAAAAAGTGTGGATGAAAAATATATATATGAGAGGGGCCGAGGTTATGATCTGAAATTGTTGAACTCTATGTTGCGTCCAGAAGGCTGCAGGGTGCCTAATCGAAAGATGAGGTGCTGTTCCTCGAGCTTCCGCTGAGCTTCCTTGGAACAATGCAAAAGGCCGAGGACGGTGAGGTCAGAGTTGGAGTGGAGGGGTGAAATAAAATGAAAGGCGACCGGAAGCTCGGGGTCCCCCTTATGGACTGAACGGAGATTATCCGCAAAGCGGTCACCCAATCTGCGTTTGGTCTCCCCAATGTGGAGGAGACTACATCATGAGCAGCGAACACAGTTTACTAAATTGCAAGAAGTACAAGTAAATCGCTGTTGCACCTGGAAGGGGTGTTTGGGGCCCTGGACACTGGGAAAGGGGGAGGTATATGGGCATGTGTTGCATCTCGTGCGCTTGCACAGGAAGGTGCCGGGCGAAGGGGAAGTGTTGTTGGGGTTGATAGAGGAGAGGACCAGGGTGTCGCGGAGGGAGCAGTCCCTACGGAATGCTGAAAGGGGAGGTGAGGGGAAGATGTGTTTGGTGGTGTTATCACGCTGGAGGTGGCGGAAATGGCGGAGTATGATCCGTTGAATATGGATGGCTGGTGGGTTGAAAGGTGAGGACAAGGGGATCTCTATCGTTGTTCCGGGAGGGAAGGGTAGAAATGAGGGCAGAAGTGTGCGAGATAGAACGGACACGGTCAAGAGCCGTGTCAGGCTCAGTAGTGGGGAATCCTCGGTTGCGTCGATTATTTATAACTGAGACTGGATCTAGTGTAATTTAACAGAGACAGGGTCTAGTGTAATATAAACAGAGACAGAGGCTAGTGTAATTTAAAGACAAACAGAATCTGCATTCTGTCAATTAATCCGCTCACACTTCATGTCCCTGGTCTCAAACTGCGGGGTTCACGTTTTATTTTCTATCTAATCATTCTCGAAAAATTCTGATCGTTGAAGGGTGCCACTTTCCATTTCTGCAATGCCTGTTTAATTGTATTTTAAAATGTTAGAATTGTTGGACTGAAATGGTTAACTTGGTCTGTTTGTTTAACGACTGTAATTAATGTCAGTTCCCGGGGAATCTGCTCGTCTCCCTGGAGTTTTTACTCTAATATAAATAAGATGCTCCTTTGAATTCTCTACTCCATTGATTGACTGGGAGCGGTGCTCCGAGCACTGATAACTTCATCTTTTCCCGCCAAAAGTGGAATCATGTTTCGGGAATTCCCACTAACTTTTCGGGTGCTATGGGCAATCTGGGATGTACAAAAGCTTTACTACCCCATCATCGCTGCTGTTGGTGTTCCCAGTAAGTGCAACTATTAACTTAGTAAAGCATGTTTGACTGTAGTACTGTTGTTATTTCTTTCCCATTATCTTTCACAGTCTCGGATCATTGATTTTCCTGGGAAGTCCAACTATTAACTCCATGCACCATGCTAATACTGTTTCTCTGTGACTCCAATTTCCTGCCACATTCTCAGGTCGCTGTTGTCCATTGAATCATAGAAACTTACAGTACATAAGGAGGCTATTCGGCCCTCGCACCTGCACCTGGCTCTGTGAAAGCGCAGTCGTGCTTAGTCCCACATTGCCGCTTTTTACCGGCAGTCCTGTAAGTTCCTCATCCTCAAGTTCCTGTCCAACTCTCTTTTAAAACTATTGTTGGAATAGCTTGCACCACCTATTCAGTTGGAGCGTTCCCGATCCCGACGTGTTCCTGGGAAGTAACTGTTGGTTCAGTATTGTTGTTTATGATGAAGGGACATGAAAGCTTAGCGCGCCTGAAAGAGCTGTCGTTGTTGCATATTTCAATCCAGGTTCCCACCCACTGATCGGAAATCAGTTAACTCCTCTGTTTAAACAATGGATCAAAAAAGGCTACATGAAAGCGTTTAGGGTTTTCCACTGCATCGCCAACAGTAATGTTTACTCTTCTCGGCAGGTAGTAATTCGATTGACCATGTTTGTTTGATTGTTACTGTGGTTGTGATTTAGATAATTTCCCGGCTGTTGTTTGTGTCCCGTGTATCCCTCTTGGTGTGCGGTATTGGAAGGTGTCTGTCTTGATGTGTTTCTGACATAGTCGCCTGTTCACTGGTCTGAGTTTAATGGACACTGCGGCCTCACTCCTGCCATCTGTTTAACAATGTTTGAGAGTTTACTTTACATTGATCCTTTAACACCAGCAATGTTAATCTTTGTCCCAGTCTGATACCGGAACTCTGCATTTCCATTTGATCAGAAATGTGTTTTCAGGAAGATTTTATATTCCGTATTCTGCGTACAGTTCAATAGGTCGAGCAGCAGCGATCTGACAGAGAGTCCAGAAATACACAGAAACGTTTGAGAAAACCCGCCAGCTCCTCTTCACTGTCTGACTTTCCACCATCGCCCACTCTGCTCTCCTCCCATTGGTTGAAAATGTTTAAGACAGGATTGCAAGTGTAATGTTTGTTCCAGTAATATAGTCAATTAATCGTATTTCCAGAAACTTAATATTAATCATTACTCTGACATATCAATGTAAAGCCATGCGGGCCTTGCACAGTTCAGGGAGTCTCAGTGAGGCGCAACCTGACTTTGGATAATCGCCTATGTCCTTTCTATCATCAATTGGAAACCCGGACAATTGACATTAATAAGCGATTAATTGTTTGCCTGTAATTCACTCTAAGAAAGCATATTGGTAAAGTGTTGGGAAATATGCTGTAAAATTAATTGCAATATATATATGTGAACTGATAGTACTCATTTTAAATTAAAATAACACAAAAGATGTACACAGCGCTTTACCTTATCTGCGTGAATAGTAAAAGGTGTTTTACATTTACACACATGAAGTAGAAAGAACTTGGGGCAAAATCAGCCGCGATTTTTCACACAGCAGCTGGTAAATAGTTTGGTTGATTTTGTCTGGTGCGAGAATGTTCGCAATGACACCGAGAGCTCCTTCTTGAAATTATCCCAACTTTCACATCCTATGAATGAGAAGAGCGGGTCGAGGCGATCTCTGATCACACTCTCCCCGGAAGGAGGGCGCCTCTGATCAGTATTTAACTGGAGTGTTGACCCGCTCAAGGCCAGGAGTGGGGCTTGAACCCATGACCTTCTCAATCAACACGAGCCGAACTGACTCTGAATGAATCAAATGACTGAGTTTTGAATACAATTATTTGTAAACTGATTTATATTTAATAGATTTTCTTCCTTCTCCCTCCACTTCCTCTGTTCCAAACGCAGGTCTAACATCGTCACCACAGACCTACACATCTTCCGCTCTGCTTCATTCTGCTACTGCTCACCCGCAGTCCCGCTGGAGGAGACCGCCTCATCCATCTCGCCCCTTGTTCATCTCCACGTTCTAGTGTCCCTGGAACTCCCTGTTAGTTTAATGACTTCCCATCTACTGTGTGTGTTTTTTTTATTTTACCTGCCTCTTTTATCTCCCCCTTTGCTGAAAGCGCTGAACATTGGGATGCAGGGCTACGAGGTTACAAATGCCTTTATCGATAGAAACTAGAAAGGGTCCATAGTTGGTATCAGAACCCCGCGATATCTGTTCTCATCTCACTTGCAATCCTGTGAACTTTCCAGTAGGTGTCGGTGGCCAGTGATCAGAAGGAACATCCTTGCCCCATGTCCCCGCTGATCCTTCAGCACTGTTAAACATGTAGCAGCGAAGTGCCATTTGAGCACAGGCTTCCGTCCGAACATAACATAAGAACATAAGAAATAGGAACAGGAGTCGGCCAATTGGCCACTCGAGCCTACTCCGCCATTCAATAAGATCATGGCTGATCTGATCCTAACCGCCAATCTACTATCACAGAACCATCTCCTGAACATAACAGAATTGGACACACGAAATAGGAGCAGGATCAGGATACACGGCCCCTGGGCCCGCTACGCTACCCACAGGGCCATGACCGATCCGAACATAGACTCATGTCCAAATTCCTGCCCGCTCCCCGTAACCCTTAATTCCCTTTACTTCTAGGAATCTGTCTATTTCTGTTTTAAATTTATGTAATGATGTAGCTTCTACAGCTTTTTGTGGCAGCATATTCCATGGACCTACCACCCTCTGAGTGAAGTAGTTCCTTCTCATCTCAGTTTTGAAAGAGCAGCCCCTTATTCTAAGAGTATGCCCCCTAGTTCTAGTTTCACCCATCATCGGGAACATCCTCCCCGCATCCACCCGATCCAACCCCTTCACAATCTTATATGTTTCAATAAGGTCGCCTCTCATTCTTCTGAACTCTAATGAGTAGAGTCCCAATCTACCCAACCTCTCCTCATATGTCCATCCCCTCATCCCCGGGATTAACCGAGTGAACCTTCTTTGTAATGACTCGAGAGCAAGTATGTATTTTCTTAAGTATGCACACCAAAACTGTATGCAGTATTCCAGGTGCGGTCTCACCAATACCTTGTACAACTGAAGCAATACCTCCCTATTTTTATATTCTATCCCCCTAGCAATGAAAGCCAACATTCCATTGGCCTTCTTAATCACTTGCTGCACCTGCATACAAACCTGTTGAGTTTCGTGCCCCAGGACCCCCAGATCCCTTTGTACTTCAGTAGTATCCAGTTTCTTGCCATTTAGTTAATAACTTGCTCTACTGTTTTTCCTGCCAAAGTGCATAACCTCACATTTTCCAGTATTGTATTACATCTGCAAAATCTCTGCCCACTTACTTAGACTGTCTATGTCCCCTTGCAGATATTTTATGTCCTCCTCACTCACTACTTTCCCGCCCATCTTAGTATCATCTGCAAACTTTGATATGTTACACTTGGTCCCCTCCTCCAAATCGTTAATATAGATTGTAAAGAGTTGGGGACCCAGCACTGACCCCTGCGGAACACCACTAGTTACTGATTGCCAGTCTGAGAATGAACCATTTATCCCAACTCTCTGCCTTCTGTTAGATAGTCAATCCTCTATCCATGCCAGAATATTACCCCCAATCCTGTGATTTTTTATCTTACACAATAATATTTTGTGTTGCACCTTGTCAAATGCCTTTTGGAAGTCTAAATACAACACATCCACTGGTTCCCCTTTATCCACCCTGTGTGTTACTTCCTCAAAGAACTCCAGCAAATTTGTCAAACATGACTTCCCCTTCATAAAACCATGCTGACTGTGTCCTATTAAATTATGATTATCCAAATGTCCCGTTACTGTCTCCTTAATAATGGACTCCAAAATGTTACCGACCACAGATGTTAGGCTAACCGGTCTATAGTTTCCAGCCTTCTGTCTACTGCCCTTTTTAAAGAAGGGTGTTACATTAGCAGTTTTCCAGTCTCCCGGGATCTTTGCTGAGACCAGGGAGTTTTGGAAAATTATTACCAATGCATCCACAATCCCTACCGCCACTTCCCTCAAGACTCTAGGATGTAAGCCATCAGGTCCAGGTGAATTATCCGCCTTGAGTCCCATTATTTTACCGAGTACCACTTCCTTAGTGATTTTGATCGTGTTTAGCTCCATCCCCCCCCCCCCTATAGCCCCCTGTTTGTTCAGTGTTGGAATATTCTTAGTGTCCTCTACTGTAAAGACTGATACAAAATATTCATTCAGTGTATTTGCCATCTCCATATTTCCCACCATTAATTTCCCGGTCTCATCCTCTAAGGAACCAACATTTACCTTAGCCACCCTTTTTCTTTTTATATAACTGTAAAAAACTCTTACTATGTGTTTTTATATTTTTTGCTAATTTACTTTCATAATCTATCTTCCCTTTCTTAATCAATATTTTTGTTATTTTTTGCAGTCTTTTAAAGTTTTCCCAATCCTCTATCCTCCCGCTAGATTTGGCTACCTTATAAGTCCTTGTTTTTAGTCGAATACTATCCTTAATTTCTTTACTTAGCCACGGATGACTGTCTTTTCTTTTACACCCTTTTCTTCTCAGTGGAATATATATTTTTTGGAAGTTGTAAAATAACTCCTTAAATGTACACCACTGATCATGTATCGTCTTACCTTTTAATCTATTTTCCCAATCAACTCTACTCAATTCTGCTCGCATACCTTCATAGTCTCCTTTATTCAAACTTAGCACGCTTGTTTGAGATCCACCCTTCTCACCCTCTAATTGAATATGGAATTCAACCATGTTATGGTCACTCAATCCAAGGGGATCCTTTACTAGTACATTTTTAATTGATCCTGTTTCGTTACACAGGACCAGATCTAAGGTTGGTTGCCCCCTGGTCGGTTCAGTTACATACTGCTCAAGAAACCCATCCCTAATACACTCAATGAACTCATCGTCAAGGCAGCCCTGCCCAATTTGATTTGTCCAATTAATATGATAGTTAAAATCCCCCATAATTATAGATGTTCCCTTATTACAAGCCTCAACTATTTCCCGATTGATACTCCGTCCAACAGAGTTGCAACTGTTCGGAGGCCTATAGACTACGCCCACTAGTGTTTTTTTCCCCTTATTATTCCCTATCTCCACCCAAACTGTTTCATTATCCTGATCTTTTGACCCAATATCATTTCTCTGTATTACAGTGATTCCTTCCTTTATTAACATAGCCACCCCACCTCCCCTTCCTTCCTGCCTGTCCTTCCTGATCGTTAAATAACCTGGTATGTTTAATTCCCAGGCATTGGGAACTGCAGTTGATGTTTGCCTTCAGCTACAACAAGGTGTCCACCAGTAATCTTCCATCACAGAAATGGTTTTTCTGATAGATTGCTGCTGATCCTGTTATTTATTGTGTTTAGTTTTTTCCTGTTGAGTTATTGATTTGACAACTTGTTGCTGCTTTTACTGTAAACACTGTCTCCATCAGAAAGTTAGTCTCCATCAAAAATTAGCCTCTATAAATGGATGTAGTAACAAAGCTTCTAATTTCAGACCGAACTCCACCGGGTTGCTGCTTCTGTTGGAGCCTGATGTATAATTTCTGTTTTGCAACCTTTCTTACAGTGAACTTAGTGACGATTGTGATCCTGTCTCGGGGAAGGTGCGGTCTCTCTAAATGTGTCACCCGTTACCTGGTGTCCATGGCAGCGGCGGATCTACTGGTCATTATCATTGACGTGATACTAAGACAGATTCCCATCGCTCACGCTGCAAAATTCCTCTTTGTACGGAACATTAAAGTGTGTAATATCCACGCCGTCCTGCTGTACGCAGTCACAGACTGTTCTGTCTGGTTCACAGTCACTTTCACATTTGATCGATTTGTGGCCATTTGTTGCCAGAAGCTGAAAATAAAATATTGCACCGAGAAAATCGCGACTGTCGTTCTAGGAACAGTGACTGTGCTGTTCTGTGTAAAGAACACTTTCTGGTACTTTATGTACACAAGTGAATATTTACTTTTTAACATTCCCTGGTTCTGTTATGTAAGAGACAGTTTTTTGCTTTCACACGTATGGGGAACATTAGAATCCCTTCAATACATTTTAACCCCATTTGTTCCATTTGTTTTGATTCTGCTGCTCAATGCTTTAACCGTCAGACACATTTTGGTTTCGAGCAGAGTCCGCAGGAGACTCCGGGCCCACAGCAGTGGGGAGATTCCCAGTGACCCAGAGATGGAGAAGCGAAAGAAGTCCATAATGTTACTGCTTGTTATATCGGGGAATTTTATCCTGTTATGGGTAATGTTTTTGGTGAATTCCATATACTTGCGAATTAGTACAATCGATAATAACGCAACAGTTGGCACTTCGGATATCCTACAAGAAATTGGATTCATGCTTCAACTGTTGAGTTCTTGCACAAACACCTGTATTTATGCCGTGACGCAGACTAAATTCAGAGAGGAGTTGAAGACTGTGGTGAAATTTCCCATTACTCTAATTGCTAAAATAATGTAACACAACGAGAAGAAATGAAAACTGTCCACATGGCACCTGAAATACTAAACATAATTTATAAAGTATTCCTGCAACATTTATTAATTCAGTGTTATTTTACAGCACAATCTAGGCTGATACTCCAGTGCAGTACTGATGCAGCGCTGCAGTACTGGGGAAGTGCTGCACTGTCGGATGGGCAGTACTGAGGGAGCGCTGCACCTTCGGAGGGACCTTAGAACATAAGAACATAAGAAATAGGAGCAGGAGTAGGCCATTTGGCCACCGAGCCTGCTCCGCCATTCAATGTGATCATGGCTGATATTCTTCTTCATCTCCACTTCCTGCACTATCCCCATATCCCTTGATACCATTAATATTCAAAAATCTATCGATTTCTGTCTTGAATATACTCAACGGCTCAGCCTCCACAACCCGCTGGGGTAGAGAATTCCAAAGATTCATCACCCTCTGAGTGAAGAAATTGTTCCTCATAGCAGTCCTAAATGGCCGACCCCTTATTCTGAGAGTGTGACTCCTTGTTCTAGACGCCCCAGCCAGTGGAAACTTTCTCCCTGCATCTAACCTGTCAAGCCCTGTAAGAATTGTGTATGTTTCAATGATATCACATCTCATTCTTCTAAACTCCAGAGAATACAGGCCTAGTCTACTCAATCTGTCCCAATAGGAAAATCCCCCCAAGAAGGAACCAGTCTGGTGAACTTTCGTTGCACTCCCTCGATGGCAAGTATATCCTTCCTTAGGTAAGGATACCAAAACTGTACACAATACTCCAGGTGTGGTCTCACCAGGGCCCTATATAATTGCAGTAAGACGTCTTTACTCTTATACTCAAATCCACTTATAATAAAGGCCAACATTCAATTTGCTTTCCTTATTGCTTGCTATACCTGCATGTTACCTTTCAGTGATTCGTGTACAAGGACACCCGGGTCCCTCTGAACACCAACATTTCACAATCTCTCACCATTGAAAGAATCCTCTGCTTTTCTAATTTTCCGACCAAATTGGATAACTTCACATTTCTCCAAATTATATTCCATTTGTCATGTTCTTGCTCACTCACTTAGTCTGTCTATATCCCCTTGAAGCCTCCTTGCATACTCCTCACAATTTATATTCCCATCCAGCTTAGTATCATCAGCAAACTTGGATATATTACATTTGGTCCCCTCATCCAAATCATTGCTGTAGATTGTGAATAGCTGAGGCCCAAGCGCTGATTCTTGCGGTATCCCACTAATTACAGCCTGCCAACCCTAAAATGACCCGTTTATTCCTACTCTCTGTTTTCTATCCGTTAACCGAGCCGCAATCCATGTTAGTATATTACCCCCAATCCCAGGAGCCCTAATTTTGTTTAATAACCTCTTGTATGGCATCGTATCGAATGTCTTCTGAAAATCCAAATACACCACATCCAGTGCTTTCCACTTATCTATTCTGCTAGATGCAAACTCTAAAAACAGTAACAGATTTGTCAAATACGATTTCCCTTTCATAAATCCGTGTTGACTCTGCCTAATCCTATAATTATAGAATCATAGAATCATAGAAGATAGGAGCAGGAGTAGGCCATTCGGCCCCTCTATCCTGCTCCGCCATTCAATGCGATCATGGCTGATCATGCAAATTCAGTACCCAGTCCCTGCTTTCTCCCCATATCGCTTGATCCCTTTAACCGTAAGAAATATATCCAACTCCTTCTTGAATCTATTTGTGGCAGAGAATTCCACAGTTCACCACTCTCTGGGTGAAGAAATTCCTCCTCATTTCTGTCCTGAATGGCTTATCCCTTATCCATAGATTGTGACCTGTTACCACTTCCTTAATAATACAATCTAGCATTTTCCCTACTACTGATGTCCGGCTAACTGGTCTTTGGTTCCCTGTTTTCTCTCTCCCTCCTTTCTTTAATAGTGGGTTTACATTTGCTATCTTTCAATCCGCGGGAACCGTTCTAGAATCAAAGGAAATTTGGAATATGACAACCAATGCATTCAATATCTCTATAGACAACACTTTTGGAACAATAGGTCCTCGGCCATCAAGTCCAGGAAATTTATTGGCTTTCATTCCCATTAATTTATCCAGTACTACTTTTTTACGAATACGAATAACTTTCAGTTCCTCCTTCTCGCTAGACCCTTGGTTGTTTACAATTTCCCGGAAAGTTTTTTGTGGCTTCTTCCGTGAAGGCAGAAACAAAATATGTGTTTACTTTCTTTGCCATTTCCTTAAGCCCCATTAAAATGTCTCTTCTTACAGAGGGAGCGCTGCACTGTCGGAGGGGCAGTGAACTGTCGGAGGGTCAGTACTGAGAGAGTGCTGCACTGTCAAAGCAACAGTACTGAGGGAGTGCTGCACTGTCGAAGGGGCAGTACTGAGGGAGTGCTGCACTGTCGAAGGGGCAGTACTGAGGGAGTGCTGCCCTGTCGGAGTGGCAGTACTGAGGGAATGCTGCACTCTCGGAGGGGCAGTATTGAGGGAGTGCTGCACTGTCGGAGGGGCAGTACTGAGGGAGTGCTGCACTGTCGGAGGGTCAGTACTGAGGGAGCGCTGCACTGTCGGAGGGGCAGTACTGAGGGAGTGCTGCACTGTCGGAGGGGCAGTACTGAGGGTGTGCTGCAATGTCGGAGGGGCAGTACTAAGGGAGCGCTGCACTGTCGGAGGGGCATCACTGAGGGAGTGCTGTACTGTCGGAGGGGCAGTACTGAGGGACAGCTGCACTGTCGAAGGGCCAGCAATGAGGGGGAACTGCACAGTCGGAGGGTCAGTTCTGAGGGAGCACTGCACAGTCGGAGGGGCAATACTAAGGGAGTGCTGCACAGTTGGAGGGGCAGTACTGAAGCAGCGTTGCACTGTCGGTGGGGCAGTACTGAGGGAGCACTGCACTGTCCGAGGGTCAGTACTGAGGGAGCACTACTCAGTCGGAGGGGCAGTACTGAGGGAGTGTAGCACTGTCGGAGGGCAGTACTGAGGGAATGCTGCACTGTCGGAGGTTCAGTATTGAGGGAGAGCTGCAGTGTCGGAGAGGTCGTATTTACAGATCACTGCACTGTCAGAGGTGCATTACTGAGAGATTGCTGCACTATCGGAGGGTCAGTACTGAGGGAGCTCAACACTGTCGGTAGTGCAATACTGAGGGAGTGCTGCACTGTCGGAGGGGCAGTACAGAAGGAGCGTTGCACGGTCGAAGGGTCAATATTGAGGGAGACCTGCACTGTCGGAGGGGCAATACTGAGACAGCGCTGCACTGTTGGAGGGGCAGCACTAAGGGGGAACTGCACTGTTGGAGGGTTAGTACTGAGAGAGCGCTGCACTGTCGGACGGGAAATGCTAAGGGGGTGCTGCACAGTCGGGCGGGCAGTACTGAAGGAGCGTTGCATTGTCGGAGGGGCAGCACTGAGGGAGCACTATACTATTCGACTGTCAGTACTGAGGGAGAACTAAACAGTCGGAGGTGCAGTACTGAGGGCGTGCTGCACTGTCGGAGGGTCAGTACTGAGGGCGCACTACGCTGTCGGAGGGACAGTACTAGGGAGTGTGGCAAAGTCGGAGGGGCAGTAACGAGAGAGCGCTGCACTGTCGGAGGTTCAGTACTGGGGGAGTGCTGCAATGTCGTAGCGGCAGTATTGAGGGAGCGCGGCATTTCTGGAGTCAGTACTGAGGGAGTGCTGCACTGTCGGAGGGGCATTACTGAGGGATTGCTGCACAGTCGGAGGGGCAATACTCAAGGAATGTTGCATTGTCGAAGGTTCAGTACTGAGATAGAGCTGCACTGTCGGAGTGGCATTACTGAGGGAGTGCTGCACTGTGAGAGGGGCAGTACTGAGGGAGCGCTGCACTGTCAGAGGGGCAGTACTGAGGGAGCGCTGCACTGTCGGAGGGGCAGTACTGAAGGAGCGCTGCATTGTCAGATGGGCAGTACTGAGGGAGCGCTGCATTGTCAGAGGGGCAGTGCTGAGGGAGCGCTGCACTGTCAGAGGGGCAGTATTGAGGGAGTGCTGCACTGTCAGAGGGGCAGTACTGAGGGAGCGCTGCAATGTCAGAGGGGCATCACTGAGGGAGCGCTGCACTGTCAGAGGGGCAGTACTGAGGGAGCGCTGCTCTGTCAGATGTGCAGTACTGAGGGAGTACAGCAATGTCAGAGGTGACTTCTTTCAGATGACATGTTAAACCAAGGTCCAGTCTGCTCTCAGATAGATACCATGTCACTATTTGGAAGAAGCATGGGGAGGTCTCTCCGCTGTCCTGGCCAATAATTTTCCCTCAACCAACATCAACAAAAAAACAGATTATCTGCTCATTATCACATTGCTGTTTGTGGGAGCTTGCTGTGCGGAAATTGGCTGCCGCCTTTGCTACATTGCAACAGTGATTATTCTTCAAAATGTACTTCATTGGCTGCAAAGCGCTTTGGGACGATCGTTGGCCGTGAAAATGGAAGTCTATCTTTCTTTTTACATCTATTTGCAATATTTTATACTTTGTGCGTCAACTTGATATAAAATGAGCAGCTGCACAGATATTGCACTAAACAGTTTACCAACATTTTAAAATGTTAAAAAACAAGACAAACATAAAACCATCCCATTGATAGTTTATGCAATCTGCTTTTGCTTTCTTCGTTCTTATGTTGATGGCGCTCCATCTACATGAACTGTGCCCATAAAATGCCGCAGAGAAAATCCTGAGATCTCGATTACAGCAAGCACCCAGCTGACCACTTACCGTCCGAAAGTTATAGAGTCATGGATTTATACAGCACAGAAAGAGGCCCTTCGGCCCATCGTGTCCGCGCCGGTCATCAAACCCTGTCTATCCTATCCCATTTTCCAGCATTGGTCCGTAGCCTTGTATGCTATGGCGTTTCAAGTGATCATCTAAATGCTCCTTGAATGTTGTGAGGGTTCCTGCCTCTACCAAACTTTCAAGCAATGAGTTCCAGATTTCAACCACCCTCTGATTTTCCTCAAATCCCCTCTAAACCTCCTGCCACTTACCTTGAAACTATGCCCCTTGCTTATTTACCCCTCTACTAAGGGAAAAATTTCCTTTCTATCTACCCTATCTACGCCCCTCATAATTTTGTACACCTCAATCATGTGCCCTCTGAGCCTTCTCTGCTCTAAGGAAAACAACCCCAGCCTGTCCAGTCTCTCTTCATAGCTGAAGCGCTGCAGCCCAGGTAACATCCCTGTGAATCTCCTCTGCACCCTCTCCAATCCAATCACATCCTTCCTATAGTGTGGCGACAAGAACTGCACACAGTATTCCAGCTGTGGCCTAACTAGCGTTTTGTACAGCTCCACCATAACCTCCCTGCTCTTATAATCAATGCCTCGGCTAATGAAGACAAGTATCCCATATGTCTTTTTAACTACCTTATCCAACTATCCTGCTGCCTTCAGGGATCTAAGTACATGCACACCAAGGTCCCTCTGATCCTCTGTCCTTCTTAGGGTCCTACCATTCATTGTGTATCCCCTTGCCTTGTTAGTCCTCCCAAAATGCATCACCTCATACTTTTCAGGGTTAAATTCCATTCGCCACTGTTCTGCCCGTCTAACCAACCCATCTATATCGTCCTGTAGCCTGAGGCTTCCCTACTCGCTGCTTACCACACCACCAATTTTCGTGTCATCTGAAAACTTACTGATCATACCTCCTGCATTCATATCTAAATCATGAATGTGCACTACAAACAGCAAAGTACCCAGCACCGATCCCCGCGGTACACCACTAGACACAGGCTTCCAGTCACAAAACAAACTTCCACCATCACCCTCTGCCTCCTGCCACTAAGCCAATTTTGGATCCAATGTGCCAAGTTGCCCTGGATCCCATGGGCTCTTACCTTCTTGATCAGTCTCCCAAACGGGACTTTGTCAAAAGCCTTACTGAAGTCCATGCAGACTACATCAACTGCACTACCCTCATCCACACACCTAGTCGCCCCCTCCAAAAATGCAATCAAATTGGTCAGACATGATCGCCCCCTGACAACGCCATGCTGAATAACCTTGATTAATCCTTGCCTCTCCAAGTGTAGACTGCTTCTGTCACTCAGAATGTTTTCCAATAATTTCCCAACCACTGATGTTAGGCTCACTGGCCTGAAATTCTCTGGGATCCGTGGTCGTTGCTCTGTGTGGATGTCAATAGTTCAATAGGCCGTGCAATGCGGGCCGCTAACAATAGGCTGGGATCCGTGGTCGTTGCCCTGTGTGGATGTAAATAGCTCAATAGGTGGAGCAATGCGGGTCGCTAACAATAGGTGCCAACAATGCTGTGCAATGAATTCATTTTTGAATCAATGTTGGCTTCATGTCATTGAAGATGGACGGGTAACAGTTTTAGAAACGCAAACACATAAAAGGTTACTCTGGGTTGTTCGTTTTTTTTCAGACTATTCTGCCAACCTTTACGGGTTATAAATGCTAAGGGTTTAAGATTTTAATTAATTCGAATTCATCACTAGATTTAATAAAAGCATAATGTGATCATTGAGATAATAAGGATACTAAAGATAGACAAATCTTCAGTTCTTGATGGTTTCCACCACAGGATATTAAAAGAAGTATTTGAGAAAATTGTAAATGTTCCAGCCATCTTCTTCCAAAACTCTCTTGACTCAGGAAGTGCCCATGGTTTGGAAAATTGCCCACGTCACTTCATTTTTTAAGAATGGTAGCGGAGACAAAATCGGAAATGATAGGCCTATTAGTCTAAGATCTGTTGTGGAGAAGTGATTAGAATCTGTTATTAGGGACAGAGTGTTTGAGCACTTAGACAATTATGAACTGGTTAGAGAGAGCCACCGTGGATTTGTTCCAACCAATTGATTTTAATTAAGATGGAATGGACGTGGTTGATAACGGAGAGTCTAAGCAGGTTATTTATGTGGACGTCCAGAAGGCATTGGACAAGGTTCCACATAAGGGACTGTTAGCAAAAATGAGCGTGCATGGAATTGGAGGCAACCTATTGACATCGGCAGGGAATTGGCTCAGAAGTAGGAGACAGAGTGCAAGGATACTGCGTGTGTTGACAGGTTGGCAGGATGTGGCTTGTGGTGCCCCAAGAGATCAGTACAGGGGCTTTTCAGTCCACTCAGAAATGACTGAGATGAAAGAATAGAGATCCGTATATCCAAGGTTGTTGAAGACACCAAGTTAGGTGGCACAGTAAATAGTGTAGGTGGGAGCAGCAAGTTGCAAAGGGACATTGAGAGATAAGGTAAATGGGCAAAACTGTGTCAGCTGGTGTTCAAGGTGGGGAAGTGTGACGTCATCCACTTTGGCCCTCAGAAAGATGGATCAGATTATTTTATAAAATGTGAGAAGCTGAGAACTGTGGATGAACAGAGTGATTTAGGTGTCCAAATTCAGAAAGCACTAAAAGCTCTTGCCAGGTACAAAACATAATTAAAAGGTTAATGGATTGGCGGGCTTTATATCAAAGGGGCTGTAATTGAAAGGGGTGGAAGTTCTTTTCCAGCTGTAGAGAGCCCTGGTCAGACCGCATCTGGAGCACTGCAGTCAGCTCTGGGCAACGAACCTTAGGACGGGAACAATGTCCTTGGAGGGGGAGCAGCGCAGATTCAACAGAATGTTACCTGGGCTAAAAGTGTTAAATTATGAGGACCGGTTGCATGGCCTAGTCTTATATTCTCTTTAGTATAGAATATTAAGGGGTTATCTAATTAGGATATTAAAGGTGATTAAAGGCATTGATAGGGTGGATGGGTCCAGCAATTTGTCTCGGGCGGTGACGCAGAACGGTCGGTCTGTGATCGGCCGCCCGTTATACGCAGCGCCTGATATTCAGCTCCATTGACTGAAATTAGAGCAAATATCAGGCGCTGCATATAACGGGCGGCTGTTCCGATCCGATCCCGTTCCTTTTTCCTGGTGACTCCTGGAAGGTGTCCAATAAGGTAGAGTAGCTCAGCACTCACTCTTTTTAAGAGAAGTTCTCTGAAAATTTCCAGAATCAATGTTGATGGAGTGTTGGTGAAGTCTTGACGAAGTTTCCTAGAAAGTCTCCCGATGTGCTTCAAAAGTCCTCTTCAAAACTCCAGCAGCAAGTGGACAGTAAAAGGCGATGTCCCTTTAAATAGCGTTCCAAATCTTCAGCAACGTCTCGTTTACTCCCAATCAGCTGGTCGCTGTTCGGAGAGAGCGTCAGATCAAGCGCCGGACACCAGAATGCCGTGCAGCCTCGTTAATGAACGCTAGCAGGCAAGTTACGTGACAAATAGCTTCTTAATGACCCTCCGGCGGCCGTTCGCAGTGCAAGCTTCAACTCCTTGACCAAGATGGCGTCTTGCACTAAACGTGGGCTAAACCGTCGGTCCAGCTTAAGATCCCAGTCTGGCCACCTTGGAGGCTCTTTAGCGCCTAAGGTATCCGGGGAAAAGCGCGCACCCGCCCCACGCACCCCATATCTCTTCTTATGAACTTTTGAATAGGTCACGGTGCATTTCTGCCCATCCGACGGGGGTAGCACTGTAGCGCCCCAGGTTTGCGTTTCCCGACTCAGCAGCTCATAATTTAGAGAGATTCCGCTGCTCCAAACAACTTTATGTCGCTGATTCCCAAACTGTAGAACATGTTGCTACTTGGCTTCGACTCCCCATGTGCAACACTGCGGGAGATCATGTTGTAATAATGTACAATTACAGTGGCATGTATAAAAACGGCAGAATATGTCACTTTAAAATGGGACCTGGACATCATCTGTCCACCCTGGTCCGATTAACCCCGCCCTCTAACCCTGCTTCACCCGAAGACCACACCTGGTCTTAACTCCCCTATCTAACACTACAGGAGGTAGACTGTTAATTCCCCACAAACAATATTTCCCCAGCAAATACTCAGCCCCATTTTCCTGGCCTCCGTTGATTTTGGCTTTCTGAAAACGTGTGCTGTACAACCTCGCATCCATTCTGGGAAAACGCTATAAACTGGCTGTACCTGGAATTCTAACATGATGCCCCGTAGTTCAAGATTCACCTACTAGATAGAAGTGTTGCGTTATGTTATCTGTGACTTCCTTAATTAGTCTACCATTTCTATCAAACCGACACGCAATCTCATTTCCACACATTTTAGTACAAATTAATTCGGTCTCTCCACTCAGTCCATTTATCCGTCTTATCACGCTGGTTATGGTTATTTCTCGCTGGACTTTCTCCAAGGTGAGTATCTCCTTGCTAAGGTTTGTGCCCCACACTGAAAAACAAATCTAATAATAGACAAATTGTATGTAATCACATGTAACTGTTTCATAACAATCAGCAAGTACAGGAAAAATATACGCAGCAGTCACACAGAACCTGACCCCGAAACACAGTATCGGACCAAGTAGATGGAGCTTTACACGGCATCTAACGCGTGTTTTTCTTTCGCTGGGAGTGCTTGATAACATGAGAACATATGAAATAGGAGCAGGAGTAGGACACACGGCCCCTCGAGCCTGCTCCGCCATTCAATAAGATAATGGCTGATCTTCAATCTCAAAACCACTATCCCACCCGATCTCCATATCGTTTGATTCCATTTGTGTCCAGAAATCTATCGATCTCAGCCTTGAATATACTCAATAACTCAGCATCCACAGCCCTCTGGGCAAGATAATTCAGAAGATTGACAACCCTCTGAGTGCAGAAATTTCTCCTCCTCTCAGTCTTAAATGGCCGACCCCTTATCCTGAGACTATGGCCCCTAGTTATAGGCACGCCAGCCAGGGGGAGCAACCTCTCAGCATTTACTCTGTCAAGCTCCCTCAGAATCTTGTATGTTTCAATGATATCACCACTCATTCTTCTAAATTCCAGAGAGTATAGGCTCAATCTACTGAATATCTCCTCATAGGACAATCCTCTCATCAATCTAGTGAAGTTTCTTTGCACCCCCTATAAAGAAAGTATATCCTTCTTTACATACGGAGACCAAAACTGTGCACAGCACTCCAGGTTTAGTCTCACCAAAGCCCTGTACAGTTGCAGCAGACTTCCTTACTGTTGTGCTCCAAACCCCCTTCCGATAAATGCCAACATACCATTTGCCTTCCTAATTGCATTCTGTACCTGGATGTTAACTTCCTCTGTTCCATGTACAATGACTGCCAAATCCCTCTGAACACCAACATGTAATAAAAATAGAAAATGCCGGAAATACTCAGCTGGTCAGGCAGCATCTGTGGAGAGAGAAACAGAGTTAACGTTTCAGGTCAGCCCTATCTCTGCAGCCACTTCCTTTAAAACCCTAGGATATCTGCCATCAGGTGCAGGGGATTTTCGGATTTTAGTCCCATTAATTTATCCAGTACTTTTTCTTTACTCATGTTAATTATTTTAAGTTCCTCACTCTCATTAGACGATTGGCTCCCCTCTATCTCTGGTATGTTTTTGTGTCTTTTACGGTGAAGACAGATACAAAACATTTTTAACTTCTCAGCCATTTCCTGATTCCCCATTATAAGTTGTACAGTCTCAGCCTCTAAGAGACTCAAGCTTACTTTCTTACTCTCTTCCTTTTTATGTACTTTTAGAAACTGTTACAATCTGTTTCTATGTTCTTCCTCTTTAACAATTTTTAGCCATCCTTTGCTGGTTTTTAAAACTCGTCCAATCCTCAGGCTTACTACTCTTTTTGGCAACGTTATAAACCGCTTTTAATCTAATACTATCCTTATCCTCATTAGTCAGTCCTGGATGGATCTCTTTTCACGTGATGTTTTTATACCTCAATGAAATGTGTATTCGTTGAGAATTATGAAATATTTCTTTAATAGTTCACCGTTGCTTATCTACCTTCATATCTTTTAATCTATTTTCCCAATCTAGCTTATTTAACTCGCCCCTCATGCCTTGGTAATTGGCTTTATTTAAGTGTACGACTCGTGCTTCGGGCTTAAATATGTCACTCTTGAACTCAATGTGAAATTCTATGATATTATGATCACTGTTCTCCAGAGGATCCCTTACTATGAGATTATTAATTAAACAACCATAACAACTTGTATTTATATAGCGCCATCAACGTAGTAAAACGTTCCAAAGCGCTTCACCGGAGCATTTTAAGACATAGGTACAAATTAGGGCAGGTGATCAACAGCTTGGTCAAAGAGGTATAGAAACATAGAAACATAGAAACTAGGAGCAGGAGTAGGCCATTCGGCCCGTCGAGCCTGCTCCACCATTCAATACGATCATGGCTGATCATCCAAATCCAGTACCCTGTCCCTGCTTTCCCACACAGAATCCCCATCGAGCCTGCACCGACACATATCCCACCCTATCCCCGCGTATTTAATTCCCCCTAACATATCCCATCCTATCCCCGTAACCCCACATATTTAATCCCCCCCTAACACTAAGTGTCAATTTATCATAGCCAAATCAACCTAACCCGCACATTTTTTTTTTTGGACCTAAACTAGGTAGGTTTATAGGAGTGTGGAAAGAGAGGTAGCGAGACAGAAAGTTTTAGGCAGGGAATCCCCGAGCTTAGGGCCTAGGCAACAGAAGGCACGGCCACCAATGGTTGAGCAATTAGAATCAGGGATGTTCAAGAGGGCAGAATTAGAGGAGCGCAGGTATCTCCAAGGGTTGTGGGGCTGAAGGAGATTACAGAGTTAAGGGAGAGAAAGGCCACCGAGGGATTGGAAAACAAGAATGAGAATTCGGAAATCGAGGCGCTGCATAACAGAGAGCCAATAAAGGTCAGCGAGCACAGAGGTGATGGGTGAACAGGAATGGTGCGAGTTAGGACAAGGGCAGCTGAGTTTTGGATGACCTCAAGTTTATGTAGGGTGGAATGTGGGAGGCCAGCCAGGAGCGCATTTGAATAGTCAAGTCTAGAGGTAGCAAAGGATGAGGGTTTCAGCAGCGGATGAGCTGAGGCAAGGGCAGAGACGGGTGATGTTTCGGTGGTGGAAATAAGTGGTCTTTGTTATGCTGCGGATATGTTGTCGAAACTCATTTCAGTGTCAAATATGACACCAAATGATATGGCATTCGCATGAGGCGCGAATTGGGTACGGTTGAATGGGGAATGTCACTCAAAGGGTTGACGGTGGATAGGCAATGGCAAACATTCAAAGACTGCATGGATGAACTGCAGGATTTGTTCATCGCAGTGTGGAATAAGAATAAAACAAAAAGGGTGATTCAACCGTGGCTAAGAAGGGAAATGTAGGGATAGCATAAGATCCAAGGAGAGGGCATATAAATTGGCCAGAAAAAGCGGTAACCCTGAGGATTGGGAGCAGTTTAGGATTCAACAAAGGAGGGCAGACGGATTAATTAAGAAGGGGAACATCGAATATGAAAGTAAGCTTACAGGGAACATAAAAACTGACTGTAAGAGCTTTTATAGATATGTGAAGAGAAAAGATTAGTGAAATCAAGTGTAGGTCCCTTGCAGTCAGAAGCGGGGGAAGTTATAATGGGGAACAAAGAAATGCCAGAACAATTAAATGCATATTTTGGTTCTGTCGTCACAAAGGAGAACACAAATAACCTCCCAGAGATGTTGGAGAACATAGGGTCTGATGAAAGGGAGGAACTGTAAGAAATCAGTATTTGCAAGGAATGGTGTTAAGGAAATTGACGGGATTGAAGACAGATAAATCCCCAGGGCCTGATAATCTACATCCTAGGGTACTTAAGGAAGTGGCTCTAGAAATAGTAGATGCATTGCTGATCATATTCGAACATTCGATGGAACCTGGAACTGTACCCATGAATTGGAGGGTAGCTAATGTTACCCCACTATTCAAAAACGGTGGTAGAGAGAAAACGGGGAATTACAGACCGATAAACCTGACATAGGTAGTGGAGAAAATGCTAGAGTCCATTATAAAGTATGTAATAGCTGAGCACGTGAAAAACAGTGACAGGATCGGACAAAGTCAACATGGATTTACAAAAGGTAAATCGTGCTTGACTAATCTACTGGAATTTTTTGAGGATGTAGCTGGGAAAATAGACAAGGGAGAACCAGTAGATGTTGTGTATTTGGACTTTCAAAAGGCTTTCGATAAGGTCCCGCATAAGAGATTAGCGTGTAAAGTTCAGGCACATGGGATTGGGGGCAAGGTGTTGACTTGGATAGAGAACTGGTTGGCGGACAGAAAGCCGAGATTAGGAATTAATGGGTCTTTTTCCGAGTGGCAGGCAGTGACTATTGGGGTACCGCAGTGTTCGGTCCTTGGACCCCAGCTATTCACAATATACTTTCATGATCTGGATAAGGGAACTAAATGTAATATCTCCAAGATTGCAGATGACACAAAGCTATGTGGGCGTGTGTGCTCCGAGGAGGATACTGATAAACTCCAGGATGATTTGGACAGGTTGGGTGAGTGGGCAGAAGCGTGGCAGATGCAATATAACGTGGATAAATGCGAGGTTATCCACTCTGCTGTCAAAAACAGAAAGGCAGACTATTATCTGAATTGCAATAGATTGGGAGAAGTGGAAGTGCAAAGAGAACTGGGTGTCCTTGTGCACCAGTCGCTGAAGGTAAGCATGCAGGTACAGCAGGCGGTGAAGAAGGCAAATGGTATGTTGGCCTTCATAGCGAAAGGGTTTGAGTATAGGAACAGGGATGTCCTGCTGCAGTTCTACAGGGCCTTGGTGAGACCATACCTTGAGTACTGTGTGCAGTTTTATTCGCTTTATCTGAGGAAGGATGTTCTTGCCATGGAAGGATTTCAGCGAAGATTCACAAGGCTGATACCTGGGATGGCAGGAATGACATATGAGGAGAGATTGGGTCGATTGGGCTTATACTCGCTGGAGTATAGAAGAATGAGAGGGGATCTCATCGAAACATATAAAATTCTGACAGGTCTGGATAAACTAGATGCAGGAAGAATGTTCCCGATGGTCGGACAGTCCAGAACCAGGGGTCATAATCAAAGGATAAGGGGTAAACCATTTAGGACAGAAATTAGGAAGAATTTCTTCACCCAGAGAGTGGTGAACCTGTGGAATTCTCTACCACAGAAGGCAGTTGAGGCCAAGTCATTAAATATATTCAAGAATGAGTTAGATATATTTCTTAAAGCTAAAGGTATCAGGTATATGGGAGAAGGAAGGTACAGGGTACTGAGTTTGAATGATGAGCCATGATCTCATCGAATGCCGGAGCAGGCTCGAGGGGCCGAATGGCCTACTCCTGCTCCTATCTTCTATGTTTCTATGTTTCTATGTTAAGGTTGCGAACAGGGTGGTTCAACCTCAGACAGCTTTTAGGGAGAGGTCTGGAGTCAGTGACTAGGGAACGGAGATTGTGGTGTGGACCGAAAACAAAGGCTTACTTAATACATAATTGGAGAAAATTTTTGCTCATCCAGCACTGGATGTCGGAAAAGCACTCTGACAATCTAGACACCGCGGAGGGGTCGAGAGAAGAGGTAGTGAGTAGAGCTTGGTGTCGTCAGCGTTTATGTGGAAACTGAAACTGTGTTTTCGGATGATGTTACCAACATGTAGACGAGTTCCCATCTCATTACACAAGACAAGATTCAAATAACCTCTTCACTGGTTGGTTCCACGACGTCTTGTTCTAGAAACTCTCTCGAGTGCATTCCATAAACTCCTCTTCGAAACTACTTTTGCCAGTATGATTTGTCGAGTCTATATGAAATTTAATGTCCCCCACGATTATTACATTATCTTTGTTGGAAGCTTCTCTTATGTCTTGATTAATACTTTGTCCAACAGTGTAGCTGCTGTTCGGGGGGCCTACAAACTACAGCCGCCAGTGTTTTCTGCCCATTGTTATTTCTGATTTCCACCCCTACTGATTATACTTCCTGGCCTTCTGAGCCAAGATCCTTCCACACTACTGTCCTTATGTCATCCTTTATTATCAGTGCTACCCGCCATCATTTTCCATTTTGTCTTTCTTTTCGGAAGATCAAGTACCCGGAATATTATTTCCCAATATTGGTTAACCTGCAATCACGTCTTTGTAATGGCTGTTAGATCAAACCCATTTTTCACTATTTGTGTCATTAATTCCTCTATCTTGCTATGAATGCTTCGTACATTCAGAAAAAAACGCTTATAATGTTAACCATTTTACCATTTCTCCCTGATTTGACCGTATTCACTGATGCGCTATTACCCTTAAAATCCCTGTCCCTCCCTGTCACAATCTGCTTATCTTTATACAAATTGCTACACTGCTCTATGGACTTGAATTTTCTCTTGAGATTTTGTACGTTTCCCCTCACCTGAATCCTCCCCTTTTAGTGTAAAACCCTATCTACAGCCATAGATATTCAATTCGCCGGCACATTGGTCACCGCCCGGTTTAATTGGGGATTGTCCCAACGGAACAGCCCCCTCTTTCCCCAGTACTGGTGCGAGTGACCAATTAATCGAAACCCCTTCCTTCCAATCCACTCTTTGAGCCACGCATTTAAACCTCTAATCTGTTTCACCCTGTGCCAATTTGCACGTGACTCAGGTAACAATCCAGAGATTATTACCTATAAGGTTCTGCTTTTTAATTTGGATCCCAGCTCGTCAAACTTCCTCAGCAGAACCTAATTCCCACATCTACCGATGTCGTTGGATCCTACATGGACCACGGCAACTGGATCCTCCCTCTCCCGCTTCAAGTGCTACTCCAGCCGTGTGCAGATGTCTTTAATACTGGCACTGGGCAGGCAACACAGCCTTCGTAACGCCCGATCGCGGCTGCAGAGAACTGTATCTATCCCCTAACTATACTGTCTCTCACCAGTATCACATTCCATTCCACTTCCACCATTTCAACGCCCTCATATGCCACGGTGACGTGGTCAGTTTGCTCATACACTCAGCAGATTTTCCTTCATCCACACTGGCCAAAAGAGCCTCGCACTTGTTGGAAACGGAATAAGGCCGAGGCTCCTCCATCACTGTACCTGGGGTCCCCTTACCTGCCTGATTCGCAGTCACACCCTCCTATCTACGACCTGACCTGTACCACCTCTTAACCTAAGGGGTGTAACTGCCTCCTGGATCAAAGGGCTAAAAAATCTGAGCGCCCTGTTTGGGGTGATAACTTTTGAAATCTCAGAAAAGTATCGCCAGGCGATAATCTTTTTCTCGTCCCAGGAAATTGAAATTTAGCGCTAAATCACGCGCTAACCACTTCGGTTAGGAACTAAAGTGCGTGAACGGGGCGGTAGCGGAAGAGCGCTGAACAATGTGGAGTGCAAAGATACCGGCATCGGAGGCTGCTTCCCTCGCTTAGAGTGAAGGGCTATAATGGTGCACAACATACTTCTCCTCCGTTCTGTGTTGCCAGGCCACCTGCGCGAGTGCCATTACAGCCTCAAACACTCTCAGAGAGTGGAGGGCTTGGACATCTCACAGCAATACAGCCTCGAAAACTTTCAGCAGCCAGCAAACTGGTGCAAAGAATACCACTGCATTTAATTAGCGCTCCCCAAGCGGCCAGCCGAGGTAACAACGCTTCCTCTTCCTGCCGTTGCTGACGCCCAGCGATGCAACAGGGGGCGGGAGGCAATTTCACATCCGGGGCGGTAACGGGGCTCTTTATGACGTCACAGACTGCGAGGCGCAAGAGGGCAAGCTGATAAGTGTTAGCGCCAGCGCCTAAACCGGCAGGGAAGTTCGCGGGCATTGCTGAATTTGCCACGCCCTGTCGCTAACCCCATAGTGACCCATTACCACCCCCCGCAGGTGCTAACACGAGTTGCAAAGTGTCCAGGTAACTCTTCCCCTCCCTGATGCCCCGCAATGTCTGAACCTCTGAGTCCAGCGCAAAAGCTCTGAGCTGGAGTGCCTCGAGATGCAGACACTTCCTGCAGATGTGGTTGTCCAGGATCACGATGCTCCCACAAACTCCCATATGCTACAGTTGCGGCACACCTCCTGCACTGCCATACCTATCAAACCTTGTTTTATTTCTTTAATTAATTAAAGTTTATGAATTTAATCAACTTATCTTATATTTTTTAATATTTTCACGAATGACTTCATCTAGTCTAAGTTATAGGTAGATTAAATTAAATCGTCACCGGTTACACGAACCACTACAAGTATTGGAGGCAAAAACAGCCCCTCCTTCCTCCTCTGCACCGAACCCCCACTCTCACCAATTTCCCACGTTTACATTCTGTTCATAATTTCACTCCGTTTATGACAACTCTGTCCGTCTATTCTTTGCCTCAGAAGATAAATGATACATTTCTACACGTTTTCTAGCAGCACCCAAGTTACAAGTGCTCACGCAGCTTTCTGCTCACAGTAATTATTCCCAATTCAGGCAATCAATTAAAGCTGATTGACTGGTAACTGTTAACGGCCACTGACAGGCAGTTTCTGTTAACGCTTGACTAACTTGCAGTTTATCTTTAACAGTTTTTAAAGTTCTAAGTTAAATTCCAAAAGTCAAACTAAATTTCAGATTGAGACCCATTCCTTATCAGAGTTCAACTTTTACCGAATTCCCCTTATTAAATTGTGTTTAAAATGCACTTCATTTATGCCCACTCTCATCTCTCTTTGGCAATCTATTTGAAAGAAATGGGTGGTTGAAAAACTTGAGATACGGTTGCATCCAGCAGGAAGAGAACCATAAACTTAAATTATATAAAACAGATGCTATGATATTATTGGTTAGAAAGAAAGAAATAAGGAAATAAAGCTGCATTCCAAATCCCGGGGCCAAGAACAGGCTTGGCGAAGCCATTTCACGATGGCTTATTAAATCAACGCACTATAAATTTTGGATGGAGGGCTGACCTGCTCTGTTCTGTGTGGTCGGTTAGGGTGCTTTAAGATAAATCCTTTGTTGGTAATAAATGAAGTGAATTATAACATCTGCCACAGTCTCTAGTTGTACGAACCTATTTAAACGATGCAGAAATAATTATCCAACAGACGTGCTTGGCACTACCCTTATATTACCCAGGTCCTTGTCCCATTCAGCAGCCATGCACACTCAACCCAGCCTGGTGTACACGTTTTGGAAACTGTCCATTGTCCCGTTTAGCAGCCTTGTGCGCACAACCCTTTCTTGTATACATGTGAATAGCACTGGCCCTGTAATACCCAGGGACTTATCCTTCAGCACAGAAACCTGCCTGGCGTACATGTGAATAGCCCTGGCCCTGTAATACCCAAGGCCTTATCCTTCAGCACAGAACCCTGCCTGGTGTACATGTGAATAGCCCTGACCCTGTAACACCCAAGGCCTTATCCTTCAGCACAGAATCCTGCCTGATATACATGTGAATAGCAATGGCCCTGTAATACTCAGGGCCTTATCCTTCAGCACAGAACCCAGCCTGGTGTACATGTGAATAGCACTGGCCCTGTAACACCCAAGGACTTGTCCTTCAGCACAGAACCCAGCCTGGTGTACATGTGAATAGCCCTGGCCCTGTAATACCCAGGGTCTTGTCCTTCAGCACAGAAACCTGCCTGGTGTACATGTGATTAGCCCTGGCCCTGTAATACCCAAGGTCTTATCCTTCAGCACAGAATCCTGCCTGATATACATGTGACTAGCACTGGCCCTGTAACACCCAAGGTCTTGTCCTTCAGCACAGAATCCTGCTTGATATACATGTGATTAGCACTGACCCTGTAACACCCAGGGCCTTATCCTTCAGCATATAACCCAGCCTGGTGTACATGTGATTAGCCCTGGATATGTAACACCCAGGGCCTTGTCCTTCAGCGCAGGACCTTGCCTGATATACATGTGAATAGCACTGGCCCTGTAATACCCAGGGTCTTGTCCTTTAGTGCAGAACCCTGGCTGGTGTACACCTGACGCTTATATGTAGGGCCTTATCCTTCAGCACACAAGCCTTTCTTGCAGACATGTGAATAGAATTCAACATTCACTCCCTCCACCACCGGCGTACCGTGGCTGCAGTGTGTACCATCTACAAGATGCACTACAGCAACTCGCCAAGACTTCTTCGGCAGCACCTCCGAAACCCGCGAACTCTTCCACCTAGAAGGACAAGGGCAGCATGCGCATGGGAATACCATCACCTCCAAGTACCCCTCCAAGTCACACACCATACTGACTTAGAAGTATATCGCCGATCCTTCATCGTCGCTGGGTCAAAATCCTGGAACTCCCCACCAAACAGCACTGCGGGAGTGCCTTCACCACACGGACGGCTGCGGTTCAAGAAAGCGGCTCACCACACCTTCTCAAGGGCAATTAGGGATGTGCAATAAATGCTGGCCTTGCCAGCGACAGCCACATCACATAAAAACAAATTTAAAAAAGCCCTGGCCCTATAATACCAAGGGCCGGATCCTTCAGCACACAACCCTTTCTACTGTACATGTGAATAGCCCTGAACCCTATAATACCCAGGGCCGTATCCTTCAGCACACAGCCCTTTCTAGTGTACATCTGAATAGCCCTGGATCTATAATACCCAGGGCCTTATCCTTCAGCCCACAAGCCTTTCTACTGTACATGTGGATAGCCCTGGACCTATAATACCCAGGGCCTTATCCTTCA
The DNA here is from genome assembly GCA_030390025.1 of Squalus acanthias. Classification (NCBI taxonomy): domain Eukaryota; kingdom Metazoa; phylum Chordata; class Chondrichthyes; order Squaliformes; family Squalidae; genus Squalus; species Squalus acanthias. The sequence continues at coordinate 549,839 of JASTWF010000111.1, read as the reverse complement.
GCACACAACCCTTTCAACTGTACATTTGAAAAGCCCTGGCTCTATAATACCCAGGGTCTTATCCTTCAGCACACAACCCTTTCTACTGTACATGTGAATTGCCCTGGCCCTATAATACCCAGGGCCTTATCCTTCAGCACACAGCCCTTTCCAGTGCTAATGTGAATAGCCCTTGCTCTATAATACCCAGGGCGTTATCCTTCAGTACACAACCCTTTCTAGTTTACATGTGAATAGCCCTGCCCCTATAATACCCAGGGCCCTTTGCTCAGCACACAAACCAGCCTGGTGTACACGTGACTGTCATTGGTCCTACCCACCTGATTCACGCTACATTTATCGATATTTACTGACGTCTACCAGATGTGGGTCCATTCCTCCGCCCCGTCTGGATCTGCCTGTAATTTATTTTCTCATCTAAGGTACGAACACCCAAACAAATTCCTTGAATCATCTCTGAGTTTGTGGGAAGTTCCCTGGATGCATTCTTGCAGATCATTGATAAAGATGGCGGAGAGCAACAGTCCCATCATTGCTCCTTGCGTAACTCCATCAGTTACAGGTCCACAGACAGAACCACCACCATTAATAACTAACTTCTCTCTGCGAGAATACAGCCGGTTCCTTAGTAAACTCAAAATCTACCTGCTAAACCCACAGGACTCAACATTATTCAGCAGCCTTCCATGTAACACCTTGTCAAGTGCATTTTGGAACTCAAGATCCAGAAGAGTAACCGGGCAACTAGCATCGAACAAGCTAGAAACGTTCTCAAAAGTGCAAACAAGTTAGTGAGAACAAACCTTTGTCTGAAACCTTGTTGAGATTCTTTATTATCCCACTCTCTGTCAATGTGACCGAACAGTGTCCAACTGATGATGCGTCTAACTGAAGTGAAACTAAATTGCGAGTAATATCTCTGGTAAGCTTAAAGAAACATAAAAAATTTAAGTTTACATTTTAAATTAAACAGTTGATCTTACTAGCAATTAACACTAGATTTTAAAAGATATTACCTTTTAAAAGTCCCACAATTACCAAATTCGCAGAAGTTCAATCTGTAACTGTGCTGCACTCACTCCAACCTGTCCACACTGAATGTAACTGCGCTGCACTCAGTCCAACATGTCCAAACTGGATATAACTGTGCTGAAGTGGACATGGCCACACTGAATTTAACTGTGCTGAACTGGAACTCTCCACACTGAATGCAACTGTGCTGAACTGGAACTGTCCACACTGAATGTAACTGTGCTGCACTCAATCTAACCTGTCCACACTGAATGTAGCTGTACTGAACTGGACTTGTGCGCACTGAATGAAACTGTGCTGAACTGGATCAATCCACACTGAATGTAACTGTGATGAACTGGATCTGTCCACACTGAATGTAACTGTGCTGAACTTTATCTGTCCACACTGAATGTAACTGTGCTGAACTGGATATGTCCACACTGAATGTAACTGTGATGAACTGGATCTGTGCACACTGAATGTAACTGTGCTGTACTGGATATGTCCACACTGAATGTAACTGTGATGAACTGGATCTGTCCACACTGAATGTAACTGTGCTGAACTTTATCTGTCCACACTGAATGTAACAGTGCTGAACTTTATCTGTCGACACTGAATGTAAACGTGCTGAAGTGGACATGTCCACACTAAATTTAACTGTGCTGAACTGGATCTGTGCACACTGAATGAAACTGAGCTGAACTGGATCTGTCCACATTGAATGTTACTGTGCTGAACTGGATCTGTCGACACTGAATGTAAACGTGCTGAACTGGATCTGTCCACACTGAATGTAACTGTGCTGAACTGGATCTGTCCACAATGATTGTACCATGCTGGAGTGCATCAGTCCACACTGAATGTAACTGTGCTGAACATGGACCTGTACACACTGTTTGTAACTGAGCTGAACTCGATCTGTCCACACTGAATGTCATTGAGCTTAACTGGAGCTTTGCACAATGAATGTAACCGTGCTGAACAAGATCTGTCCAAACTGATGTAAACTTTGCTGAACTGGATCTGTCCACACTGAATGTAACTGTGCTGAACTGTATCTGACCCCACTGAATGTATCCGTGCTGAACTGGACCTGTCCCGACTGGATGTAACTGTGCTGAACTGGAACAGTGCACACTGAAAGTAACTGTGCTGAACTGGATCTGTCCTCACCGAATATAAATGTTCTGAACTGGATCTGTCCCCACTGAATGTATTCGTGCTGAACTGGACGTTACCCCACTGGATGTAACTGTGCTGAACTGGACATGTGCACACTTAATGTTACTGTGCTGAACTGGATCTATCCACACTGAATGTAACTGTGCTGAACTGGACCTGTCCCCACTGGATTTAACTGTGCTGAACTGGACATGCGCACTCTGAATGTAACTGTGCTGAACTGGATCTGTCCACAATGAATGTTACTGTGCTGAAATGGACCTGTACGCACTGAATTTATTTGTGCTCCAGGGTTCCTGTCCACACTGAATGGAACCGTGCTAAATGAAGCTGTCCACACTGAATGTAACTCTGCTGAACTGGAACAGTCCAAACTGAATTTAATTGTGCTGAACTCGACCTTCTGCACACTGAATGTAACTGTGTTGAACCGACTTTTCCACACTGGATGTAACGATGCAGAACTGGACATTTCCACACTGAATGTAACTCTGCTGAACTGGAGCAGTCCACACGGAATGTAACATTGCTGAACGGCACCTTTCCACACTGAATGTAACTATGCTGAACTTGACCTTTCCACGCTGTATGTAACTATGCTGAACTGGACCTTTCTACACTGAATGTAACCTCTTTGAACTGCACCTTTCCACACTGAATGTAACCTTGCTGAACTGGATCTGTCCACACTGAGTTTAACTTTGCAGAACTGGATCTGTCCACACTGAATGTAACTGTGCTGAACTGGATCTGTCCACACTGAATGTAACTGTGCTGAACTGGACTGGTCCGCAATGAATGTAGCTGTGCTGAACTGGATCTGTACACACTTAATGCAACTGTACTGAACAGGACCGGTCCGCACTGAATGTAGCAGTGATTAACTGGATCTGTGTACATTGAATTTAACTGTGCTGAACTGGACCGGTCCGCACTGAATGTAACTGTGCTGAACTGGATCTGTGCACACTTAATGTAACTGTACTGAACTAGACCGGTCCGCACTGAATGTAGCAGTGCTTAACTGGATCTGTGGACACTGAATTTTACTTTGCTGAACTGGACCGGTCCACACTGAATGTAACTGTGCTGAAATGGATCTGTAAGCACTGAATTTATGTGTGCTCAACTGGACCTGTCCACACTGAATGTAACCGTGCTGAACTGAAGCTACCACACTGAAAGTAACGCTGCTGAACTGAAGCTGTCCACACTGAATTTAACTGAGCTGAATTGGACCTATCCACACTGAATTTAACTGTGCTGAACTGGACCTATGCAGACTGTATGTAACTGTGCTGCAATGGATCTGTCAACACTAAATTTAACTGTGCAGATCTGGACCTGGCACACTAAATGTAACTGTGCTGAACTGGACCTGTCCACATTGAATGTATCTGTGCTGACCTGTATTCGTCCACACTGAATATAACTGTGCTGAACTGGATCTGTCCATACTGAATGTAACTGTGCTGAACTGGACCGGACCTCACTGAATGTAGCTGTGCTGAACTGGGTCTGTGCACACTGAATGTAACTGTGCTGAACTGGACCGGTCCGCACTGACTGTAGCAGTGCTCAACTTGATCTGTGCACACTGAATGTAACTGTGCTGAACTGGATCTGTCCACACTGAATGTAACTGTTCTGAACTGGATCTGTCCAAACTGAATGTAACTGTGCTGAACTGGATCTGTCCATACTGAATGTAACTGTGCTGAACTGGATCTGTCCACACTGAATGTAACTGCGCTGAACTGGACCTGTCCAGACTGAATGTAACTTTGCTGAAATGGATGGGTCCGCACTGAATGTAACTGTGCTGAACTGGATCTGTCCACACTGTATGTAAATGTGCTGAACGGACCGGACCACACTGAATATAACTGCGCTAAACTGGATATGTCCACACTGAATGTAACTGGACCGGTCCGCACTGAATGTAACTGTGCTGAACTGGATCTGTCCACACTGAATGTAACTGTGCTGAACTGGATCTGTCCACACTGAATGTAACTGTGCTGAACTGGATCTGTCCACACTGAATGTAGCTGTGCTGAACTGGATCTGTCCACACTGAATGTAACACTGCTGAACTGAATCTGTGACACTGAATGTAACTGTGCTGAACTGGATCTGTCCACACTGAATGTAACATTGCTGAACTGGAGCAGTCCACGCTGAATTTAATTGTGCTGAACTGGTCCGGACCTCACTGAATGTAGCTGTGCTGAACTGGATCTCTGACACTGAATGTAACTGAGCTTAACTGGATCTGTCCACACTAAATTTAACAGAGCTGAACTGCACCTGCGCACACTGAATGTAACTTTGCTGCAATGGATCTGCGCACACTGAATGTAAACTTGCTGAACTGGATCTGTGCACACTGAATGTAAACTGTGCTGAACTGGAGCAGTCACACTGAATATAACTGTGCTGAACTGGAGCTGTCCACACTGAATGTAACCTTGCTGAACTGGAGCAGTCCACGCTGAATGTAAACTTGCTGAACTGGAGCAGTCCACACTGAATTCAATTGTGCTGAACTGGACCTTTCCACACTGAATGTAACCGTGCTGAACTGGACCTGTCCACACTGAATGTGACTGTGCTGAACTGGACCCTTCCACAGTGAATGTAACCGTGCTGAACTGGAGCAGTCCACACTGAATGTAACTATGCTGAACTGTAGCAGTCCACACTGAATGTAACTCTGCTGAACTGGAGCAGTCCACACTGAATGTAACTGTGCTGAAACGGAACTGTATGCATTGTATTTATGTGTGCTGAACTGCACCTGTCCACACTGAATGTAACTGTGCTGAACTGGACCTATGCAGACTGAATGTAACTGTGCTGACCTGGATCTGTGCACACTGAATGTAACTGTGCTGAACTGGATCTGTCCATACTGAATGTAACTGTCCTGAAATGGACCAGACCTCACTGAATGTAGCTGTGCTGAACTCGAACTGTGCACACTGAATGTAAATGTGCTGAACTGGATCTGTCCACACTGAATGTAACTGTTCTGAACTGGATCTGTCCAAACTGAATGTAACTGTGCTGAACTGGATCTGTCCATACTGAATGTAACTGTGCTGAACTGGATCTGTCCACACTGAATGTAACTGCGCTGAACTGGACCTGTCCAGACTGAATGTAACTTTGCTGAAATGGATGGGTCCGCACTGAATGTAACTGTGCTGAACTGGATCTGTCCACACTGTATGTAAATGTGCTGAACGGACCGGACCACACTGAATATAACTGCGCTAAACTGGATATGTCCACACTGAATGTAACTGGACCGGTCCGCACTGAATGTAACTGTGCTGAACTGGATCTGTCCACACTGAATGTAACTGAGCTAAACTTGACAGGTCCAGACTGAATGCAACTTTGCTGAACTGGACATGTCCACACTGAATGCAGCTTTGATGAACTGGACGGTTCCGCACTGAATGTAGCTGTGCTGAACTGGGTCTGTCCACACTGAATATAACTTTGCTGAACTGGATCTGTCCACATTGAATGTAACTGTGCTGAACTGGACCTGTGCTCACTGAATGTAACTATGCTGAACTGGACCTTTCCACACTGAATGTAAACTTGCTGAAGTGGAGCAGACCAGATGGAATTTAACAGAGCTGAACTGCACCTGTGCACACTGAATTTAACTTGTTGCACTGGATATGTACACACTGCATGTAATTATGCTGAACTGGAACTTTCCACACTGAATGTAAACTTGCTGATGTGAAGCATTCTACAGAGAATGTAATTGACCTGAAATGGACCTGTACGCACTGAATTTATTTGTGCTGAACTGGATCTGTCCACACTGAATGTAACTGTGCTGAACTGGACCGGTCCGCACTGAATAAAGCTGTGCTGAGCTAGAAGGCTCCGTACTGAATTTAACTGTGCTGAATTGGACCGGTCCGCACTGAATGTTACTGTGCTGAACTGGATCTATCCGCACTGCATATAAATGTGCTGGACTGGATCTGTCCACACTGAATGTAACTGTGCTGAACTGGATCTATCGAAACTGAATGTAAACGTGCTGAAGTGGACATGTCCACACTGAATGTAACTGTGCAGAAATTGACGTGTGCACACTGAATGTAACTGTGCTGAACTGGATCAGTCCAGAGTGAATGTAACTGTGCTGAACTGGATCAGTCCACACTGAATGTAACTGTGCTGAACTGGATCTGTCCACACTGAATGTAACTGTGCTGAACTGGATCTATCCACACTGAATGTATCCGTGCTGAACTGGACCTGTCCCCACTTGATGTAACTGTGCTGAACTGGACCTGTGCACACTGAATGTAACTGTGCTGAACAGGATCTGTCCGCACTGAATATAGCTGTGCTGAACTGGAAGGGTCCGTACTGAATGTAACTGTGCTGAAATTGAACTGTGCACACTGAATGTATCTGTGCTGAATTGGATCAGTCCACACTGAATGTAACTGTGCTGAAATGGATCAGTCCACACTGAATTTAACTTGCTGCACTGGATATGTACACACTGACTGTAATTATGCTGACCTGGAGCTTTCCACACTGAATGTAAACTTGCTGATGTGGAGCAGTCTACACAGAATGTAACTGAGCTGAAATGGACCTGTACGCACTGAATTTATTTGTGCTTAACTGGATCTGTCCACACTGAATGGAATCGTGCAAAACTGGATCTGTCCACACTGAATGTAACTGTGCTGAACTGGATCTATCGACACTGAATGTAAACGTGCTGAAGTGGACATGTCCACACTGAATGTAACTGTGCTGAAATTGACCTGTGCACACTGAATGTAACTGTGCTGAATTGGATCAGTCCACACTGAATGTAACTGTGCTGAACTGGATCAGTCCACACTGAATGTAACTGTGCTGAACTGGATCTGCCAACACTGAATGTAACTGTGCTGAACTGGATCTGTCCACACTGAATGTAGCTGTGCTGAACATGGACCTGTGCACACTGAATGAAACTGTGCTGAACAGGACCTATCCACACTGAATGTAACTCTGCTGAACATGGATCTGTGCACACTGAATGTAACTGTGCTGAACATGGACATGTGCAAACTGCATGTAACTGTGCTGAACTGGATCTATCCACACTGAATGTAACTGTTCTGAACTGGATCTGTCCCTACTGAATGTAACTGTGCTGAACTGGAGCTGTACACACTGAATGTCGCTGAGCTTAACAGGAGCTTTGCACAATTAATGTAACCGTGCTGAACTGGAGCCGTCCACACTGAATGTAACCTTGCAGAAATGGAGCAGTCCACATTTAATTTAACGGAGCTGAACTGTACCTGTGCACACTGAATGTAACTGAGCTGAAATGAACCTTTACGCAGCGAATGTAACTGTGCTGAAATGGACCTAAACATACTGAATTTATGTCTGCTCAACTGGACCACTCCACACTGAATGTAACCGTGCTGAACTGAAGCTGTCCACACTGAATGTAACTCTGCTGAACTGGACGTATGCACACTGAATTTAACTGTGCTGAACAGGAACTATCCAAACCTAATGTAACTGTTCTGAACTGGATCTGTCCCCACTGAATGTATCCGGGCTGAACTGAACCTGTCCCCACTGGATGTAACTGTGCTGAACTGGACCTGTGCACACTGAATGTAACTGTGCTGAACTGGATCTATCCACACTGAATGTAACAGTGCTGAACTGGACCTGTCCACACTGGATGTAACTGTGCTGAACTGGACCTGTGCACACTGAATATAACTGTGCTGAACAGGATCTATCCTCTATCCACACTGAATGTAACTGTGCTGAACTGGACCTGTCCACACTGGATGTAACTGTGCTGAACTGGACCTGTGCACAATGAATGTAGCTGTGCTGAACTGGATCTGTGCACACTGAATGTAACTGTGCTGAACTGGATCTATCCACACTGAATGTAACTTTGCTGAACTGGAACTGTCCCCACTGGATGTAACTGTGCTGAACTGGACCTGTACACACTGAATGTAACTGTGCTGAACTGGATCTATACACACTGAATGTAACTGTGATGAACTGGATCTGTCCACACTGAATGTAATTGTGCTGAACTGGACCAGTCCGCACTGAATGTAACTGTGCTGAACTGGATCTGTGCACAAAGAATGTAGCTGTGCTGAACTGGATCTGTGCACACTTAATGTAACTGTGCAGAACTCGATCTTTCCACACTGAATGTAAGTGTGCTGAATTGGATCTGTGTACACCGAATGTAACTGTGCTGAACTGGACCTGTGCACACTGAATTTAACTGTGATGAACAGGACATTTTCCACACTGAATGTAACTGTTCTGAACTGGATCTGTCCCCACATAATGTATCCGTGCTGAACTGACCTGTCCCCACTGGATGTACCTGTGCTGAACTGGACCTGTGCACACTGAATGTAACTGTGCTGAACTGGATCTATCCACACTGAATGTATCCGTGCTGAACTGGAACTGTCCCCACTTGATGTAACTGTGCTGAACTGTACCTGTGCACACTGAATGTAACTGTGCTGAACTGGATCTGTCCGCACTGAATGTAGCTGTGCTAAACTGGATCTGTGCACACTTAATGTAACTGTGCTGAACTGGATCTGACAAATTCATTGTAACTGTGCTGAACTGGACCGGTCCGCACTGCATGTAGCTGTGCTGAATTGGATCTGTGCACACGGAATGTAACTCTGCTGCACTGGATCTATACACACTGAATGTAACTGTGTTGAACTGGATCTGTCCACACTGAATGTAATTGTGCTGAACTGGACCGGTCCCCACTGGATGTAACTGTGCTGAACTGGACCTGTACACACTGAATGTAACTGTGCTGAACTGGATCTATACACACTGAATGTAACTGTGTTGAACTGGATCTGTCCACACTGAATGTAATTGTGCTGAACTGGACCGGTCCGCACTGAATGTAGCTGTGCTGAACTGGATCTGTGCACACTGAATGTAACTGTGCTGAACTGGATCTGTCCACACTGAATGTAACTGTGCTGAACTGGCCCGGTCCACAATGAATGTAGCTGTGCTTAACTGGATCTGTGCAAACTGAATGTAACTTTGCTGAATTGGACCGGTCCGCACTGAAAGTAACTGTGCTGAACTGGATCTTTCCACACTGAATGTAACTTTGCTGAACTGGATCAGTCCACACTGAATGTATCTGTGCTGATCTGGACCGGTCTGCACTGAATGCATCTGTGCTGATCTGGACCGGTCCGCACTGAATTTAGCTTTGCTGAACTGGATCTGTCCACTCTAAATGTAACTGTGCTGTATTGGATCTGTGCACACTGAATGTAACTTTGCTGAACTGGATCTGTCCTCACTGAATGTAACTGTGCTGAACTGGACCGGTCCGCACTGAATGTAGTTGTGCTCAACTGGATCTGTGCACACTGAATGTAACTGGGCTTAACTGGATCTTTCCACACTGAATGTAATTTTACTGTACTGGACCGGTCCGCACTGAATGTAGCTGTGCTTATCTGGACCTGTGCAAACTGAATGTAACTATGCTGAACTGGACCTTTCCACACTGAATGTAAAATTGCTAAAGTGGTGCAGTTCACACTGAATTTAACAGAGCTGAACTGCACCTGTCCAGACTGAATTTAACGGTGCTGAAATGGACCTGTCCGCACTGAATTTATTTGTGCTCAATCGAATCTGTCCACACTGAATGGAACGGTGCGAAACTGAAGCTGTCTACACTGAATGTAACTCTACTGAACTGGAGCAGTCCAAACTGAATTTAATTGTGCTGAATTGGACCTTCTGCACACTGAATGTAACTATGCTGAACTGGGCCTTTCCACACTGAATGTAACCTTGCTGAACTGGACCTTTCCACACTGAATTTAACATTTCCGAACTGGACCTTTCCACACTGAACGTAACAATGCTGAACTGGAGCAGCCCACACTGTATTTAACAGAGCTGAACGGGATCTGTCCACACTGAATGTAACTGTGCTGAACTGGATATGTCGACACTGAATGTAACCTTGCTGAAGTGGACCTGTCCACACTGAATGTAACTGGTGAACTGGATCTGTCCACACTGAATGCAACTTTGCTGAACTGGACTTTCTGCACACTGAATGTAACTGTGCTGAACTGTATCTGTCCACACTGAATGTAATTGTGCTGAACTGGACCTATCCACACTGAATGTAACTGTGCTGAACTGGACCTGTCCACACTGAATGTAGCTGTGCAGAACTGCATCTGCGCACACTGAATGCAACTGTGCTGAACTAGATCTGTACACACTGAATTTAACTGTACTGTACTGGACCGGTACACTCTGACTGTAGCTGTGCTGAACTGGATCTGTCCACACAGAATGTAGCTGTGCTGAAATCGACCGGTCTGCACTGAATGTAACTGTGCTGAACTGGATTTGTCCACACTGAATGTAACTGTGGTGATCTGGATCTGTCCAAACTGAATGTAACTGTGCTGAACTGGATCAGTCCACACTGAATGTAACTGTGCTGAACTGGATCTGTGCACACTGAATGTAACTGTGCTGAACTGGATCTCTCCACACTGAATGTAGAGGTGGTGAACATGGACCTGTGTACACTGGATGTAACTGTGCTGCACTGGATCTATGCACACTGAATGTATCTGTGCTGAACTGGATCTGTCCACACTGTATGTAACTGTGCTGAAATCGAACTGTCCACACTGAAAGTAGCTGTGCTGAACTGGATCAGTCCACACTGAATGTAACTGTGCTGAACTGGATCTGTCCACACTGTATGTAACTGTGGTGAACTGGATCTGTCCACACTGAATGTAACTGTGCTGAACTGGATCTGTCCACACTGAATGTAACTGTGCTGAACTGGACATTTCCACACTGAATGTAACTGTGCTGAACTGGACATTTCCTCTCTGAATGTAACTGTGCTGAAATGAACCTGTGCACACTGATGTTTAACTGTGCTGAAATGGACCTGTCCACACTGAATGTAACTGTGCTGTACTGGACCTGTCCACACTGAATGTAACTGTGCTGAACTGGACATGTCCACACTAATCGTAAATTTGCTGAACTGGACCGCTCCGCACTGAATAGGACTGTGCTGACCTGGATCTGTACAAACTGAATGTAACTGTCATGAACTGGACCGTTCCACACTGAATGTAGCTGTGCTTAACTGGATCTGTGCACACTGAATGTAACTGTGCTGAACTAGATCTGTGCACACTGTATGTAACTGTGCTGAACTTGATCTGTGCACATTGAGTGTAACTTTGCTGAACTGGATCTGTCCGCACTGAATGTAACTGTGCTGAACCGGATCTGTCCACACTGAATGTAACTTTCATGAACAGGACCGTTCCACACTGAATGTAACTGTGCTGATGCGCACCGGTCCGCACTGAATGTAACTGTGCTGAACAGGACCTGTCCACACTGAATGTAGGTGTGCAGAACTGCATCTGTGCACACTGAATGCAACTGTGCTGAACTACATCTGTCCATACTGAATGTAACTGTGCTGATGTTGACCGGTCCGCACTGAATGGACCTGTGCTGAACATGATCAATCCTAACTGCATGTAACAGTGCTGAACTGGATCTGTCCACACTGATGTAACTGTGCTGAACTGGACCGTTCCGCACTGAATGGAACTGTGCTGAACAGGATCAGTACCCACTGAATGTAACAGTGCTGAAATGGATCTGTCCACACTGAATGTCACTGTGCTGAACTGGACCGGACCGCAATGAATGTAGCTATTCTGAACTGGATCTGTCCACACTGAATGTAACTGTGCTGATGTGGACCGGTCCGCACTGAATGGAACTGTGCTGAACAGGATCAGTCCCCACTGAATGTAACAGTGCTGAACTGGACCTGTGCACACTGAATGTAACTGTGCTTAACTGGACCGGTCGCCCTGAATGGACCAGTCCTGTACTGGATCGGTCCACAACGAATGTAGCTGTGCTGAACTGGACCTGTGCAAACTGAATGTCACTGAGCTTAACTGGAGCTTTGCACAATGAAAGTAACTGTGCTGAACTGGACCTGTCCACACTAACTTTAACTTTGCTGAAATTAATCTGTCCACAATGAAGGTATCTGTGCGAACTGGACATTTGAATACTGAATGTTACCTAGCTGCGCTGGATCTGTCCACACTGAATGTAACTGTGCTGAACTGGACATTTCCACACTGAATGTAACCTTGCTGAACTGGAATTGTGCACACTGGATGTAACTGTGCTGAACTGGATCTTTCCACACTTAATGTAACTGTGCTGTACTGGATCTATCCATAATGAATGTAACTGTGCTGAACTGGATCTGTACACACTGAATGTAACTGTGCTGAACTGGATCTGTCCACACTGAATGTAACTGTGCTGAACTGGATCTGTCCATACTGAATGTAACTGTGCTGAACTGGATCTGTCCACACTGAATGTAACTGTGCTGGACTGGATCTGTCCACACTGAATGTAACTGTGCTGAACTGGAGCTTTGCACAATGGAAGTAACCGTGCTGAAATGGAACTGTCCACACTGACTTTAATTTTGCTGAAATGGATCTGTCCACATGAATGTATCTGTGTGAACTGGACCTTTGAACACTGAATGTAACCTAGCTGAACTGGATCTGTCCACACTGAATGTAACTGTGCTGAACTGGACATTTCCACACTGAATGTAACCTTGCTGAACTGGATCTGTCCACACTGAAAGTAACTGTGCTGAACTGGACCTGTGCACACTGAATTTAACTGTGCTAAAATGGATCTATCCACACTGAATGTAACCTAGCTGAACAGCATCTGTACACACTGAATGTAACTGTGCTGAACTGGATCTGTCCACACTGAATGTAACTGTGCTGATCTAGATCTGTCCAAACTGTTTGTAACTGTGCTGACCTGGACTGTTCCGCACCGAATGGACCTGTACATAACTGGATCTGCCGATACTGTATGTTACTGTGCTGAACTGCATCTGTGCACACTGAATGTAACTGTGCTGAACTGGTTCTGTCCACACTGAATCTAGCTGTGCTGAACTGGATCAGTCCACACTGAATGTAACTGTGATGAACTGGATCCATGCACACTGATTGTAACTGTGCTGAAATGGATCTGTCCACACTGAATGTATCTTTGCTGATCTGGATCTGTCCACACTGACTGTAACTGTGCTGAACTGGATCTGTCCAAACTGAATGAAACTTTGCTGAACTGGATCTGTCCACACTGAATGTAACTGTGCTGAACTGGATCTGTCCACAATGAATGTAACTGTGCTGAACTCGACTGGTCCGCACTGAATGTAACTGTGCTGAACTGTACCTATGCACACTGAATTTAACTGTGCTGAACTGGACCTGTCCGCACTGAATGTAACTGTGCTGAACTGGATCTGTCCACACTGAATGTAAATGTGCTGAACTGGATCTGTCCATACTGAATGTAATTGTGCTGAACTGGACCGGACCTCACTGAATGTAGCTGTGCTGAACTGGATCTGTGCACACTGAATGTAACTGTGCTTAACTGGATCTGTCCACACTGAATGTAACTGTGCTGAACTGGACATTTCCTCTCTGAATGTAACTGTGCTGAAATGAACCTGTGCACACTGATGTTTAACTGTGCTGAAATGGACCTGTCCACACTGAATGTAACTGTGCTGTACTGGACCTGTCCACACTGAATGTAACTGTGCTGAACTGGACATGTCCACACTAATCGTAAATTTGCTGAACTGGACCGCTCCGCACTGAATAGGACTGTGCTGACCTGGATCTGTACAAACTGAATGTAACTGTCATGAACTGGACCGTTCCACACTGAATGTAGCTGTGCTTAACTGGATCTGTGCACACTGAATGTAAGTGTGCTGAACTAGATCTGTGCACACTGTATGTAACTGTGCTGAACTTGATCTGTGCACATTGAGTGTAACTTTGCTGAACTGGATCTGTCCGCACTGAATGTAACTGTGCTGAACCGGATCTGTCCACACTGAATGTAACTTTCATGAACAGGACCGTTCCACACTGAATGTAACTGTGCTGATGCGCACCGGTCCGCACTGAATGTAACTGTGCTGAACAGGACCTGTCCACACTGAATGTAGGTGTGCAGAACTGCATCTGTGCACACTGAATGCAACTGTGCTGAACTACATCTGTCCATACTGAATGTAACTGTGCTGATGTTGACCGGTCCGCACTGAATGGACCTGTGCTGAACATGATCAATCCTAACTGCATGTAACAGTGCTGAACTGGATCTGTCCACACTGATGTAACTGTGCTGAACTGGACCGTTCCGCACTGAATGGAACTGTGCTGAACAGGATCAGTACCCACTGAATGTAACAGTGCTGAAATGGATCTGTCCACACTGAATGTCACTGTGCTGAACTGGACCGGACCGCAATGAATGTAGCTATTCTGAACTGGATCTGTCCACACTGAATGTAACTGTGCTGATGTGGACCGGTCCGCACTGAATGGAACTGTGCTGAACAGGATCAGTCCCCACTGAATGTAACAGTGCTGAACTGGACCTGTGCACACTGAATGTAACTGTGCTTAACTGGACCGGTCGCCCTGAATGGACCAGTCCTGTACTGGATCGGTCCACAACGAATGTAGCTGTGCTGAACTGGACCTGTGCAAACTGAATGTCACTGAGCTTAACTGGAGCTTTGCACAATGAAAGTAACTGTGCTGAACTGGACCTGTCCACACTAACTTTAACTTTGCTGAAATTAATCTGTCCACAATGAAGGTATCTGTGCGAACTGGACATTTGAATACTGAATGTAACCTAGCTGCGCTGGATCTGTCCACACTGAATGTAACTGTGCTGAACTGGACATTTCCACACTGAATGTAACCTTGCTGAACTGGAATTGTGCCCACTGGATGTAACTGTGCTGAACTGGATCTTTCCACACTTAATGTAACTGTGCTGTACTGGATCTATCCATAATGAATGTAACTGTGCTGAACTGGATCTGTACACACTGAATGTAACTGTGCTGAACTGGATCTGTCCACACTGAATGTAACTGTGCTGAACTGGATCTGTCCATACTGAATGTAACTGTGCTGAACTGGATCTGTCCACACTGAATGTAACTGTGCTGGACTGGATCTGTCCACACTGAATGTAACTGTGCTGAACTGGAGCTTTGCACAATGGAAGTAACCGTGCTGAAATGGAACTGTCCACACTGACTTTAATTTTGCTGAAATGGATCTGTCCACATGAATGTATCTGTGTGAACTGGACCTTTGAACACTGAATGTAACCTAGCTGAACTGGATCTGTCCACACTGAATGTAACTGTGCTGAACTGGACATTTCCACACTGAATGTAACCTTGCTGAACTGGATCTGTCCACACTGAAAGTAACTGTGCTGAACTGGACCTGTGCACACTGAATTTAACTGTGCTAAAATGGATCTATCCACACTGAATGTAACCTAGCTGAACAGCATCTGTACACACTGAATGTAACTGTGCTGAACTGGATCTGTCCACACTGAATGTAACTGTGCTGATCTAGATCTGTCCAAACTGTTTGTAACTGTGCTGACCTGGACTGTTCCGCACCGAATGGACCTGTACATAACTGGATCTGCCGATACTGTATGTTACTGTGCTGAACTGCATCTGTGCACACTGAATGTAACTGTGCTGAACTGGTTCTGTCCACACTGAATCTAGCTGTGCTGAACTGGATCAGTCCACACTGAATGTAACTGTGATGAACTGGATCCATGCACACTGATTGTAACTGTGCTGAAATGGATCTGTCCACACTGAATGTATCTTTGCTGATCTGGATCTGTCCACACTGACTGTAACTGTGCTGAACTGGATCTGTCCAAACTGAATGAAACTTTGCTGAACTGGATCTGTCCACACTGAATGTAACTGTGCTGAACTGGATCTGTCCACAATGAATGTAACTGTGCTGAACTCGACTGGTCCGCACTGAATGTAACTGTGCTGAACTGGATCTGTCCACACTGAATGTAAATGTGCTGAACTGGATCTGTCCATACTGAATGTAATTGTGCTGAACTGGACCGGACCTCACTGAATGTAGCTGTGCTGAACTGGATCTGTGCACACTGAATGTAACTGTGCTTAACTGGATCTGTCCACACTGAATGTAACTGTGCTGAACTGGACATTTCCTCTCTGAATGTAACTGTGCTGAAATGAACCTGTGCACACTGATGTTTAACTGTGCTGAAATGGACCTGTCCACACTGAATGTAACTGTGCTGTACTGGACCTGTCCACACTGAATGTAACTGTGCTGAACTGGACATGTCCACACTAATCGTAAATTTGCTGAACTGGACCGCTCCGCACTGAATAGGACTGTGCTGACCTGGATCTGTACAAACTGAATGTAACTGTCATGAACTGGACCGTTCCACACTGAATGTAGCTGTGCTTAACTGGATCTGTGCACACTGAATGTAACTGTGCTGAACTAGATCTGTGCACACTGTATGTAACTGTGCTGAACTTGATCTGTGCACATTGAGTGTAACTTTGCTGAACTGGATCTGTCCGCACTGAATGTAACTGTGCTGAACCGGATCTGTCCACACTGAATGTAACTTTCATGAACAGGACCGTTCCACACTGAATGTAACTGTGCTGATGCGCACCGGTCCGCACTGAATGTAACTGTGCTGAACAGGACCTGTCCACACTGAATGTAGGTGTGCAGAACTGCATCTGTGCACACTGAATGCAACTGTGCTGAACTACATCTGTCCATACTGAATGTAACTGTGCTGATGTTGACCGGTCCGCACTGAATGGACCTGTGCTGAACATGATCAATCCTAACTGCATGTAACAGTGCTGAACTGGATCTGTCCACACTGATGTAACTGTGCTGAACTGGACCGTTCCGCACTGAATGGAACTGTGCTGAACAGGATCAGTACCCACTGAATGTAACAGTGCTGAAATGGATCTGTCCACACTGAATGTCACTGTGCTGAACTGGACCTGTGCAAACTGAATGTCACTGAGCTTAACTGGAGCTTTGCACAATGAAAGTAACTGTGCTGAACTGGACCTGTCCACACTAACTTTAACTTTGCTGAAATTAATCTGTCCACAATGAAGGTATCTGTGCGAACTGGACATTTGAATACTGAATGTAACCTAGCTGCGCTGGATCTGTCCACACTGAATGTAACTGTGCTGAACTGGACATTTCCACACTGAATGTAACCTTGCTGAACTGGAATTGTGCACACTGGATGTAACTGTGCTGAACTGGATCTTTCCACACTTAATGTAACTGTGCTGTACTGGATCTATCCATAATGAATGTAACTGTGCTGAACTGGATCTGTACACACTGAATGTAACTGTGCTGAACTGGATCTGTCCACACTGAATGTAACTGTGCTGAACTGGATCTGTCCATACTGAATGTAACTGTGCTGAACTGGATCTGTCCACACTGAATGTAACTGTGCTGGACTGGATCTGTCCACACTGAATGTAACTGTGCTGAACTGGAGCTTTGCACAATGGAAGTAACCGTGCTGAAATGGAACTGTCCACACTGACTTTAATTTTGCTGAAATGGATCTGTCCACATGAATGTATCTGTGTGAACTGGACCTTTGAACACTGAATGTAACCTAGCTGAACTGGATCTGTCCACACTGAATGTAACTGTGCTGAACTGGACATTTCCACACTGAATGTAACCTTGCTGAACTGGATCTGTCCACACTGAAAGTAACTGTGCTGAACTGGACCTGTGCACACTGAATTTAACTGTGCTAAAATGGATCTATCCACACTGAATGTAACCTAGCTGAACAGCATCTGTACACACTGAATGTAACTGTGCTGAACTGGATCTGTCCACACTGAATGTAACTGTGCTGATCTAGATCTGTCCAAACTGTTTGTAACTGTGCTGACCTGGACTGTTCCGCACCGAATGGACCTGTACATAACTGGATCTGCCGATACTGTATGTTACTGTGCTGAACTGCATCTGTGCACACTGAATGTAACTGTGCTGAACTGGTTCTGTCCACACTGAATCTAGCTGTGCTGAACTGGATCAGTCCACACTGAATGTAACTGTGATGAACTGGATCCATGCACACTGATTGTAACTGTGCTGAAATGGATCTGTCCACACTGAATGTATCTTTGCTGATCTGGATCTGTCCACACTGACTGTAACTGTGCTGAACTGGATCTGTCCAAACTGAATGAAACTTTGCTGAACTGGATCTGTCCACACTGAATGTAACTGTGCTGAACTGGATCTGTCCACAATGAATGTAACTGTGCTGAACTCGACTGGTCCGCACTGAATGTAACTGTGCTGAACTGTACCTATGCACACTGAATTTAACTGTGCTGAACTGGACCTGTCCGCACTGAATGTAACTGTGCTGAACTGGATCTGTCCACACTGAATGTAAATGTGCTGAACTGGATCTGTCCATACTGAATGTAATTGTGCTGAACTGGACCGGACCTCACTGAATGTAGCTGTGCTGAACTGGATCTGTGCACACTGAATGTAACTGTGCTTAACTGGATCTGTCCACACTGAATGTAACTGTGCTGAACTGGATCTGTCCGACACGGTGGCATTGTGGTTAGCACTGCTGCCTCACAGCGCCAGGGACCCGGTTTCAAATCCGGCACGGGTGACTGTCTGTGTGGAGTTTGCACATTCTCCCCGTGTCTGCGTGGGTTTCCTCCGGGTGCTCTGGTTTCCTCCCACAGTTCAAAGATCTGCGGGTTAGGTTGATTTGGCTATGATAAAATTGACCCTTAGTGTTACGGGGGATTAAATACGTGTGGTTACGGGGATAGGGTGGGATATGTGTCGGTGCAGCCTCGATGGGACGAAATGGCCTCTATCTGCACTGTGGGGATACTGTGAACTGGATCTGTCCACAATTAATGTAACTGTGCTGAACTGGACCTGTGCTAAATGAATGTAGCTATGCTGAACTGGATTATTCCACACTGAATGTAAACTTGCTGATGTGGAGCAGTCTACACAGAATGTAACTGAGCTGAAATGGACCTGTACGCACTGTATTTGTTTGTGCTCAACTGGATCTGTCCACACTGAATGGAATCGTGCTCAACTGGACCGGTCCACACTGAATGTAACTGTGCTGAACTGGATATATCGACACTGAATGTAAACGTGCTGAAGTGGACATGTCCACACTGAATGTAACTGTGCTGAACTGGATCTGTCCACATTGAATGTAGCTGTGCTGAACTGGATCAGTCCACGCTGAATGTAACTTTGCTGAACTGGATCTGTCCACACTGAATGTAACTGTGCTGAACTGGACCTGTGCTCACTGAATGTAACTGTGCTGAGCTGGATCTGTCCACACTAAATGTAACTGTGTTGAACTGGATCTATCGACACTGAATGTAAACGTGCTGAAGTGAACAAGTCCACACTAAATGTAACTGTGCTGAAATTGACCTGTGCACACTGAATGTAACTGTGCTGAACTGGATCTATCCACGTTGAATGTAGCTGTGCTGAACTGGATCAGTCCACACTGAATGTAACTGTGCTGAACTGGACCTGTGCTCACTGAATGTAACTGTGCTGAACTGGATCTGTCCACACTGAATGTAACGGTGCTGAACTGGACCTGTGCTAAATGAATGTAACTATGCTGAACTGGACCTGTCCACACTGAATGTAAACTTGCTGAAGTGGAGCAGTCTAGACTGAATTTAACAGAGCTGAACTGCACCTGTGCACACTGAATTTAACTTGCTGCACTGGATATGTACACACTGTATGTAATTATGCTGAACTGGACCTTTCCACACTGAATGTAAACTTGCTGATGTGGAGCAGTCTACACAGAATGTAACTGAGCTAAAATGGAACTGTACGCACTGAATTTATTTTTACTCAACTGGATCTGTCCACACTGAATGGAATCGTGCTGAACAGGATCAGTACCCACTGAATGTAACAGTGCTGAAATGGATCTGTCCACACTGAATGTCACTGTGCTGACCTGGACCGGACCGCAATGAATGTAACTATTCTGAACTGGATCTGTCCACACTGAATGTAACTGTGCTGATGTGGACCGGTCCGCACTAAATGGAACTGTGCTGAACAGGATCAGTCCCCACTGAATATAACAGTGCTGAACTGGACCTGTGCACCATGAATGTAACTGTGCTTAACTGGACCGGTCGCCCTGAATGGACCTGTCCTGAACTGGATCGGTCCACAACGAATGTAGCTGTGCTGAACTGGACCTGTGCTAACTGAATGTCACTGAGCTTAACTGGAGCTTTGCACAATGAATGTAACTGTGCTGAACTGGACCTGTCCACACTAACTTTAACTTTGCTGAAATGAATCTGTCCACAATGAATGTATCTGTGTGAACTGGACATTTGAATACTGAATGTAACCTAGCTGAACTGGATCTGTCCACACTGAATATAACTGTGCTGAACTGGACATTTCCACACTGAATGTAACCTTGCTGAACTGGAATTGTGCACACTGGATGTAACTGTGCTGAACTGGATCTTTCCACACTTAATGTTACTGTGCTGTACTGGATCTATCCATAATGAATGTAACTGTGCTGAACTGGATCTCTACACACTGAATGTAACTGTGCTGAACTGGATCTGTCCACACTGAATGTAACTGTGCTGAACTGGATCTGTCCATACTGAATGTAACTGTGCTGAACTGGATCTGTCCACGCTGAATGTAACTGTGCTGGACTGGATCTGTCCACACTGAATGTAACTGTGCTGAACTGGACCGCTCCTCACTGAATGGACCTGTGCAGAACTGGATCTGTGCACACTGAATGTAACTGTGCTGAACTGGATCTGTCCACACTGAATTTGGCTGTGCTGAACTGAATCAGTCGAGACTGAATGTAACTGTGCTGTACTGGACATGTGCAAACTGAACGTAACTGTGCTGAACTGGATCTGTGCACACGGTATGTAAATGTGCTGAACTGGATCTGTCCACACTGAATGTAACTGCGCTGAACTGGATCTGTCCACACCGAATGTGACGTGCTGAACTGGATCTGTCCACACTGAATGTAACTGTGCTGAACTGGAACTGTGCACAATGAATATAACTGTGCTTAACTGGATCTGTGCAGAATCAATATAACTGTGCTGAACTGGATCTATGCACACTGAATTTAACTTTGCTTAACTGGATCTGTCCACACTGAATGTAACTGTGCTTAACTGGATCTGTGCACACTGAATGTAACTGTGCTTAACTGGATCTGTTCACACATAATGTAACTGCGCTTAACTGAATCTGTGCACAATGAATGTAACTGTGCTTAACTGGATCTGTCCACGCTGAAATGAACTGTGCTGAACTGGATCTGTCCACACTGAATGGACCTGTGCTGAAATGGATCTGTCCACACTGAATGTAACTGTGCTGAACTGGATCTGGGCTCAAAAATGTAACTGTACTGAGCTGGACCGTTCCACACTGTATGTAGCTGTGCTTAACTGGACCTGTGCACAGTGAATATAACTGTGCTTAACTGAACCTTTGCACACTGAATGTAAACTTGCTAAAGTGGAGCAGACCACTGAATGTAACTGTGCTGAACTGGATCTGTCCACACTAAATGTAACTGTGTTCAACTGGATTTATCGAAACTGAATGTAAACGTGCTGAAGTGGACATGTCCACACTGAATGTAACTGTGCTGAACTGGATCTGTCCACATTGAATGTAGCTGTGCTGAACTGGATCAGTCCACACTGAATGTAACTTTGCTGAACTGGATCTGTCCACACTGAATGTAACTGTGCTGAACTGGACATGTGCTCAATGAATGTAACTGTGCTGAGCTGGATCTGTCCACACTAAATGTAACTGTGTTGAACTGGATCTATCGACACTGAATATAAACGTGCTGAAGTGGACATGTCCACACTGAATGTAACTGTGCTGAAATTGACCTGTGCACACTGAATGTAACTGTGCTGAACTGGATCTGCCCACATTGAATGTAGCTGTGCTGAACTGGATCAGTCCACACTGAATGTAACGGTGCTGAACTGGACCTGTGCTAAATGAATGTAACTATGCTGAACTGGACCTGTCCACACTGAATGTAACTTGCTGAAGTGGAGCAGTCGAGACTGAATTTAACAGAGCTGAACTGCACCTGTGCACACTGAATTTAACTTGCTGCACTGGATATGTACACACTGTATGTAATTATGCTGAACTGGACCTTTCCACACTGAATGTAAACTTGCTGATGTGGAGCAGTCTACACAGAATGTAACTGAGCTAAAATGGAACAGTACGCACTGAATTTATTTTTACTCAACTGGATCTGTCCACACTGAATGGAATCGTGCTGAACTGGATCTAGCCACATTGTATGTAACTGTGCTGAACTGGATCTGTACACACTGAATGTAACTGTGCTGAACTGGATCTATCGACACTGAATGTAAACGTGCTGAAGTGGACATGTCCACACTGAATGTAACTGTGCTGAAATTGACCTGTGCACACTGAATGTAATTGTGCTGAACTGGATCTGTCCACATTGAATGTATCTGTGCTGAACTGGATCCGTCCACACTGAATGTAACTTTGCTGAACTGGATCTGTCCACGCTGAATGTAACTGTGCTGAACTGGATCTGTCCACACTGAATGTAACTGTGCTGAACTGGACCTGTGCTCACTGAATGTAACTGTGCTGAACTGGATCTGTCCACACTGAATGAAACTTTGCTGAACTGGATCTGTCCACACTGAATGTAACTGTGCTGAACTGGATCTGTCCACAATGAATGTAACTGTGCTGAACTCGACTGGTCCGCACTGAATGTAACTGTGCTGAACTGTACCTATGCACACTGAATTTAACTGTGCTGAACTGGACCTGTCCGCACTGAATGTAACTGTGCTGAACTGGATCTGTCCACACTGAATGTAAATGTGCTGAACTGGATCTGTCCATACTGAATGTAATTGTGCTGAACTGGACCGGACCTCACTGAATGTAGCTGTGCTGAACTGGATCTGTGCACACTGAATGTAACTGTGCTTAACTGGATCTGTCCACACTGAATGTAACTGTGCTGAACTGGATCTGTCCGACACGGTGGCATTGTGGTTAGCACTGCTGCCTCACAGCGCCAGGGACCCGGTTTCAAATCCGGCACGGGTGACTGTCTGTGTGGAGTTTGCACATTCTCCCCGTGTCTGCGTGGGTTTCCTCCGGGTGCTCTGGTTTCCTCCCACAGTTCAAAGATCTGCGGGTTAGGTTGATTTGGCTATGATAAAATTGACCCTTAGTGTTACGGGGGATTAAATACGTGTGGTTACGGGGATAGGGTGGGATATGTGTCGGTGCAGCCTCGATGGGACGAAATGGCCTCTATCTGCACTGTGGGGATACTGTGAACTGGATCTGTCCACAATTAATGTAACTGTGCTGAACTGGACCTGTGCTAAATGAATGTAGCTATGCTGAACTGGATTATTCCACACTGAATGTAAACTTGCTGATGTGGAGCAGTCTACACAGAATGTAACTGAGCTGAAATGGACCTGTACGCACTGTATTTGTTTGTGCTCAACTGGATCTGTCCACACTGAATGGAATCGTGCTCAACTGGACCGGTCCACACTGAATGTAACTGTGCTGAACTGGATATATCGACACTGAATGTAAACGTGCTGAAGTGGACATGTCCACACTGAATGTAACTGTGCTGAACTGGATCTGTCCACATTGAATGTAGCTGTGCTGAACTGGATCAGTCCACGCTGAATGTAACTTTGCTGAACTGGATCTGTCCACACTGAATGTAACTGTGCTGAACTGGACCTGTGCTCACTGAATGTAACTGTGCTGAGCTGGATCTGTCCACACTAAATGTAACTGTGTTGAACTGGATCTATCGACACTGAATGTAAACGTGCTGAAGTGAACAAGTCCACACTAAATGTAACTGTGCTGAAATTGACCTGTGCACACTGAATGTAACTGTGCTGAACTGGATCTATCCACGTTGAATGTAGCTGTGCTGAACTGGATCAGTCCACACTGAATGTAACTGTGCTGAACTGGACCTGTGCTCACTGAATGTAACTGTGCTGAACTGGATCTGTCCACACTGAATGTAACGGTGCTGAACTGGACCTGTGCTAAATGAATGTAACTATGCTGAACTGGACCTGTCCACACTGAATGTAAACTTGCTGAAGTGGAGCAGTCTAGACTGAATTTAACAGAGCTGAACTGCACCTGTGCACACTGAATTTAACTTGCTGCACTGGATATGTACACACTGTATGTAATTATGCTGAACTGGACCTTTCCACACTGAATGTAAACTTGCTGATGTGGAGCAGTCTACACAGAATGTAACTGAGCTAAAATGGAACTGTACGCACTGAATTTATTTTTACTCAACTGGATCTGTCCACACTGAATGGAATCGTGCTGAACAGGATCAGTACCCACTGAATGTAACAGTGCTGAAATGGATCTGTCCACACTGAATGTCACTGTGCTGACCTGGACCGGACCGCAATGAATGTAACTATTCTGAACTGGATCTGTCCACACTGAATGTAACTGTGCTGATGTGGACCGGTCCGCACTAAATGGAACTGTGCTGAACAGGATCAGTCCCCACTGAATATAACAGTGCTGAACTGGACCTGTGCACCATGAATGTAACTGTGCTTAACTGGACCGGTCGCCCTGAATGGACCTGTCCTGAACTGGATCGGTCCACAACGAATGTAGCTGTGCTGAACTGGACCTGTGCTAACTGAATGTCACTGAGCTTAACTGGAGCTTTGCACAATGAATGTAACTGTGCTGAACTGGACCTGTCCACACTAACTTTAACTTTGCTGAAATGAATCTGTCCACAATGAATGTATCTGTGTGAACTGGACATTTGAATACTGAATGTAACCTAGCTGAACTGGATCTGTCCACACTGAATATAACTGTGCTGAACTGGACATTTCCACACTGAATGTAACCTTGCTGAACTGGAATTGTGCACACTGGATGTAACTGTGCTGAACTGGATCTTTCCACACTTAATGTTACTGTGCTGTACTGGATCTATCCATAATGAATGTAACTGTGCTGAACTGGATCTCTACACACTGAATGTAACTGTGCGGAACTGGATCTGTCCACACTGAATGTAACTGTGCTGAACTGGATCTGTCCATACTGAATGTAACTGTGCTGAACTGGATCTGTCCACGCTGAATGTAACTGTGCTGGACTGGATCTGTCCACACTGAATGTAACTGTGCTGAACTGGACCGCTCCTCACTGAATGGACCTGTGCAGAACTGGATCTGTGCACACTGAATGTAACTGTGCTGAACTGGATCTGTCCACACTGAATTTGGCTGTGCTGAACTGAATCAGTCGAGACTGAATGTAACTGTGCTGTACTGGACATGTGCAAACTGAACGTAACTGTGCTGAACTGGATCTGTGCACACGGTATGTAAATGTGCTGAACTGGATCTGTCCACACTGAATGTAACTGCGCTGAACTGGATCTGTCCACACCGAATGTGACGTGCTGAACTGGATCTGTCCACACTGAATGTAACTGTGCTGAACTGGAACTGTGCACAATGAATATAACTGTGCTTAACTGGATCTGTGCAGAATCAATATAACTGTGCTGAACTGGATCTATGCACACTGAATTTAACTTTGCTTAACTGGATCTGTCCACACTGAATGTAACTGTGCTTAACTGGATCTGTGCACACTGAATGTAACTGTGCTTAACTGGATCTGTTCACACATAATGTAACTGCGCTTAACTGAATCTGTGCACAATGAATGTAACTGTGCTTAACTGGATCTGTCCACGCTGAAATGAACTGTGCTGAACTGGATCTGTCCACACTGAATGGACCTGTGCTGAAATGGATCTGTCCACACTGAATGTAACTGTGCTGAACTGGATCTGGGCTCAAAAATGTAACTGTACTGAGCTGGACCGTTCCACACTGTATGTAGCTGTGCTTAACTGGACCTGTGCACAGTGAATATAACTGTGCTTAACTGAACCTTTGCACACTGAATGTAAACTTGCTAAAGTGGAGCAGACCACTGAATGTAACTGTGCTGAACTGGATCTGTCCACACTAAATGTAACTGTGTTCAACTGGATTTATCGAAACTGAATGTAAACGTGCTGAAGTGGACATGTCCACACTGAATGTAACTGTGCTGAACTGGATCTGTCCACATTGAATGTAGCTGTGCTGAACTGGATCAGTCCACACTGAATGTAACTTTGCTGAACTGGATCTGTCCACACTGAATGTAACTGTGCTGAACTGGACATGTGCTCAATGAATGTAACTGTGCTGAGCTGGATCTGTCCACACTAAATGTAACTGTGTTGAACTGGATCTATCGACACTGAATATAAACGTGCTGAAGTGGACATGTCCACACTGAATGTAACTGTGCTGAAATTGACCTGTGCACACTGAATGTAACTGTGCTGAACTGGATCTGCCCACATTGAATGTAGCTGTGCTGAACTGGATCAGTCCACACTGAATGTAACGGTGCTGAACTGGACCTGTGCTAAATGAATGTAACTATGCTGAACTGGACCTGTCCACACTGAATGTAACTTGCTGAAGTGGAGCAGTCGAGACTGAATTTAACAGAGCTGAACTGCACCTGTGCACACTGAATTTAACTTGCTGCACTGGATATGTACACACTGTATGTAATTATGCTGAACTGGACCTTTCCACACTGAATGTAAACTTGCTGATGTGGAGCAGTCTACACAGAATGTAACTGAGCTAAAATGGAACAGTACGCACTGAATTTATTTTTACTCAACTGGATCTGTCCACACTGAATGGAATCGTGCTGAACTGGATCTAGCCACATTGTATGTAACTGTGCTGAACTGGATCTGTACACACTGAATGTAACTGTGCTGAACTGGATCTATCGACACTGAATGTAAACGTGCTGAAGTGGACATGTCCACACTGAATGTAACTGTGCTGAAATTGACCTGTGCACACTGAATGTAATTGTGCTGAACTGGATCTGTCCACATTGAATGTATCTGTGCTGAACTGGATCCGTCCACACTGAATGTAACTTTGCTGAACTGGATCTGTCCACGCTGAATGTAACTGTGCTGAACTGGATCTGTCCACACTGAATGTAACTGTGCTGAACTGGACCTGTGCTCACTGAATGTAACTGTGCTGAACTGGATCTGTCCACACTGAATGTAACTGTGCTGAACTGGACCTGTGCTAAATGAATGTAGCTATGCTGAACTGGACCTTTCCACACTGAATGTAAACTTGCTGAAGTGGAGCAGTCCAGACTGAATTTAACTGAGCTGAACTGCCCCTGTGCACACTGAATTTAACTTGCTGCAATGGATATGTACACACTGACAGTAATTATGCTGAACTGGACCTTTCCACACTGAATGTAAACTTGCTGATGTGGAGCAGTCTACACAGAATGTAACTGAGCTGAAATGGACCTGTACGCACTGAATTTATTTGTGCTGAACTGGATCTGTCCACACTGGATGTAACTGTGCTGAACTGGACCTGTGCACAATGAATATAGCTGTGGTGAACTGGAACGGTCCGTACTGAATGTAACTGTGCTGAAATTGACCTGTGCACAATGAATGTATCTGTGCTGAAATGGACCAATGCACACTGAATTTAACTGTGCTGTACAGGAACTATCCATACCTAATGTAACTGTTCTGAACTGGATCTGTCCCCACTGAATGTATCCGTGCTGAACTGAACCTGTCCCCAATGGAAGTATCTGTGCTGAACTGGACCTGTGCACACTGAATGTTACTGTGCTGAACTGGATCTATCCACACTGAATGTAACTGTGCTGAACTGGACCTGTCCACACTGGATGTAACGGTGCTGAACAGGACCTGTGCACAATGAATGTAGCTGTGCTGTACTGGATCTGTGCACACTTAATGTAACTGTGCTGAACTGGATCTGTCCACACTGAATGTAACTGTGCTGAATTGGATCTGTGCACACTGAATGTAACTCTGCTGAACTGGACCTATGCCCACTGAATTTAACTGTGCCTAACTGAACCTATCCACACTCAATGTAAATGAGCTGGACTGGATCTGTCCACACTGAATGTATCCGTGCTGAACTGGACCTGTCCCCACTGGATGTAACTGTGCTGAGCTGGACCTGTGCACACTGAATGTAACTGTGCTGAACTGGAACTATGCACACTGAATGTAACTGTGCTGAACTGGAACTGTCCCCACTGGATGTAACTGTGCTGAACTGGGCCTGTACACACTGAATGTAACTGTGCTGAAATGGATCTGTACACACTGAATGTAACTGTGCTGAACTGGATCTGTCCACACTAAATGTAACTGTGTTGAACTGGATCTATCGACACTGAATGTAAACGTGCTGAAGTGGACATGTCCACACTGAATGTAACTGTGCTGAAATTGACCTGTGCACACTGAATGTAACTGTGCTGAACTGGATCTGTCCACATTGAATGTAGCTGTGCTGAACTGGATCAGTCCACACTGAATGTAACTGTGCTGAACTGGATCTGTCCACACTGAATGTAACGGTGCTGAACTGGACCTGTGCTAAATGAATGTAACTATGCTGAACTGGACCTGTCCACACTGAATGTAAACTTGCTGAAGTGGAGCAGTCCAGACTGAATTTAACAGAGCTGAACTGCACCTGTGCACACTGAATTTAACTTGCTGCACTGTATATGTACACACTGTATGTAATTATGCTGAACTGGACCTTTCCACACTGAATGTAAACTTGCTGATGTGGAGCAGTCTACACAGAATGTAACTGAGCTAAAATGGAACTGTACGCACTGAATTTATTTTTACTCAACTGGATCTGTCCACACTGAATGGAATCGTGCTGAACTGGATCTATCCACATTGTATGTAACTATGCTGAACTGGATCTGTCCACACTGAATGTAACTGTGCTGAACTGGATCTATCGACACTGAATGTAAACGTGCTGAAGTGGACATGTCCACACTGAATGTAACTGTGCTGAAATTGACCTGTGCACACTGAATGTAACTGTGCTGAACTGGATCTGTCCACATTGAATGTAGCTGTGCTGAACTGGATCCGTCCACACTGAATGTAACTTTGCTGAACTGGATCTGTCCACGCTGAATGTAACTGTGCTGAACTGGATCTGTCCAAACTGAATGTAACTGTGCTGAACTGGACCTGTGCTCACTGAATGTAACTGCGCTGAACTGGATCTGTCCACACTGAATGTAACTGTGCTTAACTGGACCTGTGCTAAATGAATGTAGCTATGCTGAACTGGACCTTTCCACACTGAATGTAAACTTGCTGAAGTGGAGCAGTCCAGACTGAATTTAGCAGAGCTGAACTGCACCTGTGCACACTGAATTTAACTTACTGCACTGGATATGTACACACTGTATGTAATTATGCTGAACTGGACCTTTCCACACTGAATGTAAACTTGCTGATGTGGAGCAGTCTACACAGAATGTAACTGAGCTAAAATGGAACAGTACGCACTGAATTTATTTTTACTCAACTGGATCTGTCCACACTGAATGGAATCGTGCTGAACTGGATCTATCCACATTGTATGTAACTGTGCTGAACTGGATCTGTCCACAGTGAATGTAACTGTGCTGAACTTGATCTATCGACACTGAATGTAAACGTGCTGAAGTGGACATGTCCACACTGAATGTAACTGTGCTGAAATTGACCTGTGCACACTGAATGTAACTGTGCTGAACTGGATCTGTCCACATTGAATGTAGCTGTGCTGAACTGGATCCGTCCACACTGAATGTAACTTTGCTGAACTGGATCTGTCTACGCTGAATGTAACTGTGCTGAACTGGATCTGTCCACACTGAATGTAACTGTGCTGAACTGGACCTGTGCTCACTGAATGTAACTGTGCTGAAATGGATCTGTCCACACTGAATGTAACTGTGCGGAACTGGACCTGTGCTAAATGAATGTAGCTATGCTGAACTGGACCTTTCCACACTGAATGTAAACTTGCTGAAGTGGAGCAGTCCAGACTGAATTTAACTGAGCTGAACTGCACCTGTGCACACTGAATTTAACTTGCTGCAATGGATATGTACACACTGACAGTAATTATGCTGAACTGGACCTTTCCACACAAAATGTAAACTTGCTGATGTGGAGCAGTCTACACAGAATGTAACTGAGCTGAAATGGACCTGTACGCACTGAATTTATTTGTGCTGAACTGGATCTGTCCACACTGGATGTAACTGTGCTGAACTGGACCTGTGCACAATGAATATAGCTGTGGTGAACTGGAACGGTCCGTACTGAATGTAACTGTGCTGAAATTGACCTGTGCACAATGAATGTATCTGTGCTGAAATGGACCAATGCACACTGAATTTAACTGTGCTGTACAGGAACTATCCATACCTAATGTAACTGTTCTGAACTGGATCTGTCCCCACTGAATGTATCCGTGCTGAACTGAACCTGTCCCCAATGGAAGTATCTGTGCAGAACTGGACCTGTGCACACTGAATGTTACTGTGCTGAACTGGATCTATCCACACTGAATGTAACTGTGCTGAACTGGACCTGTCCACACTGGATGTAACTGTGCTGAACAGGACCTGTGCACAATGAATGTAGCTGTGCTGTACTGGATCTGTGCACACTTAATGTAACTGTGCTGAACTGGATCTGTCCACACTGAATGTAACTGTGCTGAATTGGATCTGTGCACACTGAATGTAACTCTGCTGAACTGGACCTATGCCCACTGAATTTAACTGTGCCTAACTGAACCTATCCACACTCAATGTAAATGAGCTGGACTGGATCTGTCCCCACTGAATGTATCCTTGCTGAACTGGACCTGTCCCCACTGGATGTAACTGTGCTGAGCTGGACCTGTGCACACTGAATGTAACTGTGCTGAACTGGAACTATGCACACTGAATGTAACTGTGCTGAACTGGAACTGTCCCCACTGGATGTAACGGTGCTGAACTGGACCTGTACATACTGAATGTAACTGTGCTGAACTGGATCTATACACACTGAATGTAACTGTGCTGAACTGGATCTGTCCACACTAAATGTAACTGTGTTGAACTGGATCTATCGACACTGAATGTAAACGTGCTGAAGTGGACATGTCCACACTGAATGTAACTGTGCTGAAATTGACCTGTGCACACTGAATGTAACTGTGCTGAACTGGATCTGTCCACATTGAATGTAGCTGTGCTGAACTGGATCAGTCCACACTGAATGTAACTGTGCTGAACTGGATCTGTCCACACTGAATGTAACGGTGCTGAACTGGACCTGTGCTAAATGAATGTAACTATGCTGAACTGGAACTGTCCACACTGAATGTAAACTTGCTGAAGTGGAGCAGTCCAGACTGAATTTAACAGAGCTGAACTGCACCTGTGCACACTGAATTTAACTTGCTGCACTGTATATGTACACACTGTATGTAATTATGCTGAACTGGACCTTTCCACACTGAATGTAAACTTGCTGATGTGGAGCAGTCTACACAGAATGTAACTGAGCTAAAATGGAACTGTACGCACTGAATTTATTTTTACTCAACTGGATCTGTCCACACTGAATGGAATCGTGCTGAACTGGATCTATCCACATTGTATGTAACTATGCTGAACTGGATCTGTCCACACTGACTGTAACTGTGCTGAACTGGATCTATCGACACTGAATGTAAACGTGCTGAAGTGCACATGTCCACACTGAATGTAACTGTGCTGAAATTGACCTGTGCACACTGAATGTAACTGTGCTGAACAGGATCTGTCCACATTGAATGTAGCTGTGCTGAACTGGATCCGTCCACATTGAATGTAACTTTGCTGAACTGGATCTGTCCACGCTGAATGTAACTGTGCTGAACTGGATCTGTCCACACTGAATGTAACTGTGCTGAACTGGACCTGTGCTCACTGAATGTAACTGCGCTGAACTGGATCTGTCCACACTGAATGTAAACTTGCTGAAGTGGAGCAGTCCAGACTGAATTTAACAGAGCTGAACTGCACCTGTGCACACTGAATTTAACTTGCTGCACTGGATATGTACACACTGACAGTAATTATGCTGAACTGGACCTTTCCACACTGAATGTAAACTTGCTGATGTGGAGCAGTCTACACAGAATGTAACTGAGCTGAAATGGACCTGTACGCACTGAATTTATTTGTGCTGAACTGGATCTGTCCACACTGGATGTAACTGTGCTGAACTGGACCTGTGCACAATGAATATAGCTGTGCTGAACTGGAAGGGTCCGTACTGAATGTAACTGTGCTGAAATTGACCTGTGCACAATGAATGTATCTGTGCTGAAATGGACCAATGCACACTGAATTTAACTGTGCTGTACAGGAACTATCCAAACCTAATGTAACTGTTCTGAACTGGATCTGTCCCCACTGAATGTATCCGTGCTGAACTGAACCTGTCCCCACTGAATGTATCTGTGCTGAACTGGACCTGTGCACACTGAATGTAACTGTGCTGAACTGGATCTATCCACACTGAATGTAACTGTGCTGAACTGGACCTGTCCACACTGGACGTAACTGTGCTGAACTGGACCTGTGCACAATGAATGTAGCTGTGCTGCACTGGATCTGTGCACACTTAATGTAACTGTGCTGAACTGGATCTGTCCACACTGAATGTAACTGTGCTGAATTGGATCTGTGCACACTGAATGTAACTCTGCTGAACTGGACCTATGCCCACTGAATTTAACTGTGCCTAACTGAACCTATCCACACTCAATGTAAATGAGCTGGACTGGATCTGTCCCCACTGAATGTATCCGTGCTGAACTGGACCTGTCCCCACTGGATGTAACTGTGCTGAGCTGGACCTATGCACACTGAATGTAACTGTGCTGAACTGGATCTATGCACACTGAATGTAACTGTGCTGAACTGGAACTGTCCCCACTGGATGTAACTGTGCTGAACTGGACCTGTACACACTGAATGTAACTGTGCTGAACTGGATCTATACACACTGAATGTAACTGTGATGAACTGGATCTGTCCACACTGAATGTAATTTTGCTGAACTGGACCGGTCCGCACTGAATGTAGCTGTGCTGAACATGGATCTTTCCACACTAAAAGTAACAGTGCTGAACAGGATCTGTCCACACTGAATGTAATTGTGCTGAACTGGACCTGTCCACACTAAATGTAACTGTGCTGAACTGGATCTGTGCACAATGAATGTAGCTGTGCTGAAATGGATCTGTGCACACTTAATGTAACTGTGCTGAACTGGATCTGTCCACACTGAATGTAACTGTACTGAATTGGATCTGTGCACACCGAATGTAACTCTGCTGAACTGGACCATTGCCCACTGAATTTATCTGTGCTGAACCGAACCTATCCACACTCAATGTAAATATGCTGGTCTGGATCTGTCCCCACTGAATGTATCCGTGCTGAACTGAACCTGTCCCCACTGGATGTAACTTTGCTGAGCTGGACCTGTGCACACTGAATGTAACTGTGCTGAACTGGATCTGTCCACACTAAAAGTAACTGTGCTGAACTGGATCTGTCCACACTGAATGTAACTGTGCTGAACTGGATCTGTCCAGACTGAATGTAACTTTGCTGAAATGGATGGGTCCGCACTGAATGTAACTGTGCTGAACTGGATCTGTCCACACTGTATGTAAA
Source organism: Squalus acanthias (assembly GCA_030390025.1). Taxonomy (NCBI): domain Eukaryota; kingdom Metazoa; phylum Chordata; class Chondrichthyes; order Squaliformes; family Squalidae; genus Squalus; species Squalus acanthias. The sequence continues at coordinate 515,655 of JASTWF010000111.1, read as the reverse complement.
TGTGCTGAACTGGACCGGACCACACTGAATATAACTGCGCTAAACTGGATATGTCCACACTGAATGTAACTGTACGGGTCCGCTCTGAATGTAACTGTGCTGAACTGGATCTGTCCACACTAAATGTAACTGAGCTATACTTGACAGGTCCACACTGAATGCAGCTTGGCTGAACTGGACGGTCCGCACTGAATGTAACTCAGCTGAACTGTATCTGTCCACACTGAATGCAGTTGTGCTGAAGTGGATCTGTCCACACTGAATATAACTTTGCTGAACTGGATCTGTCCACATTGAATGTAACTGTGATGAACTGGATCTGTCCACACTGAATGTAATTTTGCTGAACTGGACCGGTCCGCACTGAATGTAGCTGTGCTGAACATGGATCTTTCCACACTAAAAGTAACATTGCTGAACAGGATCTGTCCACACTGAATGTAATTGTGCTGAACTGGACCTGTCCACACTAAATGTAACTGTGCTGAACTGGATCTGTGCACAATGAATGTAGCTGTGCTGAAATGGATCTGTGCACACTTAATGTAACTGTGCTGAACTGGATCTGTCCACACTGAATGTAACTGTACTGAATTGGATCTGTGCACACCGAATGTAACTCTGCTGAACTGGACCATTGCCCACTGAATTTATCTGTGCTGAACCGAACCTATCCACACTCAATGTAAATATGCTGGTCTGGATCTGTCCCCACTGAATGTATCCGTGCTGAACTGAACCTGTCCCCACTGGATGTAACTTTGCTGAGCTGGACCTGTGCACACTGAATGTAACTGTGCTGAACTGGATCTGTCCACACTAAAAGTAACTGTGCTGAACTGGATCTGTCCACACTGAATGTAACTGTGCTGAACTGGATCTGTCCACACTGAATTTGACTGTGCTGAACTGGATCTGTCCACACTGAATGTAACTGCGCTGAACTGGATCTGTCCGCACTGAATGTAACTGTGCTGAACTGGATCTGTCCACACTGTATGTAAATGTGCTGAACTGGACCGGACCACACTGAATATAACTGCGCTAAACTGGATATGTCCACACTGAATGTAACTGTGCTGAACTGGATCTGTCCACACTAAATGTAACTGAGCTATACTTGACAGGTCCACACTGAATGCAGCTTGGCTGAACTGGACGGTCCGCACTGAATGTAACTCAGCTGAACTGTATCTGTCCACACTGAATGCAGTTGTGCTGAAGTGGATCTGTCCACACTGAATATAACTTTGCTGAACTGGATCTGTCCACATTGAATGTAACTGTGCTGAACTGGACCTGTGCTCACTGAATGTAACTATGCTGAACTGGACCTTTCCACACTGAATGTAAACTTGCTGAAGTGGAGCAGTCCAGACTGAATTTAACAGAGCTGAACTGCACCTGTGTACACTGAATTTAACTTGCTGCACTGGATATGTACATACTGAATGTAATTATGCTGAACTGGACCTTTCCACACTGAATGTAACTGTGCTGAACTGGACCTGTCCACACTGAATGTAACTGTGCTGAACTGGACCTGTGCACACTGAATGTAACTGTGCTGAACTGGACCTGTCCACCCTGAATGCAAATTTGCTGAACTGGACGTGTGCACACTGAATGTCACTGAGCTTAACTGGAGCTTTGCACAATGAATGTAACCGTGCTGAACTGGACCTGTCCACACTGACTGTAACTTTGCTGAAATGGATCTGTCCACAATGAATGTAGCTGTGTGAACTGGACCTTTGAACACTGAATGTAACCTTGCTGAACTGGATCTGTCCAAACTGAATGTAACTGTCCTGAACTGGACAGTTCCAATCAGAATTTAACCTTGCTGAACTAGATCTGTCCATACTGAATGTAACTGTGCTGTACTGGACCTGTCCACACTGAATGTAACTGTGCTGAACTGGACCTGAGCACACTGAATGTAACTGTGCTGAACTGGATCTGTCCATACTGAATGTAACTGTGCTGACCTGGATCTGTCCATACTGAAAGTAACTGTGCTGAACTGGACCTGTGCACACTGAATGTAACTGTGCTGAACTGGATCTGTTCACAGTGAATGTAACTGTGCTGAACTGGACCGGTCCTCACTGAATTTAGCTGTGCTGAACTGAACCTGTGCACACTGAATGTAACTGTGCTGAACTGGACCTGTGCACACTGAATGTAACTGTGCTGACCTGGATCTGTCCACACTGAATGTAACTGTGCTGAACTGGATCTGTCAACACGGAATGTAGCTGTGCTGAACAGGACCGGTCCGAAATGAATGTAACTGTGCTGAACTGCATCTGTGCACTCTGAATGTAACTGTGCTGAACTGGATCCGTCCACACTGAATGTAACTGTGCAGAAATGTATCTGTCCACACTGAATGTAACTGTGCTGAACTGGATCTGTCCACACTAAATGTAACTGTTCTGAACTGGACCGGTCCGCACTGAATGTAGCTGTGCTGAACCGGATCTGTGCAAACTGAATATAACTGAGCTGAACTGGATCCGTCCACAATGAATGTAACTCAGCTGAACTTGATCTGTCCACACTGAAAGTAACTGTGCTGAACTTGATCTGTCCACACTGAAAGTAACTGTGCTGAACTGGATCTGTCCACACTGAATGTAACTGTGCTGAACTGGATCTGTCCACACTGAATGTAACTGTGCTGATATGGATCTGTCCACACTGAATGTAACTCTGCTGAACTGGATCTGTCCACACTGAATGTAACTGTGCGGAACTGGATATGTCGACACTGAATGTAACTGTGCTGAACAGGACATGTCCACACTGATTGTAACTGTGCTGATCTGGATCGGTCCGCACTGAATGTAGCTGTGCTGAACTGGATCGTTCTGCACTGAATGTAAATCTGCTTAACTGGATCTGTCCACACTGAATGTAACTGTGCTGATCTGTATCTGTCCATACTGAATGTAACTGTGCTGATCTGGACCGGATCGCACTGATTGGACTGTTCTGAACTGGATCAATCCACACTGAATGTAACAGTGCTGAACTGGATCTGTCCACACTGAATGTATCTTTGCTGATCTGGATCTGTCCACACTGACTGTAACTGTGCTGAAATGGATCTGTCCACAATGAATGTAACTGTGCTGAACTGGACTGGTCCGCACTGAATGTAACTGTGCTGAACTGTACCTGTGCACACTTAATGTAACTGTGCTGAACTGGACCTGTCCACACTGAAAGTAACTGTGCTGAACTGGACCGGTCCGCAATGAATGTAACTCTGCTGAACTGGATCTGTCCACACTGAATGTAACTGTGCTGATCTGGACCGGTCTGCACTGAATGGACCTGTGCTGATCGGGATCAGTCCACACTGAATGTAACTGTGCTTAACTGGACCGGTCGCACTGAATGGACCTGTGCTTGACTGGATCAGTCCACACTGAATGCAACTGTGCTGAACTGCACGTGTGCAAACTGAATGTCACTGAGCTTCACTGGAGCTTTGCACAATGAATGTAACCGTGCTGAATTAGACGTTTCCACACTGACTTTAACTTTGCTGAAATGGATCTGTCCACAATGAGTGTATCTGTGTGAACTGGACCTTTGGTCTTGATGCGGAGATGCCGGTGTTGGACTGGGGTGGACAAAAATGAGAAGTCGCACAACACCAGGTTATAGTCCAACAGTTTTATTTGAAATCACAAGCTTTCCGAGCTGCTGCTCCTTCGTCAGGCGAAGTAAAGAAATGCAGAATCGACAAAGCTTATATAGATAGAGAACACTGCATGTGTAACTTACAATGGCAGACGACTATATTTAAATCATCCTGACTGTATATCTGCCGAGGTGTGACAAAAAGGCAATCAGGTCAGCCAGGAAGGTACCACATCAAAGACATAGCAAGATACAACTGAGACAATGAGGTGGAGTTACAGGGGGTCTAACGTGTCAAAAGCTGGAACACTACAGACTGCTACCTGCAGACCCGACCAAAGAACGATAAACTTGAAAATTTTTACTTTTTTACTGGGAATCACATCTTTGAACAAGCCAACGACGACTCGAGTCTGGATCACGTCATGTATCGTGACATAAACCCAAGATCCCGGTTGAGGCCGTCCTCATGAGTGCGGAACTTGGCTATCAGTTTCTGCTCGATGATTATTCGTTGTCGTGTGTTTCTAAGGCCGCCTTGGAGAACGCTTACCCGCAGATCCGAGGCTTTATGTCCTTGACTGCTGAAGTGTTCCCCGACTGGGAGGGAACACTCCTGCCTGGTGATTGTTGCGCGGTGTCCATTCATACGTTGTCTCAGTGTCTGCATGGTCTCGCCGATGTACCATGCCGCGGTGCATTCTTTCCTGCAACGTATGAGGTAGACAACGTTGGCCGAGTTACATGAGTATGTACCATGTACCTGGTGGGTAGTGTCCTCACGTGTGATGATGGTATCTGTGTTGATGATCTGGCATGTCTTGCAGAGGTTGCCGTGGCAGGGTTGTGTGGTGTCGTTGTCGCTGTTATCCTGAAAGCTGGGTAATTTGCTGCGAACGATGGTACTTCTGAGGTTAGGCAGCTGTTTGAAGGCAAGTAGTGGAGGCGTGGGGATGGCCTTAGCGAAGAGTTCGTCGTCATCGATGACATGTCGAAGGCTGCGAAGAACATGGCGTAGTTTCTCCTCTCCGGGGAAGTACTGGACGACGTAGGGTACTCTGATAGTTGTGTCCCGTGTCTGCCTTCTGAGGAGGTCTATGCGATTTTTGGACCTTTGAACACTGAATGTAACCTGGCTGAACTGGATCTGTCCACACTGAATGTAACTGTGCTGAACTGGACCGGTCCGCACTGAATGTAACTGTGCTGAACTGGATCTGTCCACACTGAATGTAACTGTGCTGAACTGGATCTGTCCAAACTGAATGTAACTGTGCTGAACTGGACCAGTCCACACTGAATGTAGCTGTGCTGAACTGGATCGTTCCGCACTGAAAGTAACTGTGCTTAACAGGATCTGTCCACGCTGAATGTAACTGTGCTGAACTGGATCTGTCCACACTGAATGTAACTGTGCTGAACTGGATCTGTCCACACTGAATCTAACTGTGCGGAACTGGATATATCGGCACTGAATGTAAGCTTGCTGAAGTGGATCTGCGCACACTGAAAGTAACTGTGCTGAACTGGATCGATCCACACTGAATGTAGCTGTGCTGAACTGGGTCGTTCCGCACTGAATTTAACTGTGCTTAACTGGATCTGTCCACACTGAATGTACCTGTGCAGATCTGGACCGATCTGCACTGAATGGATCTGTGCTGAACTGGATCAATCCACACTGAATGTAACTGTGCAGAACTGGATCTGTCCACACTGATTGTAACTGTGCAAAACTGGATCTGTCCACACTGAATGTAACTGTGCTGATCTGTATCTGTCCGCACTGAATGGACCTGTGCTGAACTGGTTCTGTCCATACTGAATGTAAGTGTGCTGAACTGGATCTGTCCACACTGAATCTAGCTGTGCTGAACTGAAACTTTACACACTGAATGTAAACTTGCTCAAGTGGAGCAGACCACACTGAATTTAATTGTGCTGAATTGGACATTTTGCACACTGAATGTAACTCTGCTGAACTGGACCTATCCACACTGAATGTAACTGTGCTGTAATCGACCTGTCCACACTGAATTTATCCGTGCTGAACTGGACCTATCCCTACTGGTTGTAACTGTGTTGACCTGGACCTGTGCAGACTGAATGTAACTGTGCTGAACTGGATCTGTCCACACCGAATGTAACTGTGATGAACTGAATCTGTCCACACTGAATGTCACTGAGTTATCTGGAGCTTTGCACAATGAATATCACCGTGCTCAACCGGACCTGTCCACACTGACTGCAACTTTGCTGAAATGGATCTGTCCGCAATGAATGTATCTGTGTGAACTGGACATTTGAACACTGAATGTAACCTTGCTGAACTGGACAATTCCAAACTTAATGTAATCTTGCTGAACTAGATCTGTCCATACTGAAAGTAACTGTGCTGTACTGGACCTGTCCACACTGAATGTACCTGTGCTGAACTGGACCCGTCCCTGCTGGATGTAACTGTGCTGAACAGGACCTGTGCACACTGAATGTAACTGTGCTGAACTGGATCTGTCCACACTGAATGTAACTGTGCCGAACTGGATCTGTCCATACTGAATTTAACTGTGCTGAAATGGACCTGTGCACACTGAATGCAACTGTGCTGAACTGGATCTGTTCACAGTGAATGTAACTGTGCTAATCTGGACCGGTCCTCACTGAATGTAGCTGTGCTGAACTGGACCTGTGCACACTGAATGTAACTGTGCTGAACTGGATCCATGCACACTGAATGTAACTGTGCTGAACAGGTTCTGTGCGCACTGAATGTAACTGTGCTGAATTGGATCAGTCCACACTGAATGTAACTGTGCTGAACTGGATCTGTCCACACTGAATATAACTGTGCTGAACTGGATCTGTCCACACTGAATGTAACTGTGCTGAACTGGACCGGTCCGCACTGAATGTAGCTGTGCTGAACTGGAACTGTACAAACTGAATGTAACTGTGCTGAACTGGACCTGTGCACACTGAATGTAACTGTGCTGAAATGGATCTGTCCACACTGAATGTAACTGTGCTGAACTAGATCTGTCCACACTGAATGTAACTGTGCTGAACTGGACCGGTGCGCACTGAATGCAGCTGTGCTGAACTGGACCGGTCCGCACTGAATTTAGAAGTTCAGAACTGGATCTGTGCACTCTGAATGTAACTGCGCTTAACTGGATCTGTCCACACTGAATGTAACTGTGCTGAACTGTATCTGTCCACACTGAATGTAACTGTGCTGAACTGGATCTGTGCACTCTGAATGTAACTGCGCTTAACTGGATCTGTCCACACTGAATGTAACTGTGCTGAACTGTATCTGTCCACACTGAATGTAACTGTGCTGAACTGGATCTGTGCACTCTGAATGTAACTGTGCTTAACTGGATCTGTCCACACTGAATGTAACTGTGCTGAACTGGATCTTTCCTCACTAAATGTAACTGTGCTGAAATGGATCTGTCCACACATAATGTAACTGTGCTGAACTGGACCAGTCCACACTGAATGTAACTGTGCTGAACTGGATCTGTCCACACTGAATGTAACTGTGCGGAACTGGATATATCGGCACTGAATGTAAGCTTGCTGAAGTGGATCTGCGCACACTGAAAGTAACTGTGCTGAACTGGATCGGTCCGCACTGAATGTAGCTGTGCTGAACTGGATCGTTCCGCACTGAATTTAACTGTGCTTAACTGGATCTGTCCACACTGAATGTAACTGTGCAGATCTGGACCGATCCGCACTGAATGGACCTGTGCTGAACTGGATCAATCCACACTGAATGTAACTGTGCAGAACTGGATCTGTCCACACTGATTGTAACTGTGCAAAACTGGATCTGTCCACACTGAATGTAACTGTGCTGATCTGTATCTGTCCGCACTGAATGGACCTGTGCTGAACTGGATCTGTCCATACTGAATGTAAGTGTGCTGAACTGGATCTGTCCACACTGAATCTTGCTGTGCTGAACTGAAACTTTACACACTGAATGTAAACTTGCTAAAGTGGAGCAGACCACACTGAATTTAATTGTGCTGAATTGGAAATTCTGCACACTGAATGTAACTCTGCTGAACTGGACCTATCCACACTGAATGTAACTGTGCTGTAATCGACCTGTCCACACTGAATTTATCCGTGCTGAACTGGACCTGTCCCTACTGGTTGTAACTGTGTTGACCTGGACCTGTGCACACTGAATGTAACTGTGCTGAACTGGATCTGTCCACACCGAATGTAACTGTGATGAACTGAATCTGTCCACACTGAATGTCACTGAGTTATCTGGAGCATTGCACAATGAATATCACCGTGCTCAACTGGACCTGTCCACACTGACTGCAACTTTGCTGAAATGGATCTGTCCGCAATGAATGTAACTGTGCCGAACTGGATCTGTCCATACTGAATTTAACTGTGCTGAAATGGACCTGTGCACACTGAATGCAACTGTGCTGAACTGGATCTGTTCACAGTGAATGTAACTGTGCTAATCTGGACCGGTCCTCACTGAATGTAGCTGTGCTGAACTGGACCTGTGCACACTGAATGTAACTGTGCTGAACTGGATCCATGCACACTGAATGTAACTGTGCTGAACAGGTTCTGTGCGCACTGAATGTAACTGTGCTGAATTGGATCAGTCCACACTGAATGTAACTGTGCTGAACTGGATCTGTCCACACTGAATATAACTGTGCTGAACTGGATCTGTCCACACTGAATGTAACTGTGCTGAACTGGACCGGTCCGCACTGAATGTAGCTGTGCTGAACTGGAACTGTACAAACTGAATGTAACTGTGCTGAACTGGACCTGTGCACACTGAATGTAACTGTGCTGAAATGGATCTGTCCACACTGAATGTAACTGTGCTGAACTAGATCTGTCCACAGTGAATGTAACTGTGCTGAACTGGACCGGTCCGCACTGAATGCAGCTGTGCTGAACTGGACCGGTCCGCACTGAATGTAGAAGTTCAGAACTGGATCTGTGCACTCTGAATGTAACTGCACTTAACTGGATCTGTCCACACTGTATGTAACTGTGCTGAACTGCATCTGTCCACACTGAATGTAACTGTGCTGAACTGGATCTGTGCACTCTGAATGTAACTGTGCTTAACTGGATCTGTCCACACTGAATGTAACTGTGCTGAACTGGATCTTTCCTCACTAAATGTAACTGTGCTGAAATGGATCTGTCCACACTGAATGTAACTGTGCTGAACTGGACCAGTCCGCACTGAATGTAGCTGTGCTGAACTGGATCTGTGCAAACTGAATGTAACTGAGCTGAACTGGATCTGTCCACAATGAATGTAACTGAGCTGAACTGGATCTGTCCACACTGAATGTAACTGTGCTGAACTGGATCTGTCCACACTGAATGTAGCTGTGCTGAACTGGACCGGTCCGCAATGAATGTAGCTGTTCAGAACTGGATCTGTGCAATCTGAATGTAACTGTGCTTAACTGGATCTGTCCACACTGAATATAACTGTGCTGAACTGGATCTGTCCACACTGAATGAAACTGTGCTGAAATGGATCTGTCCACACTGAATGTAACTGTGCAGGACTGGACCGGTCCGCACTGAATGCAGCAGTGCTGAACTGGACTGGTCCACAATGAACGTAGAAGTTCAGTACTGGATCTGTGCACTCTGAATGTAACTGTGCTTAACTGGATATGTCCACACTGAATGTAATTGTGCTGAAATGGATCTGTCCACACTGAATGTAACTGTGCTGAACTGGATCTGTGCAATCTGAATGTAACTGTGCTTAACTGGATCTGTCCACACTGAATGTAACTGTGCTGAACTGGATCTTTCCTCACTATATGTAACTGTGCTGAAATGGATCTGTCCACACTGAATGTAACTGTGCTGAACTGGACCGGTCCGCACTGAATGTAGCTGTGCTGAACTGGATCTGTCCACACTGAATGTAACTGTGCTGATCTGGACCTGTGAACACTGAATGTAACTGTGCTGACTTGGATCTGTCCACACGGAATGTAACTGTGCTGATCAGGATCTGTCCACACTGAATGTAGCTGTGCTGAACTGGACCCGTCCGCAATGAATGTAGCTGTTCAAAACTGGATCTGTGCACTCTGAATGTAACTGTGCTTAACTGGATCTGTCCACACTGAATGTGGCTGTGCTGAACTGGATCTGTCCACGCTGAATACAACTGTGCTGAACTGGACCGGTCCGCACTGAATGCAGTTTGCTGAACTGGATCTGTGCAAACTGAATGTAACTGTGCTGAACTGGATCTGTCCACAATGAATGTAACTGTGCTGAACTGGACCTGTGCACACTGAATGTAACTCTGTTGAACTGGACGGGTCCGCACTGAATGTAACTGTGCTGAACTGGACCGGTCCGCACTGAATGGAACGGTGCTGAACTGGATCAGTCCACACAGAATGTAGCTGTGCAGAACTGGACCTGTGCAGACTGAATGTAACTGTGCTGAACTGGACCGGTCCACACTTAATGTAACTGTGCTAAACAGGATCTGTCCACACTGAATGTAGCTGTGCTGAACTGTACCGGTCCGCAATGAATGTAGCTGTGCTGAACAGGATCTGTGCACTCTAAATGTAACTTTGCTTAACTGGATCTGTCCACACTGAATTTAACTGTGCTGAACTGGACAGGTCCGCACTGAATGTAGCGGTGCTGAACTGCATCTGAACAAACTGAATGTAACTGTGCTTAACTGGACTTGTCCACACTGAATGTAACTGTGCTGAACTGGACCGGTCTGCACTGAATGTAGCTGTGCTGAACTTGTTCTGTGCATACTGAATATAACTGTGCTGAACTGGATCTGTCCACAATGAATGTAACTGAGCTGAACTGGATCTGTCCACACAGAATGTAACTGTGCTGAACTGGATCTGTCCACACTGAATGTAACTGTGCTGAACTGGATCTGTCCACGCTGAATGTAACTGTGCTGAACTGGATCTGTCCACACTGAATGGAACTGTGCTGAACTGGATCTGTCCTCACTGAATGTAACTGTGCTGAACTGGATCTGTACACAATGAATGTAACTGAGCTGAACTGGATCTGTCCACACAGAATGTAACTGTGCTGAACTGGATCTGTCCACACTGAATGTAACTGTGCGGAACTGGATATGTCGACACTGAATGTAAGCTTGCTGAATTGAATCTGCGCACACTGAATGTAACTGTGCTGAACTGGATCGATCCGCACTGAATGAAACTGTGCTTAACTGGATCTGTCCACACTGAATGTAACTGTGCTGATCTGGACCGGTCAGCACTGAATGGACCTGTGCTGAACTGGAGCTGACCACACTTCATGTAACTGTGCTGATCTGGATCTGTCCACATGATTGTAACTGTGCAAAACTGGATCTGTCCACACTGAATGGACCTGTGCTGAACTGGTCCTGTGCATACTGAATGGAACGGTGCTGAACTGGATCAGTCCACAAAGAATGTAGCTGTGCGGAACTGGACCGGTCCGCACTCAATGTACCTGTGCTGAACTGGACCGGTCTGCACTGAATGTAACTGTGCTGAACTAGACCGGTCCGCACTGAATGGAACGGTGCTGAGCTGGATCAGTCCACACAGGATGTTGCTGTGCGGAACTAGACCTGTGCACACTGAATGTAACTGTGCTGAACTGCACCGGTCCGCACTGAATGTAACTTTGCTGAACTGGATCTGTGCACACTGAATGTAACAATGCTGAACTGGACCTGTGCACACTGAATGTAACTGTGCTGAAATGGACCTGTCCACACTGAATGTAACTGTGCTGAACTGCACGTGTGCAAACTGAATGTCACTGAGCTTAACTGGAGCTTTGCACAATGAATATAACCGTGCTGAACTGGACCTGTCCACACTGACTTTAACATTGCTGAAATGGATCTGTCCGCAATGAACGTATCTGTGTGAACTGGACCTTTGAACACTGAATGTAACCTTGCTGAGCTGGATCTGTCGACACTGAATGTAACTGTGCTGAACTGGACATTTCCACACTGAATGTAACCTTGCTGAACTGGATCTGTCCACACTGAATGTAACTTTGCTGTACTGGACCTGTCCACACTGAATGTAACTGTGCAGAACTTGACCTGGCCACACTGAATGTAACTGTGCTGAACTGGACCGTTCCGCACTGAATGTAGCTGTGCTGAACTGGATCTGTCCACACTGAATGTAACTGTGCTGAACTGGACCGGTCCGCACTGAATGTAGCTGTGCTGAACTGGATCTGTGCACTCTGAATGTAACTGTGCTTAACTGGATCTGTCCACACTGAATGTAACTGTGCTGAACTGGATCTGTCCACACTGAATGTAACTTTGCTGAACTGGATCTGTCCACACTGAATGTAACTGTACTGAACTGGATCTGTCCACACTGAATGTAACTGTGCAGAACTGCACCGGTCCACACTGAATGTAGCTGTGCTGAACTTGATCTGGCCACACTGAATGTAACTGTGCTGAAGTTGATCTGTCCACACTGAACGTAAATGTGCTGAACTGGATCTGTCCACACTGAATGTAACTATGCTGAACTGGACCTGCGCGCACTGAATGTAACTGTGCTGAACTGGATTGGTCTGCACTGAATGTAGCTGTGCTGAACTGGCTCGGTCCGCACTGAATGCAACTGTGCTTAACTGGATCTGTCCACACTGAATGTAACTGTGCTGATCTGGACCGGTCCGAGCTGGACGGACCTGTGCTAAACTGGATCAGTCCACACTGAATGTAACTGTGTAGAACTGAACATTTCCACACCGAATGTAACCTTGCTGAACTGGATCCGTGCACACAGCATGTTACTGTGCTGAACTGGATCTGTCCACGCTGAATGTAACGGTTCTGAACTGGATCTGTCCACACTGAATGTAACTGTGCTTAACTGGACCGGTCCTCAATGAATGTAGCTGTTCTGAACTGGATCTGTGCACACTGAATGTAACTGTGCTGAACTGGATCTGTCCACACTGAATGTAACTGTCCTGAATTGGACCGGTCCCCACTGTATGTAACTGTGCTGAACTGGATCTGTCCACACTGAGCGTAACTGTGCTTAACTGGATCGGTCCTCACTGAATGTAACTGTGATGAACTTGATCTGTGCACAATGAATTTAACTGTGCTGAACTGGACCTGTCCACACTGAATGTAACTGTGCAGAACTTGACCTGGCCACACTGAATGTAACTGTGCTGAACTGGACCGTTCCGCACTGAATGTAGCTGTGCTGAACTGGATCTGTCCACACTGAATGTAACTGTGCTGAACTGGACCGGTCCACACTGAATGTAGCTGTGCTGAACTTGATCTGGCCACACTGAATGTAACTGTGCTGAAATTGATCTGTCCACACTGAATGTAAATGTGCTGAACTGGATCTGTCCACACTGAATGTAACTATGCTGAACTGGACCTGCGCGCACTGAATGTAACTGTGCTGAACTGGATTGGTCTGCACTGAATGTAGCTGTGCTGAACTGGCTCGGTCCGCACTGAATGCAACTGTGCTTAACTGGATCTGCCCACACTGAATGTAACTGTGCTGATCTGGACCGGTCCGAGCTGGACGGACCTGTGCTAAACTGGATCAGTCCACACTGAATGTAACTGTGTAGAACTGAACATTTCCACACCGAATGAAACCTTGCTGAACAGGATCCGTGCACACAGCATGTTACTGTGCTGAACTGGATCTGTCCACGCTGAATGTAACGGTTCTGAACTGGATCTGTCCACACTGAATGTAACTGTGCTTAACTGGACCGGTCCTCAATGAATGTAGCTGTTCTGAACTGGATCTGTGCACACTGAATGTAACTGTGCTGAACTGGATCTGTCCACACTGAATGTAACTGTCCTGAATTGGACCGGTCCCCACTGTATGTAACTGTGCTGAACTGGATCTGTCCACACTGAGCGTAACTGTGCTTAACTGGATCGGTCCTCACTGAATGTAACTGTGATGAACTTGATCTGTGCACAATGAATTTAACTGTGCTGAACTGGACCTGTCCACACTGAATGTAACTGTGCAGAACTTGACCTGGCCACACTGAATGTAAATGTGCTGAACTGGACCGTTCCGCACTGAATGTAGCTGTGCTGAACTGGATCTGTCCACACTGAATGTAACTGTGCTGAACTGGACCGGTCCGCACTGAATGTAGCTGTGCTGAACTGGATCTGTGCACTCTGAATGTAACTGTGCTTAACTGGATCTGTCCACACTGAATGTAACTGTGCTGAACTGGATCTGTCCACACTGAATGTAACTTTGCTGAACTGGATCTGTCCACACTGAATGTAACTGTACTGAACTGGATCTGTCGACACTGAATGTAACTGTGCTGAACTGGACCGGTCCACACTGAATAGCTGTGCTGAACTTGATCTGGCCACACTGAATGTAACTGTGCTGAAATGGATCTGTCCGCACTGAATGTAACTATGCTGAACTGGACCTGCGCGCACTGAATGTAACTGTGCTGAACTGGATCGGTCTGCACTGAATGTAGCTGTGCTGAACTGGCTCTGTCCGCACTGAATGCAACTGTGCTTAACTGGATCTGTCCACACTGAATGTAACTGTGCTGATCTGGACCGGTCCGAGCTGGACGGACCTGTGCTAAACTGGATCAGTCCACACTGAATGTAACTGTGCTCAACTGGATCTGCCAACACTGAATGTAACTGTGCTGAACTGTATCTGTCCACACTGAATGTAACTGTGTAGAACTGGACATTTCCACACCGAATGTAACCTTGCTGAACTGGATCTCTGCACACTGAATGTAACTGTGCTGAACTGGATCTGTCCACACTGAATGTAACTGTCCTGAATTGGACCGGTCCCCACTGTATGTAACTGTGCTGAACTGGATCTGTCCACACTGAGTGTAACTGTGCTTAACTGGATCGGTCCTCACTGAATGTAACTGTGTTGAACTTGATCTGTGCACAATGAATGTAACTGTGCTGAACTGGACCTGTACCTACTCAATGTAACTGTGCTGAACTGGACCTGTACATACTGGATTTAACTGTGCTGGCCTGGACCTGTGCTCACTGAATGTAACTGTGCTGAACTGGATCTGTCCACACTGAATGTAACTCTGCTGAACTGGATCTGTCCACACTGAATGTAACTCTGCTGAACTGGACCTGTCCGCACTGAATGTAACTGTGCTGAACTGGATCGGTCCGCACTGAATGGACCTGTGCTGAACTGGATCAGTCCACACTGAATGTAACTGTGCTGAACTGCTCCTGTCCACACTGAATGTAACTGTGCTGAACTGGATCAGTCCACACTGAATGTAACTGTGCTGAACTGGACCTGTGCACATGAATGTAACTGTGCTGAACTGGAACTGTGCAAACTGAATGTAACTGTGTTGAACTGGACCTGTGCACACTGGATGTAACTGTGCTGAACTGGACCTGTCCACACTGAATGTAACTGTGCTGAACTGGACGTGTGCAAACTGAATGTCACTGAGATTAACTGGAGCTTTGCACAATAAATGTAACCGTGCTGAACTGGACCTGTCCACACTGACTTTAACTTTGCTGAAATGGATCTGTCCACAATGAAAGTATCTGTTTGAAATGGACATTTGAACACTGAATGTAACCTTGCTGAACTGGACCTGTACCTACTGGATTTAACTGTGCTGACCTGGACCTGTGCACACTGAATGTAACTGTGCTGTACTGGATCTGTCCACACTGAATGTAACTGTGCTGAACTGGATCTGTCCATACTGAATGTAACTGTGCTGAACAGGATCTGTCCACACTGAATTTAACTGGGCTGAACTGGATCTGTCCAGACTGAATGTAACTGTGCAGAACTGGACCGGTCTGCACTGAATGTAACTGTGCTGAACTTGACCTGTGCACACTGAATGTAACTGTGCTGAACTGGACCTGTGCACACAGAATGTAACGGTGCTGAACTGGATCAGTCCACACAGAATGTAGCTGTGCGGAATTAGACCTGTGCACACTGAATGTAACTGTGCTGAACTGGACCTGTCCACACTGAATGTAACTGTGCTGAACTGGACGTGTGCAAACTGAATGTCACTGAGATTAACTGGAGCTTTGCACAATAAATGTAACCGTGCTGAACTGGACCTGTCCACACTGACTTTAACTTTGCTGAAATGGATCTGTCCACAATGAAAGTATCTGTTTGAAATGGACATTTGAACACTGAATGTAACCTTGCTGAACTGGACCTGTACCTACTGGATTTAACTGTGCTGACCTGGACCTGTGCACACTGAATGTAACTGTGCTGTACTGGATCTGTCCACACTGAATGTAACTGTGCTGAACTGGATCTGTCCATACTGAATGTAACTGTGCTGAACAGGATCTGTCCACACTGAATTTAACTGGGCTGAACTGGATCTGTCCAGACTGAATGTAACTGTGCAGAACTGGACCGGTCTGCACTGAATGTAACTGTGCTGAACTTGACCTGTGCACACTGAATGTAACTGTGCTGAACTGGACCTGTGCACACAGAATGTAACGGTGCTGAACTGGATCAGTCCACACAGAATGTAGCTGTGCGGAATTAGACCTGTGCACACTGAATGTAACTGTGCTGAACTGGACCGGTCCGCACTGAATGTAACTATGCTGAACTGGATCTGTGCACACTGAATGTAACTGCGCTGAACTGGACCTGTGCACACTGAATGTAACTGTGCTGAACTGGACCTGTCCACACTGAATGTAACTGTGCTGAACTGCACGTGTGCAAACTGAATGTCACTCAGCTTAACTGGAGCTTTGCACAATAAATGTAACCGTGCTGAACTGGACCTGTCCACAATGAGTTTAACTTTGCTGAAATGGAACTGTCCACAATGAACGTATCTGTGTGAACTGGACCTTTGAACACTGAATGTAACCTTGCTGAGCTGGATCTGTCGACACTCTGAATGTAACTGTGCTTAACTGGGTCTGTCCACACTGAATGTAACTGTGCTGAACTGGATCTGTCCACACTGAATGTAACTGTGCTGAACTGGATCTGTACACACTAAATGTTTCTGTGCTGAACTGGATCAGTGCACACTGAATGTAACTGTGCTTAACTGGATCTGTCCACACTGAATGTAGCAGTGCTGAACTGGATCTGTGCAATCTGAATGTAACTGTGCTTAACTAGATCTGTTCACACTGTATGTAACTGTGATCAACTGGATCTGTCCACACAGAATGTAACTGTGCTGAACTGGACCGGTCCGTTCTGAATGTAGCTGTGCTGAACTGGATCTGTGCAAACTGAATGTAACTGTGCTCTACTGGATCTGTCCACACTGAATGTAACAGTACTGAACTGGATCTGTCCACACTGAATGTAACTGTGCTGAACTGGACCGGTCCACACTGAATGTAGCTGTGCTGAATTACATCTGTCCACACTGAATGTAACTGTGCTGAACTGGATCTGTACACACTGAATGTAACTGTGCTCAAATGGATCTGTCCACACTGAATGTAACTGTGCTGTACTGGATCTGCGCACACTGAATGTAACTGTGCTGAACTGAATCGGTCCGCACTGAATGTAGCTGTGCTGAACTGGATCGGTCCGCACTGAATGCAACTGTGCTTAACTGGATCTGTCCACACTGAATGTAACTGTGCTGATCTGGACTGGTCCGAGCTGGAAGGACCTGTGCTGAACTGGATCAGTCCACACTGAATGTAACTGTGCTGAACTGGATCTGTCCTCACTGATTGAAACTGTGCAAAACTGGATCTGTCCACACTGAATGTAACTGTGCTGATCTGGATCTGTCCATACTGAATGTAACTGTGCTGATCTGGACCGATCCGCACTGAATGGACCTTTGCTGAACAGGATCAGTCCACACAGAATGCAGCTGTGCGGAACTGGACCTGTGCATACTGAATGTAACTGTGCTGAACTGGACATGTCCACACTGAATGTAACTGTGCTGAACTGCAAGTGTGCAAATTGAATGTCACTGAGCATAACTGGAGCTTTGCACAATGAATGTAACCGTGCTGAACTGGACCTGCCCACACTGACTTTAACTTTGCTGACATGGATCTGTCCACAATGAACGTATCTGTGTGAACTGGACCTTTGAACACTGAATGTAACCTTGCTGAACTGGATCTGTCCACACTGAATGTAACTTTGCTGAACTGGATCTGTCCTCACTGATTGAAACTGTGCAAAACTGGATCTGTCCACACTGAATGTAACTGTGCTGAACTGGATCTGACCAAACTGAATGTAACTGTGCTGAACAGGACATTTCCACACTGAAAGTAAACTTGATGAACTGGATCTGTCCACACTGAATGTAACTGTGCTGAACTGGATCTGTCCACACTGAATGTAACTGTGCCTAACTGGATCTTTCCACACTGAATGTAGCTGTGCTTAACTGGACCTGTGCACACTGAATATAACTGTGCTTAACTGAACCTTTCCACACTGAATGTAAACGTGCTAAAGTGGAGCAGAAGACACTGAATTTAATTGTGCTGAATTGGACATTCTGCACACTGAATTTAACTCTGCTGAACTGGACCTATCCACACTGAATGTAACTGTGCTGTAACCGACTTGTCCACACTGAATGTATCCATGCTGAACATAACCTGTACCTACTGGATGTAAATGCGCTGACCTGGACCTGTGCACACTGAATGTAACTGTGCTGAACTGGATCTGTCCACACTGAATGTACCTGTGCTGAACTGGATCTGTCCTCACTGAATGTAACTTTGCTGAACTGGATCTGTCCACACTGAATGTAACTGTGCTGAACTGGATCTGTCCACACTGAATGTAACTGTGCGGATTTGGATCTGCGCACACTGAATGGAACTCTGTTGAACTGGATCGGACCGCACTGAATGTAGCTGTGTTGAACTGGATCGGTCCGAACTGAATGTAACTGTGCTTAACTGGATCTGTCCACACTGAATGTAACTGTGCTGATCTGGACCGGACCGACCTGGAAGGACCTGTGCTGAACTGGATCAGTCCACACTGAATGTAACTGTGCTGAACTGGACCAGTCCGTACTGAATGTAGCTGTGATGAACTGGATCTGTGCAAACTGAATGTAACTGTGCTCTACTGGATCTGTCCACACTGAATGTAACAGTACTGAACTGGATCTGTCCACACTGAATGTAACTGTGCTGAACTGGACCAGTCCACACTGAATGTAGCTGTGCTGAATTACATCTGTCCACACTGAATGTAAATGTGCTGAACTGGATCTGTCCACACTGAATGTACCTGTGCTAAACTGGATCTGTCCTCACTGAATGTAACTTTGCTGAACTGGATCTGTCCACACTGAATGTAACTGTGCTGAACTGGATCTGTCCACACTGAATGTAACTGTGCGGATTTGGATCTGCGCACACTGAATGGAACTCTGTTGAACTGGATCGGACCGCACTGAATGTAGCTGTGTTGAACTGGATCGGTCCGAACTGAATGTAACTGTGCTTAACTGGATCTGTCCACACTGAATGTAACTGTGCTGATCTGGACCGGACCGACCTGGAAGGACCTGTGCTGAACTGGATCAGTCCACACTGAATGTAACTGTGCTGAACTGGACCAGTCCGTACTGAATGTAGCTGTGCTGAACTGGATCTGTGCAAACTGAATGTAACTGTGCTCTACTGGATCTGTCCACACTGAATGTAACAGTACTGAACTGGATCTGTCCACACTGAATGTAACTGTGCTGAACTGGACCGGTCCACACTGAATGTAGCTGTGCTGAATTACATCTGTCCACACTGAATGTAACTGTGCTGAACTGGATCTGTCCACACTTAATGTAACTGTGCTCAACTGGATCTGTCCACACTGAATGTAACTGTGCTGTACTGGATCTGCGCACACTGAATGTAACTGTGCTGAACTGAATCGGTCCGCACTGAATGTAGCTGTGCTGAACTGGATCGGTCCGCACTGAATGCAACTGTGCTTAACTGGATCTGTCCACACTGAATGTAACTGTGCTGATCTGGACTGGTCCGAGCTGGATGGAACTGTGCTGAACTGGATCAGTCCACACTGAATGTAACTGTGCTGAACTGGACATGTCCACACTGAATGTAACTGTGCTGAACTGCAAGTGTGCAAATTGAATGTCACTGAGCATAACTGGAGCTTTGCACAATGAATGTAACCGTGCTGAACTGGACCTGCCCACACTGACTTTAACTTTGCTGACATGGATCTGTCCACAATGAACGTATCTGTGTGAACTGGACCTTTGAACACTGAATGTAACCTTGCTGAACTGGATCTGTCCACACTGAATGTAACTTTGCTGAACTGGATCTGTCCACACTGAATATAACTGTGCTGAACTGGATCTGACCAAACTGAATGTAACTGTGCTGAACAGGACATTTCCACACTGAAAGTAAACTTGATGAACTGGATCTGTCCACACTGAATGTAACTGTGCTGAACTGGATCTGTCCACACTGAATGTAACTGTGCCTAACTGGATCTTTCCACACTGAATGTAGCTGTGCTTAACTGGACCTGTGCACACTGAATATAACTGTGCTTAACTGAACCTTTCCACACTGAATGTAAACGTGCTAAAGTGGAGCAGAAGACACTGAATTTAATTGTGCTGAATTGGACATTCTGCACACTGAATTTAACTCTGCTGAACTGGACCTATCCACACTGAATGTAACTGTGCTGTAACCGACTTGTCCACACTGAATGTATCCATGCTGAACATAACCTGTACCTACTGGATGTAAATGCGCTGACCTGGACCTGTGCACACTGAATGTAACTGTGCTGAACTGGATCTGTCCACACTGAATATACCTGTGCTGAACTGGATCTGTCCTCACTGAATGTAACTTTGCTGAACTGGATCTGTCCACACTGAATGTAACTGTGCTGAACTGGATCTGTCCACACTGAATGTAACTGTGCGGATTTGGATCTGCGCACACTGAATGGAACTCTGTTGAACTGGATCGGACCGCACTGAATGCAGCTGTGTTGAACTGGATCGGTCCGAACTGAATGTAACTGTGCTTAACTGGATCTGTCCACACTGAATGTAACTGTGCTGAACTGGACCAGTCCACACTGAATGTAGCTGTGCTGAATTACATCTGTCCACACTGAATGTAAATGTGCTGAACTGGATCTGTCCACACTGAATGTACCTGTGCTAAACTGGATCTGTCCTCACTGAATGTAACTTTGCTGAACTGGATCTGTCCACACTGAATGTAACTGTGCTGAACTGGATCTGTCCACACTGAATGTAACTGTGCGGATTTGGATCTGCGCACACTGAATGGAACTCTGTTGAACTGGATCGGACCGCACTGAATGTAGCTGTGTTGAACTGGATCGGTCCGAACTGAATGTAACTGTGCTTAACTGGATCTGTCCACACTGAATGTAACTGTGCTGATCTGGACCGGACCGACCTGGAAGGACCTGTGCTGAACTGGATCAGTCCACACTGAATGTAACTGTGCTGAACTGGACCAGTCCGTACTGAATGTAGCTGTGCTGAACTGGATCTGTGCAAACTGAATGTAACTGTGCTCTACTGGATCTGTCCACACTGAATGTAACAGTACTGAACTGGATCTGTCCACACTGAATGTAACTGTGCTGAACTGGACCGGTCCACACTGAATGTAGCTGTGCTGAATTACATCTGTCCACACTGAATGTAACTGTGCTGAACTGGATCTGTCCACACTTAATGTAACTGTGCTCAACTGGATCTGTCCACACTGAATGTAACTGTGCTGTACTGGATCTGCGCACACTGAATGTAACTGTGCTGAACTGAATCGGTCCGCGCTGAATGTAGCTGTGCTGAACTGGATCGGTCCGCACTGAATGCAACTGTGCTTAACTGGATCTGTCCACACTGAATGTAACTGTGCTGATCTGGACTGGTCCGAGCTGGAAGGACCTGTGCTGAACTGGATCAGTCCACACTGAATGTAACTGTGCTGAACTGGATCTGTCCACACTGATTGTAACTGTGCAAAACTGGATCTGTCCACACTGAATGTAACTGTGCTGATCTGGATCTGTCCATACTGAATGTAACTGCTGATCTGGACCGGTCCGCACTGAATGGACCTGTGCTGAACTGGACCTGTGCAAACTGAATGTAATTTTGCTGAACTGGACCGGTCCGCACTGAATGGACCTTTGCTCAACTGCATCAGTCCACACAGAATGCAGCTGTGCGGAACTGGACCTGTGCACACTGAATGTAACTTTGCTGAACTGGACCTGTCCACACTGAATTTAACCTTGCTGAACTGGATCTGTCATCATTGAATGTAACTATGCTGAACTGGACATTTCCACACTGAATGTAACCTTGCTGAACTGGATCTGTCCACACTGAATGTAACTGTGCTGAACTGGACCTGTGCACACTGAATGTAACTGTGCTGAATTGGTCTGTCCACACTGAATGTAACTGTTCTGAACTGGACCGAACCGCCCTGATAGTAGCTGTGCTTAACTGGACCTTTGCACACTGAATATAACTGTGCTTAACTGATCCTTTCCACACTGAATGTAAACGTGCTAAAGTGGAGCAGAAGTCACTGAATTTAATTGTGCTGATTTGGACCTTCTGCAAACTGAATTTAACTGTGCTGAACTGGACCTATCCACACTTAATGTAACTGTGCTGTAACCGACCTGTCCACACTGAATGTATCCGTGCTGAACTGGACCTGTACCTACTGGATGTAAATGCGCTGACCTGGACCTGTGCACACTGAATGTAACTGTGCTGAACTGGATCTGTCTACACTGAATGTAACTGTGCTGAACTGGATCTGTCCACACTGAATATAACTGCTGATCTGGACCTGTCCGCACTGAATGTAACTGTGCTGAACTGGACCGGTCTGCACTGAATGGACCTGTGCTGAACTGGATTAATCCACACTGAATGTAACTGTTACGAACTGGACCTGTGCATACTGAATGTAACTGTGCTGAACTGGACCTGTGCACACTGAATGTAACTATGCTTAACAGGACCTGTGTACACTGAATGTAACTGCTGAACTGGACCTGTGCACACTGAATGTAACTGTGCTGAAATGGACCTGTCCACACTGAATGTAACTGTGCTGAACTGGACCGGTCTGCACTGAATGGACCTGTGCTGAACTGGATTAATCCACACTGAATGTAACTGTTATGAACTGGACCTGTGCATACTGAATGTAACTGTGCTGAACTGGACCTGTGCACACTGAATGTAACTATGCTGAACAGGACCTGTGTACACTGAGTGTAACTGCTGAACTGGACCTGTGCACACTGAATGTAACTGTGCTGAAATGGACCTGTCCACACTGAATGTAACTGTGCTGAACTGGACGTGAGCAAACTGAATGTCACTGAGCTTAACTGGTGCTTTGCACAATGAATGTAACCGTGCTGAACGGGACCTGTCCACACTGATTGTAACTGTGCTAAAGTGGATCTGTCCACACTGAATGTAACTGAGCTGAACTGGACATCTCCACACTGAATGTAACCTTGCTGTACTGGACCTGTCCACACTGAATGTATCCGTGCTGAACTGGAAATGTCCCTACTGGATGTAACTGTGCTGAACTGGATCCTGTGCACACTGAATGTAACTGTGCTGAACTGGATCTGTCCACACTGAATGTAACTGTGCTGAACTGGATCTGTCCATCTGATTGTAACTGTGCTAAACTGGATCTGTACACACTGAATGTAACTGTGCTGATCTGGATCTGTCCACACTGAATGTAACTGTGCTGATCTGGACCGGTCCGCACTGAATGCACCTGTGCTGAACTGGACCTGTGCACACTGAATGTAACTGTGCTGAAATGGTTCAGTCCACACTGAATGTAACTGTGCTGAACTGGACCAGTGCACACTGAATGTAACTGTGCTGAACTGGACCGGTCCGCTCTGAATGGACCTGTGCTGAACTGGATCAGTCCACACTGAATGTAGCTGTGCGGAAATGGACCTGTGCACACTGAATGTAACTGTGCTGAACAGCACGTGTGCAAACTGAATGTCATTAAGCTTAACTGGTGCTTTGCACAATGAATGTAACCGTGCTGAACTGGACCTGTCCACACTGACTTTAACATTGCTGAAATGGATCTGTCCACAATGAAAGTGTCTGTGTGAACTGGACCTTTGGACACTGAATGTAACCTTGCTGAACAGGATCTGTCCACACTGAATGTAACTGTGCTGAACTGGACATTACCACACTGAATGTAACCTTGCTGAACTGGATCTGTCCACACTGAATGTAACTGTGCTGAACTGGACCTGTGCATACAGAATGTAACTGTGCTGAACTGTATATGACCACACTGAATGTAACTGTGCTGAACTGGAGCAGTGCACACTGAATGTAACTGTGCTGAACTGGACCGGTCCGCTCTGAATGGACCTGTGCTGAACTGGATCAGTCCACACTGAATGTAGCTGTGCGGAACTGGACCTGTGCACACTGAATGTAACTGTGCTGAACTGGACCTGTGCATACTGAATGTAACTGTGCTGAACTGTATATGTCCACACTGAATGTAACTGTGCTGAACTGGACCAGTGCACACTGAATGTAACTGTGCTGAACTGGACCGGTCCGCTCTGAATGGACCTGTGCTGAACTGGATCAGTCCACACTGAATGTAGCTCTGCGGAACTGGACCTGTGCACACTGAATGTAACAGTGCTGAACTGGACCTGTCCACACTGAATGTAACTGTGCTGAACTGCACCTGTGCCAACTGAATGTCACTGAGCTTAACTGGAGCTTTGCACAATGAATGTAACCGTGCTGAACTGGACCTGTCCACACTGACTTTAACGTTCCTGAAATGGATCTGTCCACAATGAAAGTGTCTGTGTGAACTGGACCTTTGGACACTGAATGTAACCTTGCTGAACAGGATCTGTCCACACTGAATGTAACTGTGCTGAACTGGACATTACCACACTGAATGTAACCTTGCTGAACTGGATCTGTCCACACTGAATGTAACTGTGCTGAACTGGACCTGTGCATACTGAATGTAACTGTGCTGAACTGTATCTGTCCACACTGAATGTAACTGTGCAGCCATGATCTTATTGAATGTCGAAGCAGGCTTAAAGGGCCGCGTGACCTACTCCTGCTCCTAATCCGTATGTTCGTATGAATGTCATGGTGTGCTGGTTAGACTCCCGCTTGTTGGGGATAGTCATTGCCTGGCACATCTGTGGTGCAAATGTTACCTGCCACTTATCAGCCAAATCCTCCACGACGTCCAGGTCTTGTTGCATGCCGGCATGGACTGCTTCATTATCTGAGGAGTTGTGAATGGCATTGAACACTGTACAATCATCAGAAAACATCCCCATTCCTGAACTTATGTTGGAGGGAAGGTCATTGATGAAGCAGCTGAGGATGATTGGGCCTAGGACACTGCCCTGAGGAATTCCAGCCACGATGCTCTGGAGTTGTGATGATTGACCTTCAACCACCACAACCATCTTCCTTTGCGCTAGGTATGATGACACCTTCCATCACTTTGCTGATGATTGAGAGTAGACTGATGGGTCGGTAATTGTCCGGAATGAATTAGTCCTGCTTTTTTGTGGGCAGGACATACCTGGGCAGTCTTCCACATTGTCGGATAGATGCCAGTATTTTAGCTGTATTAGAACAGCTTGGCTAGTTCTGGAGTACAAGCCTTCAGCACGATAGCCGGGATTTTGTCGGGGCCAACATCCTTTGCTGTATCCAGTGCGCTGAGCCGTTTCCTAATATCTCGTGGAGTGAATCGAATTGGCTGAACACTGGCTTCTGTGATGGTGGGGACCTCAGGAGGAGGCCGATATGGATCATCCACTCGGCACTTCTGACTGAAGATGATTGCAAACGCTTCAGCCTTGTCTTGTGCACTCACGTGCTGGGCTCCACCATCATTGAGGATGGGAATATTAATGGAGCCTTCATCTACCATTCATTGTTTAATAGTCCACTCCATTCACGACTGGATGTGGCAGGACTGCAGAGTTTGATTAGATCCGTTGAATGTGGGATCGCTTAGTCCTGTCTATAGCATGCTGCCTCCGCTTTTTAGCATGAATGTGGTCCTTTGTTGCAGCTTCGCCATATTGGCACTTCAGTTTTATGTACGCCTGGTGCTGCTCCTGGCATGCTCTTCTACATTCCTTATTGAGCCAGGGTTGGTCCCCTGGCTTGATGGTAATGTTAGAGTGAGGGATATGCCGGGCCATGAGGTTACAGTTTGTGTTTGGAATACAATTCTGCTGCTGCCCCACAGCACCTCATGGATTACCACTTTCGAGCTGCTAGATCTGTTTTGAATCTTTCCCATTTAGCAAGGTTGTGGTGCCACACAACACGATGGAGGGTGTCCTGAGTGTGAAGATGGGACTCCGTCTCCACGTCAGCGCCAGGGACCCGGGTTCGAATCTGACCTCGGGTGACTGTCTGTGTGGAGTTTGCACATTCTCCCCGTGTCTGCGTGGGTTTCCTCCGGGTGCTCCGGTTTCCTCCCACAGTCCAAAAATGTGCGGGTTAGGTTGATTTGGCTATGATACATTAACCCTTAGTGTTAGGGGGGGATTAAATATGTGGGGTCATGGGGATAGGATGGGTTATGTTAGGGGGAGTTAAATACGTGGGGTTACGGGGGTAGGGTGGGATATGTGTACTGTGGGGATTAAAGCAGGGACAGGGTACTGGATTTGGATGATCAGCCATGATCGTATTGAATGGTGGAGCAGGCTCGACGGGCCGAATGGCCTACTCCTGCTCCTAGATTCTATGTTTCTATGATAGTACGGTCGTCATTGCTACCAATACTGCCATGGAGAGCTGCATCTGTGACAGGTATATTGGTGAGGACGAGGTCAAGTAGGTTTTCCCCTCTTGTTGGACATAACTGCCAGGCCCAGTCTGGCAGTTATGTCCTTCAGGACTCGGCCAGCAGTGGTGCTACCGAGCCACATCTTGTTGATGTACATTGAAGTCCCCCACCCAGAGTACATTCTGTGCTCTTGCTACTCTCAGTGCTTCTTCCAAGTGATGTTCAACATGGCGGAGTACTGATTGATCAGCTGAGGGAGGGCGGTTGGTTGTATCTATGTTTCTATGTAATCAGCAGGAGGTTCCGCTTGCCCGGAGTCAATGATGAGGACTCCCAGGGCCAGTCCATCCCGACTGTATACCACGGTGCCGCCACACCTGGTGGAGCAGGACATTCCCAGTGGATGGTGAAGGAGGAGTTCGGGACATTGGCTGAAAGGTATGATTCTGAGAGTATGACCATGTCAGGCTGTTGCTTGACTGTCTGTGGGACACCTCTCCCATTTTGGCACAAGTCCCCAGATGTTGGTGAGGAGGACTTTGCAGGGTCGACTGGGCTTGGTGTGCCGTTGCCGTGTACGTAGCCAGTGCCGAGGTCGATGCTGGGTGGTTCATCCAGTTTAATTCTTATTATTTTGTTTCGTAGCGGTTAGTTACAACTGAGTGGCTTGTTGGAGGGCAGTTAAGAATCAAGCACATTGCTGTGGGTCTGGAGTCACATTTCGGCCAGAACAGGTAAGGACGGCAGATTTCCTTCCCTAAAACACATTAATGAACCAGATGGGTTTTTACGACAATCCGATAGTTTCATGGTTATAATTACTAATACTAGCTTTTTATTCCAGATTTATTTAATTAACTGAATTTAAATTCCCCAGCTGCCGTGATGAGATTTGTACTCACGTCTCTGGATTATTAGTCCAGGCCTCTGGATTATTAGCCCAGTGACATTACCACTACGCTACCGTCCTCGTTACAATTTGCACCGCACTGTGTAACTCAGTGAGGACATTACGGTCCCTGGAGTGGAACGGAGAGACTCCGCAGGACATTGACATCATTCTGGGGAGCGCCTCTCTTTGGGTTGAATTATAATGAGGCGTCCAAAGCTGCAGCTCGTGTTCTAACTGTGGCTGAATCAAAGCCTCGCCAACATGCATTATTACTTGTTGCTGTTGCGCTTAATGTCCCTCTCTGTTGAACTCGAATCCCTGCTGCTTTTATTATGCATTTACTCTCTGTACCCGTACTGTCAGGGAATTAAGTCTTTAAATCCCGAGATATGGCTGTTCATCTTCGCCTTTCATTCCATTCAGACCTTGTTTCCAAGCCCTTGTTATTCACATCGGAATGTGAGGGGAGATCACCTGTGAACAACGAGTTACTGATTCAAACTGGTGACATGTTCTCAATGAGTTGGAACAATATGTGTCCAGGAACTAAGACGGTGCTCACCAAATATGCTTTAGAAGGACCTAAAAAGGTTCAGCAGAACACCGACTTTACACCATTTGGAAGACTGATTGAGACCAGAATATCAATATTGTTGCTCCTCATTGTTTAGTCACAAGAATAACCTTCATTTTTCAACAATACATTTTCATTTTCAGTAAATATCCTTAAACAGAGATGCCTAACATCACTTTGACAACTCAAGTTCCTCCTGCCTCCATCATTAGAGCACTTATCAGCAGACAGGTCAGGGTTCAATTGGGACAGTAGACAATGGGATCTGATGGGAAGACCGAGCCTGCAATATTCTTAACAAACATCCAGAACAGTTACAAATAGCTTCCATTAAAAGACTCCTGATTGTTACAAATGTGAGGTCATCCACTTTGGACATAAAAAGGCTAAAAGAGGATAGTACTTTCTAAATGGTTGAAAGCTAGAAACAGTGGAGGGCCAAAGAGACTTGGGGATCTGGTCCATGCACATAGATCAGTAAAACAGAAGTAATCTAAAAGGCTAATGGAATGTTGGCCTTTATATCTCGAAGTCTATAATACAAGAGGGTAGAAGTTAGGCTACAGCTGTACAAAGCCCTGGTCAACCCACACCTTAGAAGGATATGTTGGCCTTGGAGAGAGTGCAGAGATTTATCAGAATTCAAGGGTTAAATTACGAGGAGAGATTACACACTGCGTTTGTATTCCCTGGAATTTCTAAAGAAAGGGCGGAGTTGTGATTTGATGGAAGTTTTCAAAATATTAAAGGGAACGCATAGTGTAGATAGAGAGAAATTCGCAGCTTAATTATATTGTCAGTTTTCAGATGAATTAGAAGGGAAACCAATATGTATTGGTTATAATTGACTGCTTTGTCAGCTTAGATTAAGTAGCAAACATCAGAAATTGAAAATTGGTTTGAGGAAAAAATGATAAGGTAATCTATGATGGAGTAAAGAAGGAGAAAGGGAAATAGTCTGTCCCTTTTCTATTCTTAAAATCTGCAAGGTTTTAGTGTAGTGCCTCTGTGAACAGCTTGTGTGAAGGTTTTTGGTGCCACTGTGGCTCCGCCCTCTTTTCCCCTTTTGTGTAAGAGTGTGAAAAGTTATGTTTCACAGGAAAAAAAACTAACTTATTGTTCAGTTATATTCAATATTGTTACAGTCATTTGGAAAGACACCTGAAGAAAGAAAATGAAAGATGTCATTCACTGCTAGCATACGCGATTTATTTTACTTTAATCTGTTCTGTATTGTGTTTAGTCAATAAACTACTGGTCTGAATTAAATTGGAACTATTGAGGTTTAACTAACCTATTAAATGGTGAAAGCCCGATTTTCATTGTGGCCACAGTGAAATGCTGGTTATTTTAAATTGTGTGACGGTCTCAATCCCGAACATGAGCCTTTCACATTGAGAAAAAAAACCAAAAGACACTCTATAGTGGAATAGAATTGCTTCACAGAATGTTGAAAGTTCATAGTGATGTTGATCACGATTTTTGCTGGTAAAAAATAAAAAGATGGCGTTTGGTTGTTTGGGAAAGTTTGCTTAAATTTACGTGAAGTGACGTAATTACGTCAGACAACGTTTTGCTCCGCCTTCTTAAAAACCTACAAAGAAGTTAACCCTTTCTGCTGTCTGCCGCTTTCTTAAATCATCAAGGAACCACTTTTGTATTGCTGGATTTAAATATGTCCCCACGGTGACAGAAGGAACTTATGAATTATCAGGTTAACCGCTTGGGGTCTTCAGCAGAGCCACAATGGATACTCTCTTTCTTTTGTCCGTTAAACAGTGGTCCACGGTTTCCCGGACCGTGTAGAGGTTGATGGAGATCCGGTAGTTCCAAGAATTTATCTGCAGACATCGAATGTTGCAGCGTGGTGACAAAATTGGACTGAGGATTTTAACCTATTGGGTTGAGTTCAAACTATGTATTCTGAAATAAGTTTTTGGGGTGAGACTTTGGTGTTAAAAGTAACTGACACCCCTCATCTTCTAGATTAAATTGCTTTCTGGCAAATTTTGGGGAATAAAAGTTCCAAGAAGAGGTATGGTTAAATAAAATTAAACAAACAAAATTGGTTAAAACTTGGACCAAGTGAGAACGTTTGATCGATGTTTGATAATATCGTATTGGACAGTAAGGTTCATCCGGGGTGAATGAATGAAATGGTGAATACTGTATAACATTGAATTAGAGGAAGTGAGTGTGGAAATAAGAGGTAAACAGGAAACTACACAAACAACATTTGATTATCTCTAAAATCATTTTTCTTAGATGAATTGGCATAAATCACCTGGGTGCAATCTGATATTAATGTAAATTAGTGTGAAAGTCAGGGAGTGTAGTAAATTGTTAAGCTTTCGCTTGGAGATGATTGTGTCATTGTCCGTACTGAACAATAACAAAACTGAATTTGATAGCCGGGCCACTATCCGAGATATCGGAAGCATGCACAGAGAGATGAGCAAAGATCTGCAGACATTTCAAGATCTTTTCTTAAGATCACCTGAAAGCCCGAGAATGGCTTGGTACAGATGTCAGATCTGGTATGTTATATATATTTTTTATTCGTTTATGGGATATGGTCGTCGCTGACAAGGCCAGCATTTATTGCCCATCCCTAGTTGCCCTTGACAAGCTGGTGGTGAGCCGCCTTCTTGAACCGCCGCAGTCCATGTGGTGAAGGTACTCCCTCAGTGCTGTTAGGTAGGAATTTCCAGGATTTTGAACCAGCGATGATGAAGGATTGGCGATATACTTCCAAGTAAGGATGGTGTGTGACTTGGAGGGGAACTTGGAGGTGTTGGTGTTCCCATGCACCTGCTGCCCTTGCTTTCTAGGTGGAAGAGGTCGCGGGTTTGGGAGGTGCTGCCGAAGAAGCCTTGGCGAGTTGCTGCAGTGCATCTTGTAGATGGTACATACTGCAGCCACGGTACGCCGGTGGTGGAGTGAGTGAATATTTGAGGTGGTGGATGGGGTGCCCATCCAGCGGGCTAATTTGTCCTGGATGGTGTCGAGCTTCTTGAGTGTTGTTGGAGCTGAACTCATTCAGGCATGTGGAGAGTATTCTATTACACTCCATACTTGTGCCTTGTAGAACGTGGAAAGGCTTTGGGGAATCAGGAAGTGAAACGCTTGCCGCAGAATACCCAGCCTGAGACCTGCTCTTGTTGTCACAGTATTTATGTGGCTGGTCTGTTATGTTTCTGATCAATGATGACTCCCAGGATGTTGATGGTGGGGGATTCTGCGATGGTAATGCCGTTGAATGTCTTGGGGAAGTGGTTAGACTCTCGCTTCTTGGAGGTAGTCATTGCCGAGCACTTCTGTGGCGCGAATGTTACCTGCCACTTATCAGCCCAAGCCTGAACGTCATCCAGGTCTTGTTGCATGCGAGCATGGACTGCTTCATTATCTGAGGAGTTGTGAATGGCGCTCACCAATGTACAGTCATCAGCGAACATCCCCATTTATGAACTTATGTTGGACGGAAGTTCATTGATGAAACAGCTAAAGATGGGTGGGCCTAGGCCACTGCCCTGAGGAACTCCTGCAGCGATGTCCTGGGGCTGTGATGATTGACTTTCAATCACCACAACCATCTTCCTTTGTGCTAGATATGACTCCAGTCAGTAAAGCATTGTCCCCCCGATTCCCATTGACTTCAATTTTACTAGGCTCCTTGATGTCACACTTGGTCAAATGCTGCATTGATATCAAGGGCAGTCACTCTCACCTCACCTCTGGAATTCAGCTCCTGTGTCCATATTTGGACCAAGGCTGTAATGAGGTTGGGAGCTGAGTGGTCTTTGCGGAACCCAAACTGGGCATCAATGAGCAGGTTTTTGGTGACTAAGTGCACTTGATAGCACTGTCAATGACACCTTCCATCACTTTGCTGATGATTGAGAGTAGACTGATGGGGCAGTATTTGGCCGGGTTGGATTTGTCCTGCTTTTTGTAGACAGGACACACCTGGGCAGTTTTTCATATTGTGGGATAGATGCCAGTGTTGTAGCTGTACTGCAACAGCTTGGCTAGAGGCGCGGCTAATTCTGGAGCACAAGTCTTTAGCACGATAGCCGGGATGTTGTCCGGGCACATAGCCTTTGCTGTATCCAGTGCGCTCAGCGGTTTCTTGATTTCACGATATTCGAACGAGTCTCATACATGCTCAGTTATCAACAACTGCACAACATGAAATGGCTAATGCGGCTCAGTAGAGTGAGACAAATTCTAATTTTTAAAATACATTCACGGATTGTGGTTGACTCTTAAATGCCCTCTCAAATGGCCTAGCAAGTCGATCAGTTTTCAAGAAGAGTTGCTCAAGGTCTGGAGTCATATGTAGGCCAGACCAGGTAAGAACAGCCAATTTACTTCCCTAAAGAACATTAGTGAACCAGATGGTTCTTTATGACAATCTGGTAGTTTCATGGTCACCATTGCTGATACTAGCCAGGACTCCTTCTCCACAGAGAAACCAACTTTGAAATAATCAGAATAGAGTTGAACACATTATTAAAATTAGAAGTAAAGCGAATGCTGTTCAAATTAATATTTCCTTACATCTGTAATTGTCGTCAATTGCAAGACCTCCACTAAGTAGTGAACAAAGAAAGCTTATAGGGAGATTAAATAAGAAAAAAATATCACGGAGGCCGAGGCCTGTCACTCTGGACAAGGGTGGGGGGCATGGTTGTATGCAAATCAGCTACAAGCTAAAGGTGGGAGAAAAGGTTCCACAACAACACATAGATCCAAGAGAGAGGCGACCTCCACGAGGAAGCAGAGGACCTCAAAAGGGTGTAGTTTGGAATCCGTGCTAAACCGGGCTACAGCCTTTCAGAAGCATAATTTCGGTGGTACTAGAGAAATAACCTTAAGGCGGGCTCCTTGGGAAGATTGGGAGTCCCGTATGCGGGAGACCAGGAAGACTCCCCTGAACCAGGTTGGATGGGACACTTCCTGACACAAACACTGAATTGGTCACGGAATTAATAGGAGTCAGATTAAGAGTTAGTATCACACTAGGGCAAAAAGTGATTCAAGAACAGTGCAAAGGACTTCAATATAAACTTAAAAGGTAATGGCAGCCGGTTATAATTTAAATTAAGAAATGTCTTATGTTGATAAGTAATGTTAACTATTGGTTTGCCAGTTACAAACGCTGATGGTGATCTTTATCACACTAAAATATATGTAGGACTAAAAAAAAGAAATTGCACCTCGCAGATAAAATTCTACCTGTCCGATCCAGGAAAAGGACCGAAATGTTAATGGACTACAAGAAATGGAATCATGAAATGTATTAAACAACTGTGTGCGTTTTGAAATTGTTAATTGAAATCGAAAGTCTTAAACAAGAGCTTGAATCTGTCAACTAAATTATGTGAAGGGAGATATTGACAATTAATAGACAAGATGATAGGAGAATTATTAAAAGGATGTGTCAGTAAAGAATAGAAAACAGGAACCAAGGGCTGAGTAAAATAGGGAACATAAGGAGAATCAGTTTAAATCACAAATATAGCGAGAGCTGACAGGAGAGCTGGTAATAGGAGCCACGGCAAGATCAACAGGAATGAACAGAATAGATATAGAAAGTGTGTGGGAACACGATGAGGTAATGAAGAGGCGATTAAAAAGATTGTGGGCAAACAATGAGGTTTACCAGAATCAAGGCCTTGCTAGAGGTATCGTGTGTAGGCTCTGTGTGACATTTGTGATGAACGTGTTACAGAAGGGACTGGACAACATAGAGGGTAATCAAATCACTTTGTTTATTCATGAGAACAACGGAAAAAACGGTTTACAGGAACCACGGCATAGACTATGATGTCATACAGCAAATGGGAATGACGTTTTTGTCCCCGAGGATGGGAAATAAATGAAGATATTGGCCCAAAAATTAGTGGTATCACGCGAGAGTACGACCTGTCAGAATTTTATACACTTCTATGAGGTCCCCTCTCAATCTTCTAAACTCCAGTGTGTACATCCCTAAACTACATAGTCTCTCCTCATAGGTCAATCCCGCCATTCCTGGTATCAGCCTGGTGATTCGCCGCTGCACCCCCTCCATGGCAAGAACATCTTTCCTCAGATGAGGCGACCAAAACTGTACACAGTACTCGAGGTGTGGTCTCACCAGTGCCCTGTACAGCTGCAGCAAGTTATCCCTGTTCCCGTATTCCCTTTTGCTATGAAGGCCAGCATACCGTTTGCCTTCTTGACCGCCTGTTGCACCTGCATGCTCGCCTTCAGTGACTGGTGTACAAGAACACCCAGGTCTCTCTGTACTTCCCCCTCTCCCAATTTATTGCCATTTAAATAATAATTTGCCCTCCCGTTCCTGCACCCAAGGTGGATAACTTCGCACTTGTCCACATTATAGTGCATCTGCCATTTATCCGCCCAATCACCCAGTCTGTCCAAATCGCTCTGGAGCTTCCTGGTCTCCTCCTCTGAGCCCACCCCCCTCCTAGTTTAGTGTCGTCTGCAAATTTGGAAATGCTGCATCCGACTCCCTGATCCAGGTCATTAATGTAAATTGTGAGCAGCTGTGTCCAATTGCCGGTTTTCTGCATGCACTGCGCATGCGCTGAAAACCGGCACTTCATGTCGGGTCAGTTGCAGGTATCTCCGAGTAATCGCGTGGGCCGGTGATTCTGCGAGTGCGTCTGGAACTTCTTGATTTTTGTGAATGATAGTAGTGTGTGTAAGCTCCTAGCAGTTACACATGTTAAAAGCAGGAGTAACAGCCATTTTTGAAGATCCGGAGATAGCAGGAGGAATAAATCCTTTTGCAGTGGGTCTACAGAAGTGAGTTTTTTAAATCTGACAGCCACCAAAGTTTATTTAATTAAGTCTTAGATAAGTTTGCAATTTTAAAAAAAGTTTAAAAACGGGTTTTGACCATTTGGAGTAGTATAGGAACTGTGGGTGTGTACAAGGCATATTTAGGTATCTATCATAAATGTGAAAATGAAAGTTTAAAAATGAACTGTTTACGTTTCAAAAAGTTTTAAAGATGAAAATGAGTAAGTAAGTATGTATGTATGTATGTATGTATGTATGTATGTATGCATTAATTTATGAAAATGTTACATTTTTGGAAAATCAGCTAGGGCCGTGTGGCGGGTAGATGTGTTCCCAAGCCGATAGCGCACGTTTCCCACCATAGCCCGACCTGATTTTATAGCCACTCACTTAACTAAAGTTACTTTAATAACCTATTTCCATTTTTTCATTACAACTTTCTGTTTGAAGAGGAAGCCTGTGTGAGAGAAAGATGCCCTTCCACAATCAATTCCTGTTCCTCTGTGGGATTGTGTATCAGAGAATTTTTGAATACAGACAACTAATCAGACGGAGGAAGCAAGCCCGTCTCCTCCAGAGAAGGAAAAACTACTACCCATCAAATAGATTGTACAGGGAGAGGCTGTCATTTGAGATGCTGTCGGAGGAGTTGTGTGTGAGGAGGCTGCGCTTCAGTAAAGAGTCAATTGGCCGAATCTCTGACATGTTAAAGGAGGACCTTCAAACACGCTCGAAGGGCCGCTATGCATTGTCAGTGAGCATGAAGGTAACCACAGCACTGAACTTCTTTGCAAGTGGGACTTTTCAGGCAAGCACCGGTGACATTTCCAACATATCCAAGAATGCTGCGAGGGCCTGCATTCACCAGGTCACAGAAGCCATTTTCGTAGGGCTTCTGAGTTCATTAACTATGACTTGTCCGCTCGCCGTCAGAAGGAGATGGCGTTTGCATTTCATAACATTGCTGGATTCCCCAAAGTGATTGGGGCCGTCGATGGAACCCATGTAGCATTGAAGGCACCAGGTGTTGCACCTGTGACATTTATCAACAGGAAGGGGTTTCATTCACTGAATGTCCAGATTGTCTGTGATGCGCATCTCAGGATCTTAAATGTGAATGCAAGTAACCGTGGAAGTAATCATGACTACTTCGTCCTCCGTAACTCTGACTTATATGGCGCCCTCAACGCATTGCCTCCAGGATCCGCATGGATATTGGGCGACAAGGGCTACCCGCTAAGACCATGGCTGATGAATCCCTACCGCAAGACCAATAATGAGGCTCAGGAGAGATACAACCAGGCACACGTATCCACACGGCAAGTGG
Organism: Squalus acanthias; assembly: GCA_030390025.1. NCBI lineage: Eukaryota > Metazoa > Chordata > Chondrichthyes > Squaliformes > Squalidae > Squalus > Squalus acanthias. The sequence continues at coordinate 479,387 of JASTWF010000111.1, read as the reverse complement.
TGGAGAGGACAATCGGAGTTCTGAAATCACGCCTGGACAGGTCAGGGGGGACCTTGCAGTATTCTCCTCTGAAAGTGGCAAAGATTGTGCTGGTCTGTTGTGCTTTTCATAACTTTGCCCTGCGGGAAGGACTGACCTTTAACGCTGCAGATGAACTACCTGCAGAAATGGAGGACGTGGACAATGCCAATGTGCCTGTGGGAAGGCATGATGGGGAAGAGCCAACTGCTGCTCAAAGTAAGGCTGTTCGGGAGCAGCTGGTAGCCAAAAATGAAAACATGTAAGTTTTAAATAAAACGAAAAATTAAACAATTGAAAAATTTAACCACAAATAAACTATTCCTGGGGGTCAATGGATGTGCATTGTGGAACATGCAACACCCTACTGTCTCTTACGCTTTACCGCTCCCCGTGACCGTTGCCCGGTGCTGCGACTTGAAACGGCCCTGCTTGCCGTCTCTTGCCCTTCAGCAATTGCCTCCTGACAGGGTTGTTGCTGCTGCTGCTGCTGATGCAAGGCAATGTTTGATTGCATCATCGTAGGCGGAATACGTGGCTCTTGGACCTGCACTGATTCTGCGCTGGGAGCAGGTAAGGTTGGTTCTGAGGGAGTCACAGTAATGGCAGCAGAAATTATTTGCATTAGTCCAACAAGAGACTCATTTATTTTCCTAAGATCCACTCCCAAATCGGGTTTCTGCAACAGTCCGACAAGAGACTCATTTATTTTCTTAAGCTCCATTCCCTGATTCTGAGCTATGATATGATCTTTCATTTCATTAAATGACATGCACAGACATTCCACTCCCTGCTTGACCGAGGCAAGACAATCAATTTATTTCTCTGTAAGAGAAGACATCGATTGACTCAAGCCTTCAAGATGGTGGATGTGACCCTGTATCTCCTGTTCTGCTGCATATATATCTGTGTCTCCCACAGGCACTGTAGTATCAAGTTGCTGTCTGTTTGGCACAGAGCCAGAGGGGCCAGGAGTTGGAGAGGAAGATTGAGAGGACCTCTCCTGCAACCCAGATTCCAGAACCTCCATGTTTAATTCAGCAACAATTTCCTCTTGCTGCTCCTCCACCACCACCTCACTCGCATCTCCCACTGGCTCAACATGCCCTTCACCAATGACCTCTTCGGCTGCAGACTCAACGCACTGCTCATCCCATGACTGAAAAGTATGCTGTAAACCTATGTAAAGGAAACAGTAAAGATTAGCAAAGGTAAAGCATGATGTGCCACATCACAGAAGCTGATATTCAGCACACATCACCTGTGTCGAATCGTTAATTTCCAAAGGGACATCCGCTAAGATATCCAAACACATGCTCGAGCCTTTCCTCATGTTCGGTTAAAGCCCTTAACGTGACAACACCACCGCCTGTCAGTGAACGTTCTCTGGCGTTGTGAGCAGTTTTACTCTAAAATTGAAAATGAAAATATGAAATGTAAGGGTTTTTACACCAAAACTGCATTGGCACTCACACAGTTAACTCAGTAAGCAACTCAAAGCATTGCAATCAAGATGACATTAGCATTTTATGAGACTTGCCTGGCTACAAAAGCAATAAAAATTTATGGGAGCATCTTGTGACTTCAGTTAACTCAGCTTAGCAAACAAACACTGTTTGAAAGCTTTTCATTTTAAATGTAAAGACATTTTAACATTGACTTTTGTTATAACTATACAAACCTTGAGCGTTCGATATAAATCGCTGAATTTTTTGCGGCATTGCTCAGCTGTACGAGGAATGGTCGAGGTTGCGGTCACACTTTGAGCAACCTCTTTCCACGCTGCCATTTGGCGTTTTCGAGGCGGCTTGGACTTCTCAGTTCCAATTATCCGTAAACGTTTCGATTCTACCTCGTCAAGAAGTGTGCGGAGATCATCATCACTGAAATTCTGTGTTCTTTTGATAAATTGGATATTGCTGATAGCAGCCATTTCCGTTTGCTGATTATAAACAGTAAAATCAATGAAAAAAATGATTTCTGGGCTTTTAAAAGTATTTAAATTACTTTAAATCACATTGCAAATGTTTAACATTACTCAAATTAAACTAAAAATCTTTAAAAGTTTTCAAACCATGCATTTGAATCCAACTTACTGTAAATTCCACGTCGAACACTGATAGAATTGTATCTTCAGCTGCTGGGAAAATGCATTCAATTGAGAAAAAAATCGGGGGCGTGGCCTATGGAAAAGAGACCTTAATGGGCGTGTCTTCAGTCCACATCGCACGCGATGCAACGCGCACGCTGCGCTGCAGGGCAGTGTGACGTCATACGCTGCCCTGCACTCAATCACAGAAAAGATGAAGTTCCTACGTGGAAAAACCGAAACGGCAGACGCGGTATGTATTACCGCGCCTGCTCCTTACCCCCGCGGGAACAGACCGAGATCAATTTCTGGGCCAATAAAATAAAACAGCACCTCCAACTATTCAGACTTCACACCAATACAGCCGCTCAAATTAATACTGCACCTAGAAAGAATGAAGCATATAAGATGAATTCAGCAACTTACAATGTTATAGCACCTCAGACTGCTAAAGCACCTCAATCTAACAAACAACCCAAGCTAATAGAGACCCTTAAACTAATTCAGCACCTCAAACTAATACAGCTCCTCAAACCAATACAGCACCTCAATCTAATGTAGCACCTTAAATAATACAGCCCCGCCAACTAATACAGCCGCTCAATTTAATACATCACCTCAAACTAATACAGCCTCTCAAAGTAATACAGCACCTAAGTCTAATATAGCCCCTCAAAGTAATACAGCACCTAAATCTAATACAGCACCTCTAAATTATACAGCCCCTTAAATTAATACAGCCCCTCGAAAGAAAACAGCCCCTCACACTTACAAAGCATTCAAATTAATACAGCAAAACAAACTAATAGCGTACCTAAACTAATACAGAGCCTCACACCAATAATAACACTCTAATTAATAAAGCATTCGAAACTTATACAATCCCTCAAACTAATACAGGACCTCAAACATATGCAGCCCCTCAAAGTAATACAGCGTCTCAAATGAATACAGCCCTTAAAACGAAAGCAGCTCGTCAAACTAATACAGCCCCTCAAAATAATGCAGCCCCTCCAAATAAAACAGCCCCCCAAACTAATACAGAACCTCAAACTAATACAGCCCCTCCAACTAAAACAGCCCCCCAAACTAATACAGAACCTCAAACTAATACAGCCCCACAATCGAGATGATGAAGCATTCGAAGCCTGCATGCAGCAAGAACATGACGACATTGAGGCTTGGGCTGATAAGTGGCCAGTAACATTCGTGTCACATAAGTGCCAGGCAATGACGATCTCCAATAAAAGAGATTCCAACCAACGCCCCTTGACATTAAACGGCATTGTCATCATCGAATCTCCCACCGTAAACATCGTGGGTGGCTCGATTGACCAGAAACTAAACTGAAATAGCCACACAAAAACTCTGGTTAGAAGAGCAGTTCAGAGGCTGGGTACACTTAGGGGGAAAGATACAGTTTCCGTTAAGAAGCCTTAACCTGAGCCAAACCGAAAACAGCTGATTCCTATGACCAAACCACTGTGGGCAATCCTGATCGCGGACACAAAGCAGAGTCAGGCCTGCTTAGTACTTGGATGGGAGACCGCCTGGGAAAACAGGTGCTGTAGGCTTTTCTTGCCACCAAAAGCTTTTCTCAGCCCTGCAATTTCACGCTGCTTTCAAACACCAAACTTTTCGCCGTTCTCTATCTCTCATTCTCTTTCTGTTGATGGTGTCCTCTTTTTCTCGACCGTTCTGCCAATGGGAACAGTGTCTCTCTATCTACTCTGTCTAGACCCCTCAAGACTTTGAACACCTCTATCAAATCTCCTCTCAATCTTCTCTGCTCTAAGGAGAACAACTCCAGCTTCACCAGTCTATCAACATAAATTAATTCGCTCATCCCTGAAATCATTCTCGTCAATCTTTTCAGCACACTCAATTAGGCCTTCCCATTCTTCCTAAAGTGCGATGCCCAGAATTAGACACAAGTTGAGGCCGAACCATTGTTTTATAAATATTCATCATAACTTCCTTGCTTTTGTATTCTATGCCTCTATTTATGTAGCCCAGGTTACCGTAGGCATTTTTAACCACATTTTCATTCTGCCCTGCCACCTTCAACAATTAGTGCACCCCAAGGTCTCTCTGTTCATGCATGACCTTTAGGATTGTAATCTTTAGTTTATATTGCCGCTGCTCGTTCTTCCTACCAACCAGTTCCACTTCGCACTTTTCGGCATTAAATTTAATTTGTTACGTTTCCGCCCGTTTCACAAGCCTCTCTATGTCTTCTTGATGTCTTCACTATCCTCTTCACAGTTCACTATATTTCCAAGTTTTGTTTCAGCTGCAAATTTTGAAATTGTGCCGTTTATACTCAAGTCCAAGTCATTAATATATATCAAGAAAAGCAGTAGTTATAGTACCGAACCCTCGGATTGAACACTGTATAGCTTACTCCAGTCCGTAAAACAACCGTTCACCACTACACTCTGTTTGCTGTCATTTAGTCAATTTCATATCCATGCTATCACTCTCCCTTTTATTCCATGGGCTTCAACATTGCTGGCAAACCTACTATGTGGCACGATATGAAAAGTATTTTTGAAGTCCATATACAAAACGTCAACCGCATTGCCCTCATCAACCCTCTCGGTTACCTCATCAAAAAACTCGATCAATTAGTTAAACACGATTTGCCTTTAGCAGTCAATGCTGGCTTTACTTAATCAATCCACACTTGTACAAGTGACTGTTATTTTTTTCCCTGTTTATCGTTTCCAAAAGCGACCCCAATACTGAGGTCAAACTTACTGGCCTGTAGTTGCTGGGTTTATCCTTACATACTTTTTTGGGCAAGGATGTAACATTTGCAATTCTCCAGTCCTCTGGCACCACACCCGTATCTTGGAACATTATGGCGAGTACCTCCGTGTTTTCCTCCTTAACCTTCCTAGGTTGCATCCCATCCGGTCCTGGTGACTTATCAACTTTAAGTTCAGACAACCGTTCTGGTACCTCCTATTTAACAATTTTTATCCGATCCCATATTTCAACTACCTCCTGTTTCACTATGACTTTGGCAGCAGATTCTTCCTTTTTGAAGACAGATGCAAATTACTCATTTAGTACCTCTGACATGCCCTCTGCCTTCCTTTGTAGGTCTCCTTTTTGGTCACTAACCTGCCCCACCCCTCCTCTTACTACCCGTTTATTATTTATATGCCTATCGAAGATTTTTGAATTCCCTTTTATCTTAGCAGCCAATCTATTCTCATACTCTCGCTTCGCCCCTCTTATTTCGTTTATCACTTCCCCTTTGAAATTTCTATATTCAGCCTGGCTCTCACTTGTATTCTCAACCTGACATTTGTCAGAAGCGCGCTTTTACTGCTTCAGCTTACTCTAACTCTTTCATCTTTCAGGAATCTATGGCATTAGTTGCCCTACCTTTCCCCCTAGTGGGAATGTTCCTGGACTGCATCCGAAACATCTCCACTTTAAAGGCAGCCCATTGTTCGACCTCCCTTTATCTGCGGCCGCCCCTCTCGCTCTCCCGCAGGTCCGCTTTCGTGTCTATTAACTTAGGAACCTTCGGTTTTGTGGCTCCGTTCCTTCTATTCAGGCAGACGTCTCCATCGCCTTCCTCCTCGCCACCATTTCCTGCACTCGCAGAATTCCTCACTCTGCTTGCAATGCACTGTGTTTGCGAACCTCCAATCTCTGTGCTCAAGGTCAAGCTCAAGTTAGTAATTGGCCGGGAGACCGCCCGGGAATGCCAGGTGCTGGAGGCTTTTCTTGCCAGCCGAACCTGTTCTCAGCCCTGCAAATTCACGCTGCTTTCAGTCACCAAACTGTTTGCAGTTCTCTCTCTCTCTCTCCCTCTTTGTGTTCGCTGTTATCTGCTTCATGAAGGTAAGACGTCGAGACACATTACCAATAGAAAGTGTTGCACTGTTTTCTTGTTCTTTTTCGTTTCGTTGCTTTAAAGATCAGACTGCACACATACTCAGTTGTAGAAATGCAGGATCAGGTATTTAATGAAACCTAATACTATCCACAAACAGTATGAGTGCACAAGTCTCTTTCAAAGTACACAAACCAGACTGAGAGCTGCTGAGAAACAAACTATCCCTGATTCCAGTGTGAGCTGCTCACCATTGTTCCCTTGCATTTCATAAACTAAGTTGTGCCTTTGATCACTACATTCCATGCATACTTCCAATAAATCATGGTACATCAAAGGTACATACAAATGTCACAGAATAACAATTCAAACTAAATAACCAGCCTCTCAACAGTTCGAATTGTTTTATTGCCGCAATAAATCCTAAACTAAGTTATAAAGTTGAAATATTCAGATGTGGCTGAAGGACTCTTACACATCTTATTATTATTGTTAATTAAAGACACCATTTCCCCCAAATCCTCTGAACCAATTTACAACACAAGCTCAGCAGAAAGCTGCTTGAAATTTGTCTGAAAAGAACGGGAAGAAATCGAATGGATTGAACAGAGTATTTTATTTGGGAATTTGGAATGAGTGGGAATTTCAGGTAAGTTTTGGGTAAGTCGAAGCTGCAAGAAGTGAAACTTCGCTTAAGATTTTGATTTCAACCTATAAATTTAAAAGCATGAGTTTCCATATTCTGCCTACCAGTGGCAGTTCACTGTCAGTCAGCTGTAAGTGTTTGCCTTGAATAGGCGCTAATCACCAGGAGCAGGGGCGCTGAGTCAACACTTGTAAATTGGGTGAGGCTCCTAGTGTATAAAAGTAAACATTTCTGCAGGGCAAAAAAAGATCTGCGCAGTGCGTGATTAAACGGACTGGACATGAACAGAATGTTTTATTTGGGAAGTTGGAAAGAATGGGAATTTGGAGAAGAGGGGGAAGGAGCTTTAGCTTTTTGCCTACACTACTTGTAGTGCTTTGTGTTGTAGGTAGATATTTAATTTCAGTACCCTTAACTTAATCTAGAACAAGTAAGTAGTCAAGAAACTACAGTGTAAACTAAATTACCTAATTATAAATTAATTAAATAAAACAAGGTTATATAGGGAAACTTGGAATGGGCAATAAATGCTGGCTTTGCCAGCGACGCCAACATCCCATGAACGAAAAAAATATAGGGATGGCAGTGCAGGTGGTGTGCTGTAACTGCAGCATGTGGAGATTTGTGGAGAGCAATACGATCCCGGGCAACCACTGTTGCAGTAAGAGTATGCATCTTGAGGATCTACAGTTCAAATTTGTTGAGCTGGAGTCTGAGGTGCAGTCATTGCGGGGCATCAGGGATGGGTAATGTTACCTGGACGCTTTGATGCAGGAGGTAGTCACACCCCTTAGGTTAGGTAGTGGTACAGGTCTGGTTAGTTGTCAGGGATAGGAGGGCGTGACTGCAACTCAAGCAGGTGAGGGGAAATCAGGAGCAGCGCTGGAGGAACCTCACCCTTTGCACATGGCCAACAGGTAGGAGGTTCTGGCTGCCTGTGTCGATGAGGGAGAAGCCTGCGGGATGGATGAGCAAGCTTACCATGGCACCATGGTGCAGATGACCATTTAAATGGGCGGTGTTAATGGGACAGTATAGTCAGGGGGATAGATACTTTTCTCTGCAGCCGCAACTGAATGTTCCAATGTTTGTGTTGCCTGCCCGGTGCCAGGGTAAAATACATCTCCTCGTGGCTGGAGAAGAAGATGGAGGGCGAGGGCGAGGATCCAGTTGTCGTGGTCCACGTATGTACCAACGACATAGGCAGAACAAGAAGGAGTTTCAACTGAGTGAGTATGAGGAGCTAGGATCCAAATTAAAAAGCAGAACCTCAAAGGAAATAATCTCTAGATTGTTCCCTGAGCCACGCGCTAATTGGCATAGGGACAAACAGATCAGAGCAGTAGACAGGTCTTTAAACTAATGAACGGGTGTGGGGTGGGAGGATTCAGGAAATAGTAAGTTTAAAAATAGCGAGAGAAAGCTCAAGGTTCTGCAGCAGAGTACAATTTTGAGCAAAAATATTCAGAGTGTGTCAGGAAGGGACAGAGAGAGCGATAAAGGTAATAAGGCATCAGTGACTAAGGTGACATCACTGAAAATAGAAATAAGTCAAAGCATAAGGCAGTATATCTCAATGCACTAATCATTCGCAACAAAATAGATGAATTAATAGCGCAGAAAGAAATTAACTTGTTTCATCGCATAGCCATAACGGAGACATGGTTGCAATGTGGCCAAGGTTGGGAACTAAATATTCCCGGACACTTAACTTTTAGAAGAGATAGGCAAAATGGAAAAGAATGAGGAGTAGCCCTGATAAGAAAGGATGGGATAAAGGCAGTAGAGAGAAAGTATCTCAGCTCTGAAAATCAAGAGGTTGAATCAGTTTGGGTGCAGCTCAAAAACAGCCAGGGGCAGAAAACATTGGTCGGAGTTGCTTATAGGCCCCAAAACAGCAGTTGTAATATCGGGCAGAGTATAAATCAGGAAATTAGAGATGCATGTAAAAAGGGCAATATAGTAATCAAGGGGGACATTAATCTACATATTGACTCGGCAAGCCAAATTTGCTGTAATAGTATGGAGGACGATTTCATGGAATGTATGCAAGATAGTTTGCTAGATCAGTATGTTGAGGAACCAACCAGGGAACAGGCAATTTTTAATCTAGCATTGTACAATGAGAAATGGTTAAGTAATAAACTTGTAGTAAAGGGGCCTTTAGGGAAGAGTGATCATAATATGTTGGAATTTTATATTGAGTTTGAAAGTGAATTAGTTAAATCCGAAACTAGGTTCATAAATCTAAACAATGCAAACCATGTAGGTGTGAGGGGCGATTTGGCTAAGGTAGATTGGGAAACTACATTAAAAGGTATGATGATAGACAAGCAATGGCGAGCATTTTAAGAATTTATACATAATTTACAACAATTATACATTCCTTTAAGGCACAAAAACCCCAAAGGAAAAGTGATCCAACTGTGGCTAACAAAATAAGTTAACGATAGTATTAGATCAAAGGAAGAGGCTTATAATTTTGCCAAAAAGAGGAGCATTCCAGAGGATTTTGAGGATTTTATAATTCACCAATGGAGGACCTAGAAGTTGATAAAGACAGGGAAATAGAATATGAGAGTACACCAGCGGGAGACATAAAGACCAATTGTAAAAGCTTCTGTATGCATGTAAAAAGGAATAGATAAGCGAAGGTAACTATGGGTCCCTTACAGGCTGAGACAGGAAACATTATAATGGGGAATAAGGAAGTTGCAAAGAAAATAAAGAAATACTTTGTGTCTGTCTTCATGGAAAAAGACGCAAAAAACTTTCCGAAAATAGTGGAGAACCAAGGCTCTAGCGAGAATGTGGAACGGAAAGAAATTAGCATTAGTAAAAAAAATAGCAGTGCAAAAATTAACGGTATTGAAAGCCAATAAATCCCCTGGACAAGATGGCCTACAAACTAGGGTTTTGAAACAAGTTGCTATAGAGATAGTGGATGCATTGGTTGTCATTTTCCAAAAAATTCATAGATTCTAGAACGGTTCCCAGGGGTTCGAAGGTGGCAACTGTAATCCCACTATTTAAGAAACGAGTTAGAGAAAAAACGGGGAACTACAGAGCAGTTAGCCTGACATCAATAGTAGAGAAAATGCTGGAATCTATTATTAAGGACGTGGTAACAGGGCACTTCGAAAATAATAATAGGATTGGGTAGAGTCATCACGGATTTATGAAAGGGAAATCGTATTTGACAAATCCGTTAGAGTTTTTGAGGTTGTAACGAACGAAATATCATAAAAAGATAAGACATAGGAGCAGGAGCAGGCCATTTGGGCCATCAAAGCTGCTCCGCCATTCAATAAGACCTTCTACCTCATCTCCACTTCCCTGCATTATCCACATATCCCTTGATTCCTTTAATATTCAAAAATCTATCGATCTCTGTCTTCAATATACTCAACGACTGAATCTCCACAGATCTCTGGGGTAGAGAATTCTAAAGATTCACCACCCTCTGAGTGAAGAAATTTTTTCTATCTCAGTCCTAAATGGCCGACCCTTTACTCTGAGACTGTGACTGTTATAGAATCCCCAGCCGGGAACGAGGAAATGGAGGGCTTTGAGCACGAGGATGAGAATTGTAGGGCTGGAGGAGGTTACAGAGATAGGGAAGGGCGAGGCAATGGACGGATTTGAGCACGAGGATAAGAATGTTAAAATCGAGGCCTTGCCGGAGCGGTAACCCATTTAGTAACAAATTGACCGACATTTACCTTTCGCTGCCCGGCAGACAGGAAGAGAAATACATTGATGATCGCGGAGGAGCAATTAGGTTCACAGTTCTATATTGCAGACTCCGCCAATCAGGTCACAGTTACAAATGAGACCGACTGGAAGAAGACACACAAATTGTGATCTTACAACAGAGCATGGACGGTCTCCAAGACCAACTCCCGCCCTTGCCTGAATCCACAGTTGCCACCTGCTCCATCTCCCAAAGTCATTCTGCAAAATGATTCCCCCGCTTCTTTCTACTAACCTAATTACTGCTTCCAGATATGCAGCTAAGCCCGTCTATTTAAATATAGTATTAATAATAATTCTGTTATTTGTGGTACAATTTAAAGGGGGCAGAGGAACAAAGTGTCGCTGGGCTTCCCTTACACAAGTCTTTGAAGGTTGCAGGAGAAGTTGAGATGGTTGTTCAAAAAGCTTACGGGATTCATGGCTTTCTACACAGAGGCATAAAGGACCACATCCAGGAAGTTATGCTGAATCTTTATAAATCACTGGTTAAGCCCCACACTTTAGGAAGGAAGGAAGCCAAGGTCTTATAGAAGGTGCAGAGGAGATTTACTAGAATGGAAACAGTGATGGGGCCTAAACTGAGTTAAATAAATGTTTAACATAACTTCCTTGCTTTTCCCCTCTATGCCTCTATTTATAAAGCTAATAGTGAGAAGGAGCAGCCGCTCCGAAAGCTTGTGATTTCAAATAAAACTGTTGGACTATAACCTGGTGTTGTGCATTTTCTCACTTTTTTTCACCCCAGTCCAACACCGGCATCTCCGCACATAAAGCTAATGATGCCCTTTTACAGCTTTCTCAACTTCTCCTGCCACCTTCAAAGACTTGTGTACAGACATCCAAAGGTCTCTCTGTTCCTGCAGCAACTTTAAAATTTTACCATTTCGTTTTTATTGCCTCTCCTCATTCTTCTGGTGAAATTGCCTTAATTCACATTTCTATCTCTCCCTCTATCTCTCTCTCTCTATCTATATCTCCCTGTATCTCTCTCTCTATGTTTCTCTCTGTTTCTCTCTCTATCTCTCTCTCTTTCTATCTCTCCCTCTGTCTCTCTCTCTATCTCTCTCTATCTCTACATTTCTCTCTCAATATATATATTTAACTCTCTCTATCTCTATCTATCTCTCTTTCTAATTCTCTCTATCTATCTATCTATCTATCTCTCTATATATATATATATCTCACTCTCTCTCTCTCTCTCACTCTCTATCTGTATCTCTATCTCTCTCTCTCTCTCCATCTCTCCCTCTCTCTCTCTATCTCTCTATCTGTATCACTATCTCTCTCTCTATCTCCATCTCTCTCTATCTCCCTCTCTCTCTCTCTCTCGCTCTCGCTAAACATATATATATATATATATATATATATATATATCTACCTATCTGTTGGTGAAAAATGTATTCACTCGAGTCTATATCAAAGCAAAAGATCACAGTTTATTATTCAAAGCGCTCTGGGAGAAGTGTCATAGCCTCGCGGCCTAGTGACCAGATTTTCAATTTAATAGTTGCAGCCAAGCTTCTTTATACACTTCAAGAAGCCAGAAAATACAAACATCAGCACAGTTATTACATCATGAGCGACCCTTAGGGTCTCTAAAAATAACCTGATTAGAATTTTAGAATGTTAGCGAAACCCCTCTCCTACTTTTGCTTTTGTCTAATACTGGTCAGCCACTGCGCTGCAAGGTTTCATTCTTACACCATATGGCTTCGATCAACCTGAGTTGTCTGTTTGTAATTGGAGGTTAGTTTATTATAGGCAACAATGATTCACGTTTTTGTTCTGCAGTGTCTGCATTGTCTGTACCGCAGACCAAGCAAGCTGGTCTTTATCTAATTATACCCCTGTCTCCATCGGCTTCTGGCCTTCGGGAGATACTTTGACCTTTACTATAGTCCTTTAAGCAGTTCAACTAATCTTAAACATTACAACTGATTTACACTTACATTATTACAATTAATTTTGTAACCTTACACTATCTATCTATTCATATTTTTATCTCTCTCTCTATCTATATATCTATCTAACTATCTATCTATCTGTCTATCTGACTGTCTGTGTGTCTGTCTATCTATCTATCACTCTCTCTATCTCTCTCTCTCTTTCTCTCTCTCACACTATCTCGCTTTCTCTATCTATATACCTATCTCTCTCTATCTATCTATCTTTCTATCTCTCTCTATATATATATAGATATACCTATCTAACTGTCTGTCTGTCTGTCTATCTATCTGTCTATTTCTCTTTCTCTCTGTCTATCTGTCTATCTATCTATATATCTATCTCTCTCTCTATCTGTCTGTCTATCTATCTGTCTATCTATCTATCTATCTATCTATCTATCTATCTATCTATCTATCTATCTATCTATCTATCTATCTATCTATCTATCTATCTATCTATCCGTCTGTCTATCTATCTATATATATCTCTCTCTATATATATATCTGTCTATCTATCTATCTATCCATCTACCTAAACACAATGGTGAATCCGTTCCACACCGAAACATGCAATACCATTGACACTGAAAGGCAGAAGAAAATTACAAAAATATGTAGAGAATCAGTCGGGGACGCTATCGAAGTGAAAAGATTTATTGGTGAGAAGCACAAGTGATCTGAAAACGAGAGAACGAGAGAGAGAGTGAAGCGGAAGATGAGACGGAGGTTGCAAATTGGCAAACAGAAGTCCTCAGAGAGAGGTAAGAGAGACAGCACTGTCTGACCTGACACACAAGGTGTGACTGGGGCGATGGAATAATAAAATATTTTAAACATGCATCTGATGCAATTCTAGTCAAGCTTTTCCACCATAAATTCCTGTGCCCTCATTTCTAATGGGAACTCTCTGTGTGAACTGATCAAACTATAATTTCACTCTCCATGAAGTTGAAGTACTGCAACTACACCAATACCAGTAGGGTATAATTGCAGTGATTCGCATTTCCATAGCTAGTTCCGGTATATATGTGTAGACAGGAATTAATTATTTACATATACAAAGACCAAACCTAACCAGCGCAATTTCAAGCCTGTTCGCTTGCAATTTCCTGATTGCGCACAAAAGGGGGAACATTGCGCTTGAAATTGCGCTGCTTAGGTTAGGCTTCAAGTTTCCACAACAATTTGTTTGCAAATCACAAACGTAAGATCATACATGGACCAGTACAATCGAGCATCATAATAGAAGGTAATTGTTTTTTTTTTACCATTAAAATGTATTCGTTTTAAGAATGTAGAATGGAGCAGTTGTATTAATAAATCTGAAACTGGATTAATCAGCAAAAAAATATTTCCTCTGGTGTCCAGTCCTCCACCTGTGAGTAATCTGATTTAAAATAACCGAAAATGATGAAAAGTATGAAACTGAAACATTTAATAGTTTAATTGGTGTACGCTAGTCTGTTGCTTAGAAATTAACTTTTTTTGACATGAGGAACCTTTTAAAATATATATCTCCTCCTGCCTTTGCGCCTAAGAAAATTAGTGCAATTTTTAGAGACTTTCAGAACCAGCGCAATCTCGCGATGTCGAACTGGGGGCGCGGCCAGTTTTGTGGGCAGAGCCTAATAGGGGCGAATTAAAACTTGAAACTGCAAAACGATGAAGGAACAATGAGCGTAAGTGGTCCTGAGCGTATCTCAGTTACGTTTAAAATTCCACGATATTTTGCTCTGTACCGGCCAAATGCCCGGATTGTGCTGATGTCACTAGGGGAAACAAGTAGAAACTCGAGTGTTGTGGTGGCTGAGCGTAAAACTGACGGAAATGTCCTGAGAATAATTGTCCATGTTCACAATCGGGCCTCCAATCAAATATGCCCAGATAAATGATTACCTACAATTGTCTGGATCTCTCGCCAGAAATCGTCTCCGTGCATAATCATGGTTCTCTTGAAATTCGCAACTGATTTTCAGGCGCAGCAGCAAATATTTTTTTTTTTCTCGTGTTTTATTGTAATTTTTTTTTGCAACCTGGTCCCCGTTTGTGAGGGTTCATACTGTGGGCCAATGCATTTCAGTAGATTAACGGACAAAGACGATGTCAGAAATGGTTTGTAAAATAGTTATTTTCACAGAACAGAGAAAATGTTGAACAGTTACATTGACAAAAACGTCACACTCTCAACTGTATTACAATGAGCTGGAGCTGTGAATATAAATCCAAAAAGTCCAGTTATATTCTGAAAGATCTCCATGTTCATAGTCCTTATTGCAATGAAATGGTGTCTGTTTTACTTCATAACATCAGATGTGTTCAGGCATTGTCAGTTTCAAGACCATTCGCGCTGACAGTTAACTTTCACTTATGTTTAATTGGTGCATATTCGCAGGTCTCCTCCTCTGGGCTATAAGGGTCATGATTGCGGATGTTTGTGACATTGACAGTCGCGTACACAATCTCTTCATTCCGAGCTGGTTTATCCGGTTGCGGGGCACAGCGACCAGCGCCTGCGCACTGACCATCCCTCTGTAACCGAAGACATCTGTGTTAGATAGGGAGCTGTTGCAGAAATAGAGCTGAATGCGCAGGGAGTGCGCTGTCTGCACCAGAGCAAAGCTAATTATTTAATCCCTAGTAACTTTTCTAATCGCACTGATTCATGAGATGACCGTTGTGAGATCTTGATGCAAGAAGTAAATAACTTCCAAATATATATCTGAGCAAGTTGCTGAGGCTGTTAAAAATCATACGGGATTCATATATTGATAATAAATGCAAAGATTACAAAATCAAGGCAGTTACGTTAAACTTTTAAAATCACTGGTTTGGCCTCAGCTGGAGCATTGTGTCAATTTCACGGGACCATGCATTAGGAAAGATGTCCAGACATTACAGAGTTCGCAGAGGAGATTTACTAGAATCTTACCACGGTTACGGGACTTCAATTATGTGGAGAGACCAGAGAAGCTGCGATTGTTTCATTAGAGCAGTGACGGTTTGGGGAAATTTAAAACAGATGATCAAAAGTATGAAGGTTTTTGATAGAGTAAATGGGAGGAACTGTTTCTACTGGCAGGAGTGTCGGTAACCAGAGGAGTCAAATTCAAGATAATTGGCGAAAGAACTCGAGGGGAGTTGAGAGCCTTTTTTCACGCTGCGAGTTCTTATGATCTGGAATGCACTGCCTAAAAGAGTGCTAGAGGCAGACTGACGTGTACCTTTCAAAAGTGATTTGGATACATCCTTGAAAATGAAAACATTTTCAGGGCGATGGGGAAAGTTCAGGGGAACCGGGACTAATTGGTTAGCTCTTTCAAAGATCCAACAGTGACACGATGGGCTGAATGGCCTCATCTGTGCTCTATGATTCCATGATTAGTAAGGCTGAAGCAAGGCGAGGGAATGGATAACTTTTAAAGTGTCATCACTGTTGTAGAAAAATGCAGCAAATAGTAAGTTGGACGAATGGTGGATTAATCTGTTTCAGATGGTGTTCATTGAGGGAGAAATTTTTGCAAGGGCACTGGGAGAACTTCCTTCCGTTCCCACTCTAGGATCGTGACGTCACTGCCCTCCACAGAAAGAGGCAAACGAGACAACGTTAAATGGTCTCAAAGGACGGGACCCTTGGCAATGCAGCGCACTCTCGATGCTGCACTGAATTTTCAGCCTAGATTACATGCTCAAAAGACGGAGAAAAAAGGCTGAAGCCAAATCCTTCTGACTCAAAGGTGAGGGACAACTGGGCCACATCGACAGGGAGATTCCGTTCGGAAATTGAACATAATCCTGAGTAATGTGGATCACTCGGGAACGTCTCACAGCTTCTGTCACTACGTTGAATATTTAACCCCATGAGACCTACTGTTAAAAGGAATGGGGAAGGTAATTTGGGGAACGCATTCTGTTTGAAAGAGTTTGTTTTGAGTAGAAATAACATCGTGGGAAATACTCGCTAATGTCATTTACTAGGTCTCTATATACAGAGAGTGCAGCTCCAATAACACTGTAGAAACTCGACACCATCCAGGACAAAGCAGCCCTCTTGATTGGCACCCCATCCACCATCATAAACATTCACTCCCTCCACCACTGGCGTACCGTGTCTGCAGTGTGTAGCATCTACAAGATGCACTGCAGCAACTCGCCAAGGCTTCTTCAACAGCTCCTGCCAAACCCGCGATCAGTACCTCCTAGAAGGACAGGGGCAGCAGGCGCATTGGAATACCACCACCTGCAATTTCCCCTCCAAGTCAAAATTCTGGAACTCCCGCCCTAAAAACTCTGTAGGAGTACGTTCACCACATGGACTGCAGCTTCAAGAAGGCGGCTCACTATCACCTTCTCAAGGGCAATTAGGGATGTGCAATAAATGCTGGCCTTGACAGCGATGCCCACATCCCATGAACAAATACAATATATTCTATCTGCAGAGTCCCTCGATATACTTCACTCTTAGTGGCTATCCCTCCCTTGAGAACACCAGTGACCAAGTTTCTGAAAGTCCCATTTATCTGTTGGGTTTTGCCTGTTATCGGTCACTTGCTGGTTGAAAATACACCAAACATCCTACAATTTTCATCACCTCAGTTTTCAGTGCCTTCTTCACCTCAGTGTACACCAGCGAACCACCAGCCGTTTCCGAGACACATACAGTTTCATTGCGCTTCTTCCTAAATAACAACAAATAAAAATGATGCACATTTCACAGCGAACTGGAATGTTTACTTAATGTAAACTATGAAAGACGTTCGTAGGTCAGGAGAGGCCTGTGTCCATTACATTTCCTGATTATCACAGACCACGTGCGCTCTGCAATTCTTTTCAATTTCCAGCTGCCAACATTTCGAAAGGAAACTGTTGACTTTATCAATGAAGCTCGTTAATGGCACGGTTTTGCTTGTTCTAGGTGAAAGTTGATTGTGCGAGCTAACGGCCATAGGAGGATCAGTCAATATGCTAACAACTTGTTAAATAGCAAATGGAAGATTTTCAATGTGCAAACACATTACAGGCAGTGAATAAGTAGATCTATGACCCTTTCAAATAATGCATTTCAAATGCAAACCACTCGTTCCTTAAGAAAATGTTTCACCTCATGTCGCCTCTGGTTCATTTGCCGATCGCCTTAAATCTGTGCCTCTGGTTAACGACCTTTCAGGCATTAGTATCAATTTATGCTTATTTACTTTAACTGTATCCTCCATGATTTTGAACAGATTTATCAAATCTCCTCTGAGCCTTCTCTGGTCCAAGGAGAATAACCCCATTTTCTCCAGTCTGTCCACGTAACTGTAATCGCTCACCCTGCTATCATTCTAATAAATCTCATCAACACCCTCTCCAAAGCCTTCACGTCCTTCCTAAAGTGTGGTGCCCAGAATGAGACACAATCCTCCAGCTGGGGCAGAACTCGTGTTTTATATCGGTTTAGCTTCACTTCGCTGCTTTTGTAATCCGGGCAACTATTTATAAGATCCTGGCTTCACTAATCTGTATTGACTGCTTTTTTAACCTGACCTGCCAAGTACAAAGATTTGAGAACAAACACCCCCAGGTCTCCATGTCCCTGCTCCCCCTTCAAAATGGTACCTTTTGGCACGTTCTGTCTCTCCTCATTCATCCTCCGCAAATGTCTCACCTCACAATGTTCAGCCTTGAATTTCATCTGTCACGTGTCCACCCATTACACCAGCCTGTCTCTGTCCCTTTGAAAGATTTTACTATCTTCCTCACTGTTCACTAAACTTCCACGTTTCGTGTCATCTGCCAATTTCGAAATTGTGCCCTGTACCTCCAAGTTGAAATCATTAATATATATGAAATTTGAGTCTCAAATGGGGAATAAATTAATTTTCCTCAATAACCACTTTGAGATCCTTCTTCAGTTTCTCTAATAGAGGCGTTTTTATATTATTTAGCATGGAATTAGCATCTTTACTAAAGTTATGGTACATGAAGGGTGATAAACTAGCACTACTCACAAGAGTGTTCTAACTCATCTTGTTATGTTTATTGCCGAATTATTGGCAGTTGTGCAGTGCGCCTTCCTGAGGAGCCCGTCATTGATTTCAATTGAAAACATCGTGTGTGATTTGTTGAAGGGTAATTTTGATTTGCAGCACATTGTAAACCGAATAGATAGTAATTTAATTTACTTGGAGCTGGTCACCTTTCTGTAGGTGATTATCAGCCTGTGTATTAAAAGCAGGGACTCTTTCTGGAGCTTTCAGTGAGAGCCAGTCAGACCAAATAGCTTAAGTCTCTGGTAGAAATAAGATAACAATCGCAACATAAATAATTGCTGATATACTTTAGCACATCAGTAACATCCAATTGTGAAATATAATGTTCTACTCCTTGAGCCAGACAAACTTAACAACTAGTGTGAACATATGTGTCAGGTTACTTTGACTTTGTGCTTGCTGTTTTACTGTTTGCTGGACTAGCTTGATTGTTGGAATCTAAGTATCATTCTGGTGTAGTGTATGCTCAGAGCTTGACATGACAAGGAGGCTCGCCTGTGGGTGCCCCATAAAACCAGCAGCAGAAACTAACTGAAAGGGATTCGCTGGCCATTCTTTCAGCTTGCAGCTAACTTCATCCAGATTACACGGGAGGTGAAAACATTCCCTCGCATAAAGTGCGCTAGCGGTCAGAAGACCAAAAATTTCCCTTTTAAACAGAAGGAAACAGACTCCAATAATACAACAGGAAGAATGTACAGGCAGCCTGATTCAAGCAGCCACTAATATTAAACTGTAGTTGATGCGGAGACATGCGAGCGACTGTTCACGGACGAGTGACCCTCCTACATTAGGCATCAGTTCAGGCAGTGCTCACTGATCTGATGGGAGGTGAATTTAAACGAGTTTTTGAAACACGGACTTTATGACGCAGGGTCCCCTTTAAAACCCAATTCTATGTAAGTAATAATCACACATACCTTTGTATCTTCAGCGTGATCACGATTGCGATTAGAATAACGAGCCCAGTGGCCCCTCCTCCTATTATCAGTACGATTGTCCTGGAGATTATTTCTAAAATGTTGGAAAAACCATTGCTTTACATTAGACAAAGGATGTAACCAACAATCTTGGAAGCACTTTAATGAGTGTGAGGAGGCAAGTTCCTTTATGTTGGAATCACGAATCTAACGATAAATTAAGAACTCATTCCGCCCCAGCCTGCTGATCCATGCATTTAAACATGTAAAATTAAAAACTGAAAAATTAAATCCACTCTACAATCCCCTCAGTACTCTCCACACTCGAAAAAACAGTGGGCAGAATCGACTCAGAATACAGGCCCGCCAAGATCGCCAGATACAACCAAAAGACTAATAATCTATGCCGATAATTTAATTTCGCTTAATATTAATATCGGCTGTATATACTCAATGTAGTTTGAGCAACATAGAAAAAAGCATGTATATACAAAAGGGTATCATATGGGGAGAGTAATACGGATTTTCTAAAGGGCATATATAGTCAGAGAACACTGCCCGATGATGACAGTTAATCCTTCTAACTGCGCTTTATCACACCTCGGCAGAGAGATGGACCTGCTCACTGGCTACTTCTGAGGGTCAGATAATTGCATCCTGTCTGAATAAATATAAAGGCAGCAAAACTCAACAGACTTAAAGTTAAAATGGATAACGCCGACCGCACCTCTCAGTTGGTGACTGGCCGCTGATGGAAAAAAGCTCCTTCCACTAATTAGAGATAGATTCAGTGTGGACCTGCTGTGCCTATATGCATCTCTTCACTTCACCTGACGAAGGAGCAGCGCTCCGAAAGCTTGTGATTTCAAATAAAGCTGGTGGACTATAACCTGATGTTGTGCGACTTCTCACATTTGTCCACCCCAGTCCAACACCGGCATCTCCACATTATATATTAATTCAGAACAGGAGCATTTTTTTTAAGCTCACTGGATACTTCTGATGCTCAGATAATTTCATCCTGTCTGAACAAATATAAAGGCAGCAAATCTCAGCAGGCTTTACGTTAAAATGGATAACGCCGATCGCACCTCTCAGTTGGTGACTCTCCGCTGATGGAAACAGCTCCTTCCACGAATTAGTGATAGATTCAGTTTGGACCTGCTGAATGGAGCTGGGATTTGCTGACAGTAACAACGTTCAGTTAGTGACTGACCAGCGATGGGTCAACTCCTTTCTAGTATTAAATTACAGATTGATTAAACATGTACCCTCAGAGCGGAGCTGGGATTTGCTGACAGAAACACCCAGCTCGTTTGCTGCAGCACATGAAATCAGGTTTCCGGCTCCAGTTGGGTGAGTCAGTCTCAGGGAGCTCTCCACCAGGTAACGCTTCACCTCCCGGGAGATTACTTCCACACCTGACCTGTTCCCAGTGAGGATTCTCCCATGGAGGCCCCATGTGATGTTTCCCGGTGGATTGGCTCTGATCCGGCAGGTACAAATAATCCATTTCTCTGAGCTGGCGCAGGTCGGGCCTTCAACAATTGTGGCTTTATCTAAAGAAAGAGAGACTTCAGGATGAAAAGAGCATGACAAACAGTTGCAGCGGCCAAATACTATTAATATAGTTTTGAACTAACCATAATGGATCTGAGAGATTCCAATTATAATATGAAGCAGCCTATGTTGTACCAGCTGATGGCTGATTATATTTTAACTTATAACAGGTGAGAGGGTTAGGGACAACTTCATATCAAATCCAAGGAGTGTTCAGTCCAAACCTACAACTCCTGACAGATGTTATGGGGTTTCCTCAGAAGGAGCTAGCGCAGAGTGTTAATTATGTATAATATCAATGTGTCTTACCGGTCAGTGTTTTAAGAGGTCAATTAATTTCAATGTCTTCACTAGGTGCACTGTTTTAAACATCTTCGTTTGTGGTGGACTGAAGTGTTTCTTCAACAAATGTCCGGCTAACAAGGCGACAGTGCGAAGGGCCGAGTCTCCGAATATTACATTTTTATCTCTCTCAACGTTAATATAAGTAACAGAAGAAGACTTACCAACATTTTGTTAGATGTTTTTTGGAGAATTTGAGCTCATCAAAATCATAGCAGAGACCAGCTTTAGACATAATCAGCATCGATTTGTAATCCCTTTATGGCTGACTAAAATTAGATCGTCACTGAAAGGACTTAGAATAAGAATAACAATCAAATAACCCAAACTCTGGGAGCCCCCAGCATTGATTTATGGGCCTGAATCTTCCTCAAACAGTCTTACTACGAGCATTGGCTGAGCCCCATTCCGATTCATTGATTGTCCAGGTGACCAGTCACAGTGCAGACGCCAATCTTGCCCCAATACATTATTTGATGCGGTCCTAAATCATTCTTAAATTGCTTGTGATGAAAATATAAATAATTAAAGCGGTTGGCCGATAGGCTATATCTATTAACATTAAATCAGTCACTTACATTTAATCTTCAAGGTAAGAGTTTGTGAAGAAGGATTTGGGATAACATCCATTATAATGTTGCATCCCAAAATTGCTCCGTGATGAGCAGATGATGGAGTAAAGGTGAGCACGGATGAAACTCTCCGAGAACCTAAACGTTCATTGATGAATCCTGATTGATTTTGAGTGTTCCATGGAAGAGGAAGGGACACATTGTAATAAATCCACTTCAGTTGGAGGTTGCCATCCGGGCAGTTGTGGATGATGGAACAGGTCAGTCGTTCAGTTTGTCCAGCGATCAGTTCCCCATAACCTGAAATATCCGGCTTTTCTATAAGAGCAGGAGCAAACGCACGTGTTAGGTTCACTTCAAAGTTAAAACGTGCAAGTGATCTGCTCCAATTCAATCTGAGAGAGAATTAAAAACAGGCAGAATTTTTGTTATTTTTTTGTCTGCCATGTGTTGCAAGTATGTTCACTATTCCGAAATAGTCATTGGAATTACAGAGCAGTTTAATACCTCACCGGACAACATATCTCCTCCATTAATTAACCATTCGTCGCTTTATCACCTACATTATTCACATCATGGATCTGATAGCTGTAGACTAGTTTTCCACGCAGGAATTAGAATCAAAGTTAACTCTACAAGTATTCCTACTATTTGATCCTCTCAGATGCCTCGCTTTGCACCAGCACTTACCAGTGAGATTGTGACTAATGCAGATACAAATATTATGTTGCAAATAAACGTCAATATGGAAACAAGATGCTCAAGAAATGGACAGACCAGAAAACGACGGGTTACACCGTCTTGTGTGGGAGAAGTGGAGCAGTTTCCTCACGTGTAAATCTCATGAAACCTTCAGCAGAAATACCATTTTGTTGACGTCGGATCAGAATCAACACATAATCATAATTTTAACTCACTTTCCCATAACTCTAAAATCTACATTTCGATTGAGATCTAATTACAAGCGGGGTAAATGAGCTCCGAATAGGGAAAGGCCGAACACAGACTGCGTTCATTCAGTGCCTTTCAAGTCTTCCCGCCGTCCAAAGATGCTTCACACAGAAGTAATTTGAAATGTAAGCAGCAATCCATTGCCGACAGTAAATACAGGAGATTATTGGAAATAATATCAAGAAGTTTGGAATTAAGAATATGGTAGAAATTGTAATACACACTGTTTGGAAGGGCCGATGCAGTGAGTCGCCGTTAAGTGCAGTTGCTCAGTATGGTTTGAACTGAGGACGGTGTCCCACAAGGTTGAGTTCATTAATTGTTTCGATTCACCGTGTTCATCGATTATTTGTATATAGCGCTGGAGATAGTGATGTCCAAATGTCCCGACAGTAATTACTCGCAGATGTAGCGGTTAACAAATGAAAATGGTGTAAAACTGGCAGTATCTGATCGTCTGCCGATGATATAAACACGCCTGTTTTTACTTTCCACTTCATGCCATAGAAAAGGAAATATGTGTGGTGTACAGTGAGAGGCTCTTCCTTATCGCCAGTTTGACACCCAAGCAAAACTGGAAAGTATGTCTCCCAGTAAAGAACTCTGAGTACTAAAGGGAGTTGTAAAGGGTTAATGGAGAGATAGTAGAATGGGGAAATATGAGGCAGCTACAACTCAGTGTCAGTGATTATGAGGTGATAGATATTAGTTTGAACGGTGGAAAGCTGTTTGATGTGGAAGAGAGGGGAAATTTGGGGCTCCAGGTTCATAAGACAGTGAAAGCAGCATCCAGTGGAAACGGGCATGAACATTTTATTGAAGGCCTGCGTTTAATGGCAAGAGATGTTTTATAAAAGTCAAGATTCTAAAGAGAACCGCAGTTAGTTCACAGATGGAATAAGAAAGTGGGTTTTGGTCTCCATTCTATAGGAAGGCTACAAGGCGGATTCGCGTGGTTTCTGGCCTGTATGAGGAACTACCAATACCAAGAAATCCTTTAGATTTGAGGCCAGACATTATTAGGCTAAAACAGATGTTGAGCTGATTTGACAGAAGTCCTTAAACTTATGAAGCAACGGGACAGCGGAGATAGAACCAGACTGAGGCCGAATTTGAACTTGCCGCCCGGGTCTGGAAATAATGAGCAGCTGATTTCAGTTTCAGGTGAAGATCAACATCGTCAGTCTGACGTTGCTTCAACAAGTTACAAATCTCTCCTCATGTGAACATTTCAGAATAGGTTAGACAGTTGTTGGAAGGGAATTGCAATAAAGCGATAGGGGAACTGAGCAGGCACATGTAATTCGGAGTGTTGCTCATGTGAAGTATAAACAGCCACACGGACTGGCTGGGCCAAATGGCCTGTTTTACTGTTGTAATTTCTATATACTTCTGGGTTTAAGATATGAACAACTGTGGTCCCTATCAGTACCCGTGCGCCCTGTGTTTCAACTACCCTTTGAGATCGGCCAGGGACATTAGAATATTTGCCCACTTTGCACATAGGTTGATACACACTGAAGCACTGGAGAGAAAATTACAAAAGGAACAAAGTGAAAACTCACTTTCAACAGAAAGAGAGATTTGCGATGTTCATTAGTATAGATGCCCAAAGGGAATTTCAGGATGAATTCGTATGTACCTTCATCACTCTTCCTGATGTCATTTATCAGGAGGGTACATTGTTTGTTTTTCAAGGTTGTCCGTGAACTCAGTTCTCCCACAAAATTATAATGCTTCTTGTTAGGATATTAGAATCATAGACAATGGAGAAACTGCGGTTACCAGGATCACGGCCCAACTTTAACCACCTCCCGTTATGGATGATGTAATAGCCGAGATTATCAAACGTACACGGGATCTCTGCACATGAAACTAACATGGCCCATACAACTTCTGGCATCACCACAGAGCACTGAGCACTGCAAACAACGTAGGAGATGGAATATTAGAAGCCATTTCAGTATCTATTCAAAATACTTTGCAAAATCTTCAAGTTCCATTAAAGTATTTTTTAATTGACAAACATGCACTACGATAGCACCTTCAGCACACGGACTGCTGTGGTTCATGAAGGCAACTCAACACCACCTTCTCAAGGGCAATTAGGGATGGGCAACAAAAATACTGGCCTTGCCAGCGACGCCCAAATCCCATTAAGGAATTTTAAAAAACGCACCCATCACAATTTAAATATTAGTTAAGGTCTTTTAAAAATAATTTAAATTACTAATTCAATACAAATCACAACACCTATTAACATGTTCATTGGAATAGTTATTTGATAGCAGATTTATGAAACAGTAACATGCATATTTAATACTCATCTAAAAACCAAATACACACCCGCAAACAAGCAAGTGAATGCCCAATAAAAACACATTGGCCCGTATTTTCCAATCGGAGGCGTACTGCGTGCAGAGGCTTCCGAGCTGGAAAAATCTACGAATTTATCTGAGGGCTCCCAGGGCGCCTGTACTTCTGATCATGGGCCTCTCCAAACTCCAAGTTTGCAGGGCCCACGTATCCCAGAGTCGCCTGCGGTTCGCAAGCGTCCCTGGGATCACGTGGGCCATTGGCAGACAATTGGAGAAGGGAATCTCCCTTCATACACTTGACAGATAGACCTGTCAGATATATGAATGGAGATCAACGAAAAAACACAGTAAAACTTTAAATGCATTTTTTAAAAACCATCACCTCTTTAAAATTTGTTGAAATTACAATAAGTTAAATATTTTGAACAAAAATTTGATTTTTTTTAAAATAATAAATGTTTTTTAAGGGACTAAAAATAATCTTACCTTTATTTAAAGTATTTTAAAATAATAAGTGACTGAATTTTTAAAATTATTTTTTAACTTTTTTCAACTCTTATTCTGGTAAAAGCAGGCCTTACGCGTGCTTTTACCAGGCGTAAGAATTATCAGGGTTTTCTGCAGGCGGAGGGTCTCCACAAAGCCGAACTAAGCACCCGCCGAGGCCTTTCTCCAGGGCAGGCGTCCGATCTGTCAAGAGCTTTCTTGACAGATCGGAAATGCCGGTTTCCAGCGCATGCGCAGTGCATGCCTGATACCGGCATTTCCAATGTCCCTGGGGGTAGGTACACAGCACGTACCCACCCGTAGGGATTGGAATATCCGGTCCATCATTTCAAAAGCGCTATATTTAAATATTATTTGAGCCGTTATTCAAACACAATAATACACCGATAAGGGGAGTGTTAAACAATCATGACATTCCTAATTCACCACTTTTAAAATCAATCACCAAAAATCATCTATATTCGGAATCTTCCTGTTCTTTTCGCACAAGATATAAATCACCGATTGTAGAAATATTAAAAACACAATAAAGTTACCATCTGTTAAAATCAGGAGAAAAACAAACAAGCAACCCCTCATGACTGGAAACAGTTGTAGATTTCACTCTCAAAATGAAGAACAAATTTCACAATTGAGCCCATTCAGGTTGTGGCATTCTTCTTGCAAGTCATATCTTGGACTTCATTGCTAATCTTCATTAGCCTATCGGGGAAGTCAGCTATTCGGTACCAAGCGATCTGTAGGAACAGTGCTTACTCACTCAGCTTTGTTGTTGAGGTCGGCAGCTAGCACATCTTGTACATGGGCTGCGTGTGACCGACTGTTACTGAAGATGATGTTAAGTTATGTCTAACAGTTGCTAAAGAATGCGTAATATAGAAGCAACATCTCTCTCTCGAAAAAAAACATACAGTAAATATACTGTTATTTATGAACATAAAATATTGGATTCTGCGTCAGAAATCCACCTCCCACGCTTGCAGACGCCTCAGACGCCATCGCCCACGGTTACAGACACCTCTGAATCAAATTTCACACATATTCAGCTTTCTGGCAGCAAATGCGAGCTGAATGTGGGAGAGGTGTAAATACAGTTAGTTTGATTGCGGCAGTTTTTAAACGTGTGGTTTCGCCACCTTCGTCTGCATCTGCGACGTCAGTGATAGGAGCTTTTTTCTAATTGATTTAACTCTTTATAATCACACTAACTTTCGAGCTTTTCCGAAATTAAACTAAGTCCTCTCCTATTTCCTTCAGTGTATTATTGAAATTTCAGTGTGAGTTCTGGGACGTGTGAGATGGACTTGAGGTTTTCAATATTTCAGTACAAATATTGCTGGAACAGAATCAGATAGAATTGATTGAAGCAATAATTTCTGCCAAACTGCTCAGTGTGGTCAATGTCGAGATACACAGTAATTCTCATTGGCCACCCGGTGCGGAGGGGATGTGGAAGTCGGAGGACCTCATCATTGGTCTGCTCCTGGGCCTGATCAAGGTGGCCATTCATGCTGACACTACGCTTTGGTGTTATTGTGGCCAAGCTTCCCATCATACCTTGCAATTACAGTTACATTTTAATGGCATAGCTTCTAACGCAAATATAATACACATTTAAAGGTTATCCAAACCGACAGGTTACCCTATCAGTCCCTCTTGTTGGCCCCTGGTCAGACCTCGTCTGATCCAGTTAGGACATACTCAAATCTCTGAATGCTCTACCTGCTGGATTGTCCAGGTATCCAACTGGACTCCCGCAGATTTATATCGCATATGCGTCCCACTTTTCCCCAGCCTCTGAGAGTGGCATCCTTGCCACTGACACCAGGGCCTATCTCCTATTGGACATCTTCAACACTTGCACCGCTTGGGTTGTCATCCATTTTAGACAGCAACAGATGAATATACTGACGATAAGGACGAGCATGGAGGAGATGGCGGATGCTATTCTATCTATGTCCCACCAGTTAGGCTGTCTTTGGCATAGGCCTATGGCTGAAGGTCTGTGCCTTTTAGCTTCCAGCCTTCTAGCCGCTCTTTTGGTCAAGTCCAACTCCACTCTTCCCCGTGAGGGTCTGTTTACTCCATGAAATGCATTCCATTGTGGTTTTCAAGGCCTGTCCCACCGCCACCCTAGCGGCCCGCCCTGGTGTATCATCCACACTCAACTCATCATCCCACCATGAGCTGAATACCAGGCCGGCGAGGGTTCAGCCTGTTACATGGAGATCTCCCAAGGTGAGAGAGTCTGAAACTTGAAGTCAAAACGTATGATTATTTGCGAATACCAATCCTCCGTAGAGGTAGTTCTTCTTGTCGGTCAGAAAACACCACTGAGTCGGAAATACCTGAATTGCCCTAAAGGCACCTTCCGGAGGTTCTACCATCACCACCACTGCTAAGCCCTCATCTATCGGTTTCAGGTTGTTACAGGTACACACTATGTAGTGTTCCGACTCAGTACAGCACTCATCCGTGGTCATAAGGAGGGTACCATTCTGGCCAGTTGCTACGTATCCGCAGGTACCCACCCGGTACACCGATTCGCCTCTGACCACTCCCAGAGTCTCTGCTTTACATCCCCCTTGATATATCTCATGCTTGTGCCCCTCTGGCACCATCATTAGAAATCTAATTGCATTCGCTGGCCTCCCACTTGCTGGTCGTGTTACCAAGAGCTCCTGTCTATCTTCCTCCCATTTAATCAAATTAAGACTGCAGACTTCCTTCTGCGCATCCGGGGGAACCCTCGCAAACCCGATGTCTTCAATGTCTGAGTCAACACTATCAATCAAGCTCCGAGCCAGCATGTCACATGCTCAGCCCTTGGACTGTAAATCAGTCGCCTTTATTACGGCTTTCCCTAGGACCTCTATACCTCTCTGTAACCCGGTTCCCTGCACTTCGACTGCCGTAAGCGCATACTCCGTTCCCTGAACTGTGAACCGGAGACCCTTGGCGCTTTCCTGCACCACCCAGGAGGCACAGCTATCCAGGCCCGTGATTTGCCATGAATCTAGGACCGAGCATACACTTCCAAACAAGCCTCCCACTTCCACGAATATACTCCGTCTCCGCCGCCCCTTGGGGTCCCCTACTTCGGGTGCTATGCGGTCCTTATAATCACTAATTAATCGCGGCAATTTATGCTTCGTCCAAGTAATTGAAGCTGGGTGATCAGCATAATTGGGCTCTAACGCCGGCACTATACTGCTCAGGCTATAGGTTTTTCTAAAGTGACTATAGTTCATCATGTGACAGTGCCTCCGGGCCCCCGACCCTGATCATGCCATCCGTTGGAGGTGGCACCGTGGTGGGACATCGCGACGGCTTTTGATACCCACATGCTGCTAAATTAAAGCATCTTATATCAGTACATCCCAACCGCTTAAGAACAGTGCTATACAATACTTGGCAATATTGTCCCTCAAGTCCTGGTTCCCAAAAGAATGGGGTTAATTTAGTCCACCTTGCTATAATATTGACGGCACTGATGACCACACCCATCGTTTTTCTGCGCTGCCTCTTGTGCGGTGAGCAGGATTATAAACAGTGTCCCAGTCCAGCGTCATCATATATGCCGGTGACTGTTATATCTCCATCAGTATCCACGCTAGTTTGTAGTTTTGTATAATTTTCACTTCTGTGTCCGATAACATGGATACAGACTGAGTTGAAGGAGTCTGCTTGCGTGGTGCCGGGACGGACCTCAAATTCATCTGACCAACCGCCCGGGGTGCCATACCCTGATCATTCCCTTTGTGATGGGCAGGGAGGCCGTTCCAATCGGACTGGTTGTCTAGGGGCGGACAGTTCATGGTTGTTGCCACAGCTAGGGTCCCAGTATCCTCGTCCCATATTATATTTGGGCTATATTTTCCATACCTTGGTCGCATGGGTATATGCGGTGACCTGGTCCATGATCCATATCTTGGGTTTCTTTACCCATTCCCCTTTTCCCCCCTGTGGCAGTTGCATGTATTGTCCTGGATGAAAACAAGTACTTTTATCGATGTGCACGTTTGGCGCCTCCCACGCTACTGTAATTGTCAGGAGTGTGATCGCCATCACGGTCGTCCACCAGGCCGCCATTGTGAGTTAGGTTTATCTGAAACGAAGTAATTAAGAGATCTGCTGCTAGCTTTCCTGTTGGCAGAAACAGAATGTGAGTCATGAGGCTTAAACTGGGACCAATGCTTCCACCTACCCCCCTTTTGTATGTCCAAACACACAGACGTATCGCTGGTCATTAGGACCGTGTAAGGCACAGACCGCCGAGGCGCCAGTCCCGGTTTGGACGGCAGCGCTTTTACCATTACCCTGTCTCCCACTTTTGGGAGACCCAATGACTGCGGTTCAGGCCCACGCCCGTATCAATCTGCCGGTTCTTGCTGCTGCTTTACTTCCACTTTCATCACTTGAAGTTATTTATATAGCTCCGCTACATGCCGTGTAATTCTAACCCTCAGCGGCCCTGTTTCACAATACCCTTCTATCACCCCTTCTGGTAATCTCATAGCCCTCCCAGTCATTAATTCACATGGAGTCAGTCATATTGTCCGGTGCCCACAACCGCATTAATATGGTCGGGAGGGCATCCAACCAGTTCTTACCCTTGCTCGCAATCGCTTTTGCTATAGCCGTTTTCAGGGTTCTATTCATACGTTCCACCATTCCGGAACTCTAAGGGTGGTAAGGTATGTGGAACCTCAGCTTTACCCCCAATAACTGACATGTCCTCTTCATGACCCTACCCATAAAGTGGGTCTCCTGGTCTGAATCTATTTGTAGGGGGACCCACAACCGGGGTATTACCTCATCTGCCAAGATTCTTGCGGCCATAGCGGTGGTGCAATTTCTTGTTGGGAAGGCCTCTACCGTTAGTTCACACTGATGTTCTTCTCCTTCCATTAATATGCCGCATGCAGGGTTTAATCTACCGTCTTTAACAATCTGTACGGACTCATCCTTTGGGATAAGTACCGCGACCCACGCTGCTCTTCAGCTATCTGATACTGCTCTTGACCTTCCAGTATTAAGTAGGATATTGTTTATGTGGTTTGTAGGTGTGCACCTCAATCATGACGGGTGTCATACCGATCCTCCCGCAATCCTGTTTGTGTCTAGCCCGTACGTCTGGAATTTGTGAACACACAAGCCCAAAGATGCCCTCAGCCGTCCAATTCAAATTCCATTTAACTCTTCACTTAAACTTCAATTTCAATTCTTCTAACAGGTACCAGTGTGTTTAACTCTCTTCTGATTGTTTCATTAATTAGAAAGTTTCTCGGTGGAGTATGTGTCAATGCAGGGACACAAATGTCTCCAAGAGAAAGCTATCAATTTATTATTCCTAACTACACTTTTCTGACTTTCACTAGAAAGCTAGGAAAATTCTCATTTGTTAGTGCAATTTTCCTGTTTCTATCTTACACCCTCAATCACTTCCTCTCTCCATTTTACACATCCCATTAATTAACATTCATACCTTATTATTGAGCCCTGGAGGAACTTTACTGTCCAGTACAATATATAGATAGAAAACATAGCTCAAACGTTCTCATTTGGTCCAAGTTATTAACACGTTTCATTTATCATTATTTTATAGGATCTTTTATTTTCACAAAAGTAACACAATATATATTGCCTGAGTCCATTTTATCATTTCAAAATTATCCCCAAATCCAAAGAGCAGTTTTGTTGCACTGACAGGTTTTGTCAATGAACAATTTCATTTCTATCACTTTATCTCGTCAATTCCAATTTCAGAAACAAGTGATTTCCAGGCTGTGTGGTTGACACGGTGTTTTATCATTAGAGACAGAAGTGCTACAATTAGTTTAAAAGGTAATTTTCCTTCCGTCACTGTGGGGAAATATTAACATAAAATTAAGCAGCTTAAATTTAATAATGTACAAAAAATCTTTAAATTTCATTCAGCAAATCTAAAGTTGTTGCTTGTTGAACTTAAACAGCTGACAGTGGAAAGGGTTAACTCCTTTGTAGGTTTTTTAAGAAGGCGGAGCGAAACATTGTCAGGCGCACGCAATTGCATTACTTTACGTAAATGAAAAAAAACTTTCCCGAACGAAAAAGACTTTCACACTTTAACTAACCATGAACAGAACAGATAAAACAAAACAAAATAGCAATTGCTTGGAGAAAACAGTACAATACGTCATATTTCTTATTGTCCTTTTGTCAGATGTCATTCCAAATGACTGTTAAAACATTGAACAGAACTGGAGAAACAATAGCTTTTCACATTTAAACAAATTGCTTTGGAAGATTTCACCATAGCAGCCGCAACTCCCAGGTTAAATCTTACACTGAAACTTAATCATTTGTTAAACAAACTTTTAGTTTTTCTCAGTTTTTTCAAACTAACTTAACTTAAATTGAAGTTCGAAGTTCTGTTTCAATTCTGGGTTCACAAAGAAAATTCGCACATTCTTAAAAATTCCAAACTCCAAGAAAAGACAAAAGGATTAAACACTTTTTTTAATACAGAGAAGTGGGTGGAGCTAAAATACACAACAGACATTTTCCTTTGTTTATAAAGGACAGACTTTAGGACAAAACGAATACTGTAAATTCTTAAACATGCATAGTCAGGAAAACTTTCACAATTGAACACACACTTTCACACAAACTGAAATTCCAGCATTTTTTAAGATTCCTTTCACTCAGCAATCTTGTGTTTTATTTGTCTCAGCACAGACGTTAATAACTTCCATGTGGCTAAAACTTTAAGTTTCACTTTCTTTTTTTTCTTTAAATTGGCGTCTCAGCAGCTTTCCCTGGCTTTATAAATCCATGTTTTCTTTTTCCTTTGCTGAGTTTTCAGATTGGTTAGCCTGCAAATTAGACCTTTTGTTAGGATGGCTATCTTACACCTGGCTTCCTCAAGATTCTGCAGTGCGGAGCCTGCCTGAACCATGTTTACACACTGCTGCTACATGTTCGCAGCAGATGAGGCAATTTGAAACTGCAGAAGCTCGATGTGATTTTGTTGTTCTAACATTTTATCATCCTGCGTGAGGATAACTTCATCATCTCGCTCCCATTCTGCTGCGTCTCTTTCTGTATCATCCCAATCAACCTCCTCACTGTCATTCCTTCGACTTTACACCGACCTTGCCTTCATTACAGCGGCACACGGTGCCTACCTTTTTTAACTGTTCCACTAACTCCTCTTTTTCCGTCTCCCGTGTGGCTCAAATCTTATAAATTTTGTAGGTGGCCCTGACAAAGAATCACTAAAGTTTTCTCCTCCTTATTCTTGCTCTCTTAACTCCACCATTCTTTCTGTCGGTTGGGAAACCATTCAGGATCCCAGCCTTCCTTTCACGTTCTTTTTATAACCTTGTCATATTTATTTAACAAATACTCCGTTATGGATCGCTGAAGACCCGGCTTTCCCTCGGCCATCTTTCCTGCTGAACTCTTTAGAAATCGCGGGGGCCTTCTACCCCCAGAGAGACACCTGTTAAGCTCTCTCCCCGGCCCTCACCTGGCCGTCGGCGAACCCTTGACTCACGGGGGTCTTCTACCCCCAGAGAGACACCTGTTAAGCTCTCTCCCCGGCCCTCACCTGGCCGTCGGCGAACCCTTGACTCACGGGGGTCTTCTACCCCCAGAGAGACACCTGTTAAGCTCTCTCCCCGGCCCTCACCTGGCCGTCGGCGAACCCTTGACTCACGGGGGTCTTCTACCCCCAGAGAGACACCTGTTAAGCTCTCTCCCCGGCCCTCACCTGGCCGTCGGCGAACCCTTGACTCACGGGGGTCTCCTTCCCCAAGAGAGACACCCGTTAAGCTCTCTCCCCCGGCCCTCATCTGGCCGTCGGCGACCACAACCACTTTACAACGTTGCTCTCTCTCTCTCTCTCTCTCTTACATGACAGCCGTTCTGACTCGTATTATTCGAGATCACTGATAGTCCGAGGGACCGCCCCGTGCCCACTGACCAAACTACTGGCTGATATAAATTAACATACTCACCCCACTCTTTCTGTTGGTCCCGAAACTGTGCCCTTGTTTCGGTACTAGCAGCAAATCCTGCTGAATAAGCCAAGTTGTTCTGGAAAGAAACCACTCGGAGTCTCGGGTAGGCTGTGATATGAGAGAAACTTTATTACAAGCATGCAGGGGAGAGCCTTCAGCGCACCGAACTCTCTCAAATTTACAATGGTCGTGGCAGTTTATTACACACAATCAACCGTTAATTACCGGTTACGAGGGCTTTGGCAGATGCTTCGCGCCATCTCAACTGTCCTGGAACCAAGGTCCTTACTTCTGCCATTCTGCAGTTTTGTTTATCTTATCCAGCAAACAGTTACCATTATCTTTGTTCATTGTTCCTGATTCAAGGTTTCGTGAAGAATCTTAAATACAACTTCTGCTACTGTTAAATGCTGACACTAGGCTTTGGTCTGGTTTTGGTCAAGCTTCCCATCATGCCATGCAGTTACAGTAACGTTTTAATAGCATAGCTTCTAAAGCAACTATAATATACATGTAAAGGTTATCCAAACCTAAAATTAGCCTTTCAGTTTCCTTCACGATGCTTCTTTTACTAGCAGATACTTACATTCTCCGGATTCCCACCAGCGCCTTGTATAAATGGGTCTCTTCCATTCTTCGCCCAGCCTGGACCTTGTTAAACTGAACAGCTTCTCATCGAGATCCCTTGTGTTATAAACATGGAATATTTTTTATCGAGGCACTTAAAACATAGTCTGTAAAGTGAAAAAAGAGGAAAGTTCATCAAAATTTGGTGCAATGGAACAAAAGTTAATAATGTTGTCCCCGTCACACTGTAACCACTTTTGGCATTCCTTCAAACTGTAGAATAAATTATCGGCTGTAAGAATTATTATTATTTTCCTTCTGAGAAGCATTATTTGTTTTTTAAAATATGCAATCGTTCCTCAACTGTTTTATAAAGCCGTAATTCACTTACCAAACATCGAACTTGCATAAGACAGCACTGCAACTTCCACATTAAACCACCAGGGGGCGCACACTCGCCCTTACTCACACTACAGACCTGTTAAGATGCATCGTGTACGTTAAACCACCAGGGGGCGCATACTCGCCCTTACACACACTACAGACCTGTTAAGATGCATGGTGTACACTGAACTACCAGGAAGTGCATAGTAGCCCTTACTTGTCCAACAGGCCTATAAACATTTACATTGTACCTTAAACTACCACGACACGAACACGCACTTTTACTGCACCTACAGACCTGTTAACATGCACGTGATAGAATTTCCAACAGGCGGCGCACAGTCGCCCTTTCTTCAACTGCATACATGTTAACATGCACCGTGTACAATAAAGTGTGTGGAGCAGCTGAAGATATTAGGTGGTGTGGTGAGACGGTGTGGCTATAAGTTGGCGTGGGGAGGAGCAGAGGATTTTAGGTGGTGTTGGGAGGAGGTGAGGAGGTTACGTGTGGAGTGGGGAGGAGCTGAGGATATTACGTGGGTGGGGAGGAGCTGAGGTTATTAGATGGGGTGGGAATAACCTGAGGATATTATGTGGGGTGGGGAGGAGCTGATAGTATTAGGTGCGGTGGGGAGGAGCTGAGGATATTAGGTGGGGTGGGGAGGAGCTGATAGTATTAGGTGCGGTGGGGAGGAGCTGATGATATCCGGTGGGGTGGGGAGCAGCTTAATACATTTGGAGGGGTGGGGAGGAGGTAGGTATATTTGTCAGGGTGGGGAGGACCTGAAGACATTTGGAAGGGAGGGGAGGCTCTGAGGATATTAGGTGGCTGGGGAGGAGCTGAAGATATTCGGTGGAGTGGGGAGGAGCTGAAGATATTAGGTGGGGTGGGCAGGAGCTGGTAATATTAAGTAGGATGGCGAGAACCTGAAGATATTCGGTGGGGTGAGAGGAGCTGAGAATATTAGTTGTGGTGGGGAGAATGTAAGGATATTAAGTAGGGTGTGGAGCAGCTGATGATTTTCGGTGGGGTGGGTAGGAACAAAGGATATTAGGTGGGGTGGGGAGGAGCTGTGGATATTCGATGGGGTGATGTGAAGCTGAGCATATTCGGAAGGGTGGGGAGGAGCTTACGATTTTCGGTGGGTTGGGGAGGAGCTGACCATATTAGGTGAGGTGGGGAGGAGGTGAGGACATTAGTTCGGGTGGGGAAGAGTGGAGGATAAGATGTCTTGTTGGGGAGGAGCTGAGGACATTAGGTAGGGTGGGGTTGACCTGAGGATATTAGGTGGGGTGGAAAGGAGCTGAGGATATTAGGTGGGGATAGTGGAGCTGAAGATATTAGGTGGGGAGGGTGGAGCTGAGGATGTTAGGTGGAGTGGAGAAGAGCTGATGATGATAGGTGGGCTGGGGAGGAGCTGAGGATATTAGGTGGGGAGGGGAGGTGCTGAGGATATTTGATGGGGTGGGGAGGAGCTGAGGATATTAGGTGGGGTGGGGAGGAGCTGAGGTTATTAGGTGGGGTTGGGAGGCGCTGAGGATATTAGGTGGGGAGGTGATGAGCTGAGGATATTAGGTGGGGTGGGGAGGTGCTGAGGATATTTGGTGGCGTTGGGAGGAGCTGAATATATTAGGTGGAGTGGGGAGGAGCTGAGGATATTAGGTGGGGTGGGGAGGAGCTGAGGCTATTACATGGGGTGGGGAGGAGCTGAGGCAGTTAGTTGGGGTGGAGAAGAGCGGAGGATATTAGGTGGGGTGGGGAGGAGCTGATAATGTTAGGAGGGGTGGGGAGGAGTTGAGGATATTAGGTGGGGTGGGGAGGAGCTGTGGATATTAGGTGGGGTGGGGTGGTGCTGAGGATGTTAGGTGGGGTGGGGAGGAGCTGAGGATGTTAGGTGGGGTGGGGAGGAGCTGTGGATATTAGGTGGGGTGGGGAGGTGCTGAGGATTTTAGTTGGGGTGGGGAAGAGCTGAGGATGTTAGGTGGGGTGGGGAGAGCTGAGAATGTTCGGTGGGGTGAGGAAGAGCTGAGGATATTAGGTGGGGTGGGGAGGAGCTGAGGATGTTAGGTGGGGTGGGGGGGAGCTGAGGATGTTAGGTGGGGTGCGGAGGAGCTGTGGATATTAGGTGGGGTGGGGAGGAGCTGATAATGTTAGGTAGGATGGGAAGGAGCTGAGGATATTAGGTGGGGTGGGGAGGAGCTGTGGATATTAGGTGGGGTGGGGAGGTGCTGTGGATATTAGGTGGGGTGGGGAAGAGCTGAGGATGTTAGGTGGGTTGGGGAGAGCTGAGGATGTTCGGTGGGGTGCGGAAGAGCTGAGGATATTAGGTGGGGTAGGGAGGAGCTGAGGATGTTAGGTGGGGTGGGGGGGAGCTGAGGATGTTAGTTGGGGTGGGGAAGCTGAGGATATTAGGTGTGTGGGGAGGAGCTGAAGATATTGTTGTGTTGGGGTGGAGCTGAGGATATTATGTGGGGTGAGGACGGGCTGAGGATATTCGGTGGGGTGTGGAGGAGCTGAGGATAGTAGGAGGGGTGGGGAGGACCTGAGGATATTAGGTGGGGTGGGGAGGAGCTGTTATTAGCTGGGTTGGGAGGAGCTGAGTATATTATGTGTGGTGGGGTGGAGCAGAGGATATTAGGTGGGGTGGGGGGGGGGAAGCAGAGGATATTAGCTGGGGTGGGGATGAGCTGAGGATATTAGGTGTGGTAGAGGGGGAGCTGAGCATATAAGCTGAGTTTGGAATGAGCAAAGTGTATTAGGTTGATAGGGGAGGAGCTGAGTTTATTAGATGGGGTGTGGAGGAGCTGAGGTTATTAGGTGGGTAGGAACTGAGGGTATTAGGTGGGGTGGAGAGAAGCTGAGCATATTCGGTGTGGAGGAGCTGAGGATATTAGGTGGGGTGGGGAGAAGCTGAGCATATTCGGTGGAGGAGGCGCTGAGGATATTTGTTGGGGTGGGGAGGAGCTGAGGATAGTAGGTGGGTTGGGGAGGCGCTGAGGATATTAGGTGGGGTGGGGTGGTGCTGAGGATATTAGGTGGGGTGGGGAGGAGCTGAGGATATTAGGTGGGGTGGGGAGGAGCTGAGGATATTAGGTGGGGTGGGGAGGTGCTGAGGGTACTAGGTGGGTTGAGGAGGAGCAGAGAATAATGGGTGATGTGGGGAGGAGCTGAGGATATTAGATGGTGTGGGGAGGTAATGAAGATATTAGGTGATGTGTGAAGGAGCTGGGGATATTAGGCGGGGTGAGGAGGATCTGTGAATAATAGGTAAGGTGGGGCGGAGCTGAGGATATTAGGTGGGTTGGGGAGGAGCTGTGGATGAAGGTGCGGTGGGGAGAAGCTGAGGATAATAGGTGGGGTGGGGAGGAGCTGAGGATATTAGGTGAGGTGGGGAGAAGCTGAGGCTATTAGCTGGGGTGGGGAGGAGCTGAGTATATTAGGTGGGGTGGGGAGGAGCTGAGGATATTAGATGGAGTGCGCAGGAGCTAACGATATTAGGTGGGGCGGGGAGGAAATGAGGATAGTAGATGGGATGGGGAGGCGCTGAGGATCTTAGGATGGGTGGGGAGGACCTGAGGATATTAGGTGGGGTGGGGAGGATCTGAGAATGTTAGGTGGGGTTGGTCGGATCTGAGGGTATGACCTGGTGTGAAGAGTAGCTGAGGATATTATGTGAGGTCGGGAGGTGCTGAGGATATTAGGTGGGTTGGGGAGGTGCTGAGGATATTAGGTGGGTTGGGGAGGAGCTGTGGATATTGGGTGGAGTGGGGAGAAGCTGAGGATAATAGGTGGGCTGGGGAGGAGCTGAGGATATTAGGTCAAGTGGGGAGGTGCTGAGGATATTAGCTGGGGTGGGGAGGAGCTGAGAATATTAGGTGCAATGGGGCGGAGCTGAGGATATTAGGTGGGGTGACGAGAAGCTCAGGATATTAGGTGGGTGAGGGGGAGCTGAGGATATTTTGTGGGGTAGGGGTATCTGAGGATATTACGTGGGGTTGGGAGGAGCTAAGGATATTAGGTGGTGTGGGGAGGAGCTGAGGAATTTAGATGGGATGGGGAGGACCTGAGGATATTAGGTGGGGTGGGGAGTAGCTGAGGATATTAGGTTGGTTGGGGAGGAGATGAGGATATTAGGTGAGGTGGGGAGGAGATGAGGATATTAGGTTGTGTCGGGAGGAGCTGAAGATGTTAGGTGGGTTGGGGAGGAGCTGAGGATATTCGGTGGGGTGTGGAGGAGCTGAGGATAGTAGGAGGGGTGGGGAGGACCTGAGGATATTAGGTGGGGTGGGGAGGAGCTGTTATTAGCTGGGTTGGGAGGAGCTGAGTATATTATGTGTGGTGGGGTGGAGCAGAGGATATTAGGTGGGGTGGGGGGGGGGAAGCAGAGGATATTAGCTGGGGTGGGGATGAGCTGAGGATATTAGGTGTGGTAGAGGGGGAGCTGAGCATATAAGCTGAGTTTGGAATGAGCAAAGTGTATTAGGTTGATAGGGGAGGAGCTGAGTTTATTAGATGGGGTGTGGAGGAGCTGAGGTTATTAGGTGGGTAGGAACTGAGGGTATTAGGTGGGGTGGAGAGAAGCTGAGCATATTCGGTGTGGAGGAGCTGAGGATATTAGGTGGGGTGGGGAGAAGCTGAGCATATTCGGTGGAGGAGGCGCTGAGGATATTTGTTGGGGTGGGGAGGAGCTGAGGATAGTAGGTGGGTTGGGGAGGCGCTGAGGATATTAGGTGGGGTGGGGTGGTGCTGAGGATATTAGGTGGGGTGGGGAGGAGCTGAGGATATTAGGTGGGGTGGGGAGGAGCTGAGGATATTAGGTGGGGTGGGGAGGTGCTGAGGGTACTAGGTGGGTTGAGGAGGAGCAGAGAATAATGGGTGATGTGGGGAGGAGCTGAGGATATTAGATGGTGTGGGGAGGTAATGAAGATATTAGGTGATGTGTGGAGGAGCTGGGGATATTAGGCGGGGTGGGGAGGATCTGTGAATAATAGGTAAGGTGGGGCGGAGCTGAGGATATTAGGTGGGTTGGGGAGGAGCTGTGGATAAAGGTGCGGTGGGGAGAAGCTGAGGATAATAGGTGGGGTGGGGAGGAGCTGAGGATATTAGGTGGGTTGGGGAGGAGCTGAGGATATTAGGTGTGGTGGGGGCAGCTGAGGATATTAGGTGCGGTGGGGAGGAGGTAAGGATATTCGGTGGGGTGGGGAGGAGCTGAGGATATTAGGTGGGGTGGATAAGATCTGAAGATATTAGGTGGGGTGGGGTGGGTAGGAGCTGAGGATAATAGGTGGGGTTGGGGAGGAGCTGAGGATATTAGGTGGGATGGGAGGAGCTGATGATAATAGGTGGGGTGGGGAGGAGCTGAGAATATTGGTGGAGTGGGGAGGAGATGAGGATTTTTGGTTGTTTGGGGAGGAGCTGAGGATATTAGGTGGGTGGGGAGGAGCTGAAGATATTAGTTGGGGTTGGGAGGAGCTGCGGATATTAGGTATGTTGGGGAGGAGCTGAGGATATTAGGTGGGATGGGACGGAGCTGAGGAAATTAGGTGGGGCGGGGAGTAGTGAGGATATTAGTTGGGGTGGGGAGGAGCTGCGGTTATTAGTTATGTTGGGGAGGAGCTGAGGATATTAGGTGGGGTGGGTAGGAGCTGAAGATATTGGGTGGGGTGGTGAGGATTTGAGGATATTAGGTGGGGTGTGGAGGAGCTGAGGATATTAGGAGGGGTTGGGAAGGAGCTGAGGATATTAGGTGGG
Organism: Squalus acanthias; assembly: GCA_030390025.1. Lineage (NCBI taxonomy): Eukaryota > Metazoa > Chordata > Chondrichthyes > Squaliformes > Squalidae > Squalus > Squalus acanthias. The sequence continues at coordinate 439,171 of JASTWF010000111.1, read as the reverse complement.
GTGGGGAGGAGCTGATTATATTAGGTGGGGTGGGGAGGAGCTGAGTATATTGGTGGGGAGTGGAGGAGCTGATTATATTAGGTGGAGTGGTGAGAAGCTGAGGATATTAGGCGGGGTGGGGAGGAGCTGAGGATATTAGGTAGGGTGGGGAGGAGCTGAGGGTATTAGTTGGGGTGGGGAGGAGCTGAGGATATTAGATGGGGTGGAGAGGAGCTGAGGATATTAGTTCGGGTGTGGAGGATCTTGTGATATGAGGTTGTGTGGGGAGGAGCTGAGGATATTAGGTGGGGTGGGGAGGAGCTGAGGATATTAGGTGAGGTGGGGAGGAGCTGTGGATATTATGTGGGCTGGGGATGAGCTGAGCATATTAGGTGGGGAGGAGCTGAGGATATTAAGTGGGGTGGGGAGGAGCTGAGGATAGTAGGTGGGGTGGATGGGCGCTGAGGATATTAGGTGGGGTGGGTCGGATCTGAGGGCATTAACTGTTGTGGGGAGGAGCTGAGGATATTAAGTGGGGTGGGGAGGAGCTGAGGATGTTAGGTGGGGTGGGGAGGAGCTAAGAATATTAGGTGGGGTGTTTCGGATCTGAGGGTATGACCTGGTGTGAAGAGTAACTGAGGATATTAGGTGTGGTGGGGAGGAGCTGAGAATATTAGATGATGTGGGGAGGAGCTGAGGCTATTAGGTGAGGTGGGGAGGAGCTGCGAATATTAGGTGGGGTGGGGAGGTGCTGAGGATATTAGGTGAGGTCTGGAGGAGCTGAGGATATTAGGTGGGGTGGGGAGGTGCTGAGGATATTAGGTGAGGTCTGGAGGAGCTGAGGATATTAGGCGGGGTGGGGAGGAGCTGAGGATATTAGGTGAGGTCTGGAGGAGCTGAGGATATTAGGTGGGGTGGGGAGGTGCTGAGGATATTAGGTGAGGTCTGGAGGAGCTGAGGATATTAGGCGGGGTGGGGAGGAGCTGAGGATATTAGGTACGGTAAGGCGGAGCGGAGGATATTAGGTGGGTTGTGGAGGAGCTGAGGATATTCGTTTGCTTGGGAAGGAGCTGAGGATACTAGGTGGGGTGGGGAGGACGTGAAGATATTTGTTAGGTTTGGGAGGAGCTGAGGATATTAGGTGGGGTGGGGAGGAGCTGAGGATATTAGGTGGGGTGGGGTTGAGCTGAGTATATTAGGTGGGGTGGGGAGGAGCTGAGGATATTAGGTGGGGTGTGGAGGAGCTGAGGATATTAGTTGCGGTGGGGAGGAGCTTGTGATATTAGGTGGAGGGGCGAGGAGCTGAGGATATGAGGTGGTGGGAGTGGCTTACGATATTACGTGGGGTGGGGTGGAGCTGAGGATATTAGGTGGGGTGGGGAGTAGTGAGGATATTAGTTGGGGTGAGGAGGAGCTGCGGATATTGGGTGGGGTGGCGAGGTGTTGAGGATATTAGGTGGGGTGTGGAGGAGCTGAGGATCTTCGGAGGGGTGGGGAGGAGCTGAGGATATTAGATGGGTTGGGGAGGAGCAGAGGATATTGGGTGGGGTGGCGAGGTGTTGAGGATATTAGGTGGGGTGTGGATGAGCTGAGGATATTCGGAGGGGTGGGGAGGAGCTGAGGATATTAGATGGGCTTTGGCGAAGCTGAGGATATTAGGTGAGGTGGTGAGGAGCTGAGGATATTAGTTGGGTATGGGAGGAGCTGAGGATATTAGGTGGGGTGGGGAGGAGCTGAGGATATGAGGTGGTGGGAGTGGCTTTGGATATTAGGTCGGGTGGAGAGGAGCTGAGTATATTAGGTGGGGTGGGGAGGAGCTGATGATATTAGGTGGGGTGTGGAGGAGCTGAGGATATTAGGTGGGGTGGGGAGGAGCTGAGGATATTAGTTGGGGTGGGGAGGAGCTGAGGATATTAGGTGTTGTTGGGAGGAGCTGAGGATATTAGGTGAGGTGGGGAAGAGCTGTGGATATTAGGCTGGGTGGGGAGGAGCTGAGGATATTAAGTGGGGTGCCGAGGAGCTGAGGATAGTAGGTGGGGTGGGGGACCGCTGAGGATATTAGGTGGGGTGGGTCGCATCTGAGGGCATTACCTGTTGTGGGGAGGAGCTGAGTATATTAGGTGGGGTGTGGAGGAGCTGAGGATATTAGGTGGGGTGTGGAGGAGCTGAGGATATTAGGTGGGGTGGGGAGGAGCTGAGGAATTTAGATGGGATGGGGAGGAGCTGAGGATATTAGGTGGGGTGGGGAGGAGCTGAGGATATTAAGTAGGGTGGGGAGGAGCATAGGATATTAGGTGAGGTGGGGAGGAGTTGTGGATATTAGGTGGGGTGGGGAGGAGCAGAGGATATTATGTGCGTTGGGGACGAGCTGAGCATATTCTGTGGGGAGGAGCTGAGGATATTAAATGGGGTGGTGAGGAGCTGAGGATAATAGGTGGGGTGGGGGGGCACTGAGGATATTAGGTGGGGTGGGTCGGATCTGTGGGTATGACCTGGTGTGAAGAGTAGCTGAGGATATTAGGTGGGGAGGGGAGGTGCTGAGGATATTAGGTGAGGTCTGGAGGAGCTGAGGATATTAGGCGAGGTGGGGAGGAGCTGAGGATAATAGGTGGGTTGGGGAGGAGCTGAGGATATCGGTGGATTGGGGAGGAGCTGAGGATATTAGGTGGGGTGGGGAGGAGCTGAGGATATTAGGTGGGGTGGGGAGGAGCTGAAGATATTAGTTGGGTTTGGGAGGAGCTGAGGATATTAGGTGGGGTGGGGAGGAGCTGAGGATATGAGGTGGTGGGAGTGGCTTAGGATATTACGTGGGGTGGGGAGGAGCTGAGGATATGAGGTGGGGTGGGGAGGAGCTGAAGATATTAGTTGGGTTTGGGAGGAGCTGAGGATATTACGTGGGGTGGGGAGGAGCTGAGGATATGAGGTGGGGTGGGGAGGAGCTGAAGATATTCGGTGGGGTGGGGAGGAGCTGAGGATTTTAGGTGGGGAGTGGAGGAGCTGAGGATATTAGTTGGGGTGGGGAGGAGTTTGTGATATTAGGTGGAGGGGCGAGGAGCTGAGGATATGAGGTAGTGGGAGTGGCTTAGGATATTACTTGGGGTGGGGAGGAGCTGAGGATAATAGGTATGTTGGGGAGGAGCTGAGGATATTAGGTGGGGTGGGGAGGAGCTGAGGATATTGGGTGGGGTGGGGAGGAGCTGAGATTCTTAGGTGGGGTGGGTGGAGCTGAGGATATTAGATGTGGTGGGGAGGAGCTGAGGATATTAGATGGGGTTTGGTGAAGCTGAGGATATTAGATGTGGTGGGGAGGAGCTGATGATATTAGATGGGGTTTGGTGAAGCTGAGGATATTAGATGTGGTGGGGAGGATCAGAGGATATTAGGTGGGTTTGGGATGAGCTGAGCATATTCGGTGTGGAGGAACGGAGGATATTTGGCAGGTTGGGGAGGAGCTGAGGATATTAGTTGGGTTCTGGAGGAGCTGATAATGTTAAATGGAGTGGGGAGGAGCTGTGGATATTAGGTGGGTGAGGGGGAGCTTAGCATATTTTGTGGGGTATTGGTATCTGAGGATATTATGTGGGGTGGGGAGGAGCTGAGGATATTAGGTAGGGTGGGGAGGAGCTGAGGAATTTAGATGGGATGGGGAGGAGCTGAGGATATTAGGTGGGGTGGGGAGGAGCTGAGGATATTAGCTGGGGTGGGGAGGAGCTGAGGATATTAGGTGGGGTCGGGGAGGAGCTGAGGATATTAGGTGGTGTGGGGAGGAGCTGAGGATATTAGGTGTTGTGGGGAGGAGCTGAGGATATTAGGTGGGGTGGGGAGCAGCTGAGGATATTAGGTGAGGTCGGGAGGTGCTTTGGATATTAGGTGGGGTGGGGAGGAGCAGAGGATAGTAGGTGGGGTGGGGGGGCGCTCAGGATATTAGGTGGGGTGGGTCGGATCTGAGGGCATTACCTGTTGCGGGGAGGAGCTGAGGATATTCGGTTGGGTGGGGAGGAGCTGAGAATATTAGGTGGGTTGTTCCGGATCTGAGGGTATGACCTGGTGTGAAGAGTAGCTGAGGATATTAGGTGAGGTCTGGAGGAGCTGAGGATATTAGGCGGGGTGGGGAGGAGCTGAGGATATTAGATACGGTGAGGCGGAGCTGAGGATATTAGGTGGGTTGGGGAGGAGCTGAAGATATTAGTTGTGTTTGGGAGGAGCTGAGGATATTAGGTGGGGTGGGGAGGAGCTGAGGATATGAGGTGGTGCGAGTGGCTTAGGATATTACGTGGGGTGGGGAGTAGCTGAGGATATTAGGTTGGGTGGGGAGGAGCTGAGGATATTAGGTGGGGTGGGGAGGAGCTGCGGATATTAGGTGGGGTGTGGACGAGCTGTGGATATTAGTTCTGGTGGGGAGGATCTTGTGATATTAGGTGGAGGGGCGAGGAGCTGAGGATATTAGGTGGGGTGGGGAATAGTGAGGATATTATTTGGGGTGGGGAGGAGCTGCGGATATTAGGAATGTTGGGGAGGAGCTGAGGATATTAGGTGGGGTGGGGAGGAGCTGAGGATATTGGGTTTGGTGGCGAGGAGCTGAGGAAATTAGGAGGGGTAGGGAGGAGCTGAGGATATTAGGTGGAGTGGGGAGGTGCTGAGGATATTATGTGGGGTGGCGAGGAGTTGAGGATATTAGGTGGGGTATGGAGGAGCTGAGGATATTAGGAGGGGTGGGGAGGAGCTGAGGATATTAGATGGGGTTTGGCGAAGCTGAGGAAATTAGGTGGGTGGGGAGGAGCTGAGATTCTTAGGTGGGGTGGGGCGGAGCTTAGGATATTAGATTTGGTGGGGAGGAGCTGAGGATATTAGTTGGGGTGAGGAGGAGCTTGTGATATTAGGTGGTGTGGGGAGGAGCTGAGGATATTAGGTGGGGTGGGGGGGAGCTGAGGATATTATGTGGTGTGGGGTGGATCTGAGGATATTATGTGGGTTTGGGATGAGCTGAGCATAGTCGGTGGGGAGGAACGGAGGATATTATGTGGGGTGGGGAGGAGCTGACGATATTTGGTAGGTTGGGGAGGAGCTGAGGATATCAGGAGGGGTGGGGAGGAGCTGAGGATAATAGGTGGGGTGGGGGGCGCTGAGGATTTTGGGTGGGATGGGTCGGTTCTGAGGGCATTACCTGTTGTGGGGAGGAGCTGAGGATATTAGGTTGGGTGGGGAGGAGCTGAGATTCTTAGGTGGAGTGGGGAGGAGCTGAGGATATTAGGTAGGGTGGGGTGGAGCTTGTGATATTAGGTGATGTGGGGAGGAGCTGAGGATATTAGCTGTGGTGGGGATGAGCTGAGGATATTAGGTGGTGTGGGGAGTAGCAGCGGATATTATGTGGGTTTGGGATGAGCTGAGCATATTCGGTGGGGAGGAACTGAGGATATTAGGTGGCGTGGGGAGGAGCTGAGGATATTTGGTGGGGTGGGGAGGAGCTGAGGATATTAGTTGCGTTCTGGAGGAGCTGATAATGTTAAATGGAGTGGGGAGGAGCTGAGGATATTAGATGGGCTGGGGAGGAGCTCAGGATAGTATGTCGGTGAGGGGGAGCTGAGGGTATTTTTTGGGGTAGGGGTATCTGAGGATATTATGTGGAGTGGGGAGGAGCTGTGGATATTAGGTGGGGTGGAGAGGAGCTGAGGAATTTAGCTGGGATGGGGAGGATCTGAGGATATTCGGTGGGGTCGGGTGGAGCTGAGGATATTCGGTCGGTTGGGGAGGAGCTGAGGATATTCGGTGTGGTGTGGAGGAGCTGATGATATTAGGTGGGGTGGGGAGGAGCTGAGGATATTAGGTGGGGTGGGGAGGAGCTGATGATATTAGGTGGGGTGGGAGGAGCTGAGGATATTAGGTGGGGTGGGGAGGAGCTGAGGATATTAGTTGGGGTGTGGAGGATCTGAGGATATTCGGTGGGGTGGGGAGGAGATGAGGATATTAGGTGGGGTGTGTAGGAGCTGAGGATATTAGGTGGGGTGGGTAGGAGCTGAGGATAATAGGTGGGGTGGGGGGGAGCTGAGGATATTAGGTGGGGTGGGGAGGAGCTGAGAATATTGGTGGAGTGGGGAGGAGCTGAGTATATTCGGTTGTTTGGGGAGGAGCTGAGGATATTAGGTGAGGTGGGGCGGAGCTGAAGATATTAGTTGGGTTTGGGAGGAGCTGAGGATATTAGGTGGGGTGGGGAAGAGCTGAGGATATGAGGTGGTGGGAGTGGCTTTGGATATTAGGTGGGGTGGGGAGGAGCTGAGGATATTAGGTGGGGTGGGGACGAGCTGATGATATTATGTGGGGTGGGGTGGAGCTGATGATATTAGGTGGGGTGGGGAGCAGCTGAGGATATTAGCTGGCGTGGGGAGGAGCTGAGTATATTAGGTGGGGTGGGGAGGAGCTGAGGATATTAGGTGGAGTGGGGAGGAGCTGAGGAAATTAGTTGAGGTGGGGAGGAGCTGAGGATATTAGGTGGGGTAGGGAGGAGCTGAGGATATTACGTGGGGTGGGGAGGTGCTGAGGATATTAGGTGGGGTGGGGAGGAGCTGAGGATATTAGGTGGGGTCTGGAGGAGCTGATGATATTACGTGGGGTGGGGAGGTGCTGAGGATATTAGGTGATATCTTGAGGAGCTGAGGATATTAGGCGGGGTGGGGAGGAGCTGAGGATATTAGGTACGGTGAGGCAGAGCTTAGGATATTAGTTGGGTTGGGGAGGAGCTCAGGATATTGGTGGAGTGGGGAGGAGCTGAGGATATCAGGTGGGGTGGGAAGGAGCTGAGGATATGAGGTGGTGGGAGTGGCTTAGGATATTACGTGGGGTGGGGAGGACCTGAGGATATTAGGTGGGGTGGGGAGGAGCTGAGGATATTAGGTGGGGTGGGGAGGAGCTGATGATATTAGGAGGGTTGTGGAGGAGCTGAGGATATTAGTTGGGATGGGGACGAGCTTGTCATATTAGGTGGAGGGGCGAGGAGCTGAGGATATTAGGTGGGGAGAGGAGGATTGAGGATATTAGGTGGGGTGGGGAGGAGCTGCGGATATTAGATGTGGTGGGGAGGAGCTGAGGTATTTAGTTGGGGTGGGGAGGAGCTTGTGATATTAGGTGGGGTGGAGAGGAGCTGAAGATATTAGTTCGGGTGTGGATGAGCTTGTGATATGAGTAGGTGTGGGGAGGAGCTGAGGATATTAGGTGTGGTGGGGATGAGCTGAGGATATTAGGTGTGGTGGGGAGGAGCTGTGGATATTAGGTGGGTTGGGGAGGAGCAGAGAATATTATGTGGGGTGGGGATGAGCTGCGGATATTCGGTGGGGAGGAGCTGAGGATATTAAGTGGGGTGGGGAGGAGCTGAGGATAGTAGGTGGGGTGGGGGGGCGCTGAGGATATTAGGTGGGGTGGGTCGGATCTGAGGGCATTACCTGTTGTGGGGAGGAGCTGAGGATATTCTGTTGGGTGGGGAGGAGCTGAGGATATTAGGTGGGGTGGGGAGGAGCTGAGGATATTACGTGGGGTGGGGAGGTGCTGAGGATATTAGGTGATATCTTGAGGAGCTGAGGATATTAGGCGGGGTGGGGAGGAGCTGAGGATATTAGGTACGGTGAGGCAGAGCTTAGGATATTAGGTGGGTTGGGGAGGAGCTCAGGATATTGGTGGAGTGGGGAGGAGCTGAGGATATCAGGTGGGGTGGGAAGGAGCTGAGGATATGAGGTGGTGGGAGTGGCTTAGGATATTACGTGGGGTGGGGAGGACCTGAGGATATTAGGTGGGGTGGGGAGGAGCTGAGGATATTAGGTGGGGTGGGGAGGAGCTGAGGATATTAGGAGGGTTGTGGAGGAGCTGAGGATATTAGTTGGGATGGGGACGAGCTTGTCATATTAGGTGGAGGGGCGAGGAGCTGAGGATATTAGGTGGGGAGAGGAGGATTGAGGATATTAGGTGGGGTGGGGAGGAGCTGCGGATATTAGATGTGGTGGGGAGGAGCTGAGGTATTTAGTTGGGGTGGGGAGGAGCTTGTGATATTAGGTGGGGTGGAGAGGAGCTGAAGATATTAGTTCGGGTGTGGAGGAGCTTGTGATATGAGTAGGTGTGGGGAGGAGCTGAGGATATTAGGTGTTGTGGGGTGGAGCTGAGGATCTTTGGTAAGGTGGGGAGGAGCTGAGGATATTATGTGGGGTAGGGAGGAGCTTAGCATATTCGGTATGGAGGAGCTGAGGATAATAGGTGGGGTGGGGGGCGCTGAGGATAATAGGTGAGGTGAGTCGGATCTGAGCCTATTAGGTGAGGTGGGGAGGAGCTGAGGATATTAGGGGGTGGTTCGGATCTGTGGGTATGACCTGGTGTGAAGAGTAGCTGAGGATTTTAGGTGGGGTGGGGAGGAGCTGAGAATATTAGGTGATGTGGGGAGGAGCTGAGGATATTAGGTGGGGTGGGGAGGTGCTGAGGATATTAGGTGAGGTCTGGAGGAGCTGAGGATATTATGCGTTGTGGGGAGGAGCTGAGGATACTAGGTACGGTGAGGTGGAGCTGAGGATATTAGGTGGGTTGTGGAGGAGCTGAGGTTATTAGTTGGGGTGGGGAGAAGCTGAGGATAATAGGTGGGTGGGGAGGAGCTGTGGATACTAGGTCAAGTGGGAAGGTTCTGAGGATATTAGCTGCGGTGGGGAGGAGCTGAGGATATTAGGTGGTGTGGGGAGGAGCTGAGGATATTAGTTGGGTTCTGGAGGAGCTGAAAATATTAAGTGGAGTATGGAGGAGCTCAGGATATTAGGTGGGTGAGGGGGAGCTAAGGATATTTTGTGGGGTAGGGGTATCTGAGGATATTAGGTGAAGTATGGAGGAGCTGGGGATATTAGGTGGGGTGGGGAGGAGCTGAAGATAATATTTGGGGTTGGGAGGAGCTGAGGTATTAGGTGGGGTGGGGAGGAGCTGAGGATATGAGGAGGTGGGAGTGGCTTAGGATATTAGGTGGGGTGTGGAGGAGCTGAGGATATTAGGTGGGTTGGGGAGGAGCAGAGGATATTAGGTGGCGTGGGGAGGAGCTGAGGATATTATGTGGGGTGGGGAGGAGCTGAGGATTTTCGGTTGGTTGGGGAGGAGCTGAGGATATTAGGTGTGGGTGGGGAGGAGCTAAAGATATTAGATGGGTTTGGGAGGAGCTGAGGATATAGGTTGAGTGGGGAGGAGTGAGGATATTAGGTGGGGTGGGGAGGAGCTGCGGATATTAGTTGGGGTGGGGAGGAGCTTGTGATATTAGGTGGGGGGCGAGGAGCTGAGGATATTACGTGTGGTGGGGATGAGCTGAGGATATTAGGTGGGGTGGAGAGGAGCTGAGGATATTAGTTCGGGTGTGAAGGAGCTTGTGATATGAGGTGGAGGGGCGAGGAGCTGAGGATATTACGTGTGGTGGGGATGAGCTGAGGATATTAGGTGAGGTGGGGAAGAGCTGAGGATATTAGGTGGGATGGGGATGAGCTGAGGATATTAGGTGTGGTGGGGATGAGCTGAGGATATTAGGTGGGGTGGGGAGGAGCAGAGGATATTATGTGGGGTGGGGATGAGCTTAGCATATTCGGTTGGGAGGAGCTGAGGATATTAAGTGGGATGGTGGGGCGCTGAGGATATTAGGTGGGGTGGGGAGGAGCTGAGGATAATAGGAGGGGTGGGGGGGGCGCTGAGGATATTAGGTGGGATGGGTCGGATCTGAGGGCATTACCTGTTGTGGGGAGAAGCTGAGGATATTAGGTTGGGTGGGGAGGAGCTGAGAATATTAGGTGATGTTGGGAGGAGCTGAGGCTATTAGGTGGGGTGGGGAGGTGCTGAGGATGTAAGGTAAGGTCTGGAGTAGCTGAGGATATTAGGCGGGGTGGGGTGGAGCTGAGGATATTAGTTGGTGTGTAGAGGAGCTTGTGATATTATGTGGTGTGGGGATGAGCTGAGGATATTAGGTTGGGTGTGGATGAGCTCAGTATATTCGGTGTTGTGGGGAGGAGCTGAGGATATTAGGTGCGGTGGGGAGGAGCTGAGGATATTAGTTGGGGTGGGGAGGAGCTGAGGATATTTGTTGGGGTGGGGAGGAGCTGAGGATATTAGCTGGGGTTTGTAGGAGCTGAGGATAATAGGTGGGTTGGGGGGAGCTGAGGATATTCGGAGCGATGTGGAGGAGCTGATGATAATAGGTGGGGTGGGGAGGAAATGAGGATATTAGCTGGGGTGGGGAGGAGCTGAGGATATTCGGTTGGTTGGGGAGGAGCTGAGGATATTAGCTGGGGTGTGGAGGAGCTGAAGATATGAGGTGGGGTGGTGAGGAGCTGAAGATATGAGGTGGGGTGGTGGGGAGCTGAGAATATTAGGTTGGGTGGGGAGGAGCTGAGAATATTAGTTGGGGTGGGGAGGAGCTGAGAATATTAGGTGATGTTGGGAGGAGCTGAGGATATTGGGTGAGGTGGGGTGGAACTGAAGATATTAGGTGGGGTGGGGAGGTGCTGAGGATATTAGTTGGGGTGGGGAGAAGCTGAGGATAATAGGTGGGGTGAGGAGGAGCAGGGGATATTAGGTGGGGTGGGGTGGAGCTGAGAATATTAGGTGATGTTGGGAGGTTCTGTGGATATTAGCTGCGGTGGGGAGGAGCTGAGGATATTAGGTGGTGTGGGAGGGAGCTGAGGATATTAGTTGGGTTCTGGAGGAGCTGATAATATTAAGTGGAGTAGGGAGGAGCTCAGGATATTAGGTGGATGAGGGGGAGCTGAGGATACTTTGTGAGGTAGGGGTATCTGAGGATATTAGGTGGGGTGGGGAGGAGCTGGGGATATAATTTGGGTTTGGGAGGAGCTGAGGATATTAGGTGGGGTGGGGAGGAGCTGAGGATATGAGGTGGTGGAAGTGGCTTAGGATATTAGCTGGTGTGGGGAGGAGCTGAGGATATTAGGTGGGGTGGGGTGGAGCAGAGGATATTAGGTGGCGTGGGGAGGAGCTGAGGATATTAGGAGAGGTGGTGAGGAGCTGAGGATATTAGGTGGGGTGGGGAGGAGTTGAGGATATTAGGAGAGGTGGTGAGGAGCTGAGGATATTAGGTGGGGTGGGGAGGAGTTGAGGATATTAGGTGGGGTGGGGAGGAGCTGAGGATATTAGGTGGGGAGGAGCTGAGGATATTAGGTGGGGTGGGGATGAGTTGAGGATATTAGGTGGGGTGGGGAGGAGGTGAGGATATAAGTAGGGTTGGGGAGGAGCTGAGGATATTCGGTGGGGTGGGGAGGAGCTTGTGATATGAGGTGGATGGGGAGGAGCTGAGGATATTAGGTGGGGTGGGGATGAGTTGAGGATATTAGGTGGGGTGGGGAGGAGGTGAGGATATAAGTTGGGTTGGGGAGGAGCTGAGGATATTCGGTGGGGTGGGGAGGAGCTTGTGATATGAGGTGGATGGGGAGGAGCTGAGGATATTAAGTGGGGTGGGGATGAGTTGAGGATATTAGGTGGTGTGGGGAGGAGCTGAGGATATTAGGTGGGGTGTGGAGTAGCTGAGGATATTAGGTGGGGTGGGGAGGAGCTGAGAATATTAGGTGGGTGGGGGGGAGCTCAGGGTATTAGGTGGGGTGGAGGAGCTTGAAGATATTTTGTGTGGTGCGGTGGAGCTTAGGATATTAGATGGGGTGGGGTGGAGCTGAGGATATTAGTTGGGGTGGGGAGGAGCTTGTGATATTAGGTGATGTCGGGAGGAGCTGAGTATATTAGGTGGTGTGGAGAGGAGCTGGGGTTATTAGGTGGGGTGGGGAGGAGCTTGTGATATTATGTGGTGTGGGGAGGAGCTGAGGATATTAGGTTGGTGGGGATGAGCTCAGGATATTCGGTGGTGTGGGGAGGAGCTGAGGATATTAGGTGAGGTAGGGAGGAGCTGAGGATATTAGTTGGGGTGGGGAGGAGCTGAGGATATTAGGTGGGGTTTGGAGGAGCTGAGGATATTAGGTGGGGGGGTAGGAGCTGAGGATATTAGGTTGGTGGGGATGAGCTCAGGATATTCGGTGGTGTGGGGAGGAGCTGAGGATATTAGGTGAGGTAGGGAGGAGCTGAGGATATTAGTTGCGGTGGGGAGGAGCTGAGGATATTTGTTGGGGTGGGGAGGAGCTGAGGATATTAGCTGGGGTTTGTAGGAGCTGAGGATAATAGGTGGGTTGGGGGGAGCTGAGGATATTCGGAGCGATGTGGAGGAGCTGATGATAATAGGTGGGGTGGGGAGCAAATGAGGATATTAGCTGGGGTGGGGAGGAGCTGAGGATATTCGGTTGGTTGGGGAGGAGCTGAGGATATTAGCTGGGGTGTGGAGGAGCTGAAGATATGAATGGGGTGGTGAGGAGCTGAAGATATGAGGTGGGGTGGTGGGGAGCTGAGAATATTAGGTTGGGTGGGGAGGAGCTGAGAATATTAGTTGGGGTGGGGAGGAGCTGAGAATATTAGGTGATGTTGGGAGGAGCTGAGGATATTGGGTGAGGTGGGGTGGAACTGAGGATATTAGGTGGGGTGGGGAGGTGCTGAGGATATTAGTTGGGGTGGGGAGAAGCTGAGGATAATAGGTGGGGTGAGGAGGAGCAGGGGATATTAGGTGGGGTGGGGTGGAGCTGAGAATATTAGGTGATGTTGGGAGGTTCTGTGGATATTAGCTGCGGTGGGGAGGAGCTGAGGATATTAGGTGGGGTGGGGAGGAGCAGAGGATAATAGGTGGGGTGGGGAGGAGCAGAGGATATTAGGTGGTGTGGGGGGGAGATGAGGATATTAGTTGGGTTCTGGAGGAGCTGATAATATTAAGTGGATTAGGGAGGAGCTCAGGATATTAGGTGGGTGAGGGGGAGCTGAGGATACTTTGTGAGGTAGGGGTATCTGAGGATATTAGGTGGGGTGGGGAGGAGCTGGGGATATAATTTGGGTTTGGGAGGAGCTGAGGATATTAGGTGGGGTGGGGAGGAGCTGAGGATATGAGGTGGTGGAAGTGGCTTAGGATATTAGCTGGTGTGGGGAGGAGCTGAGGATATTAGGTGGGGTGGGGTGGAGCAGAGGATATTAGGTGGCGTGGGGAGGAGCTGAGGATATTAGGAGAGGTGGTGAGGAGCTGAGGATATTAGGTGGGGTGGGGAGGAGTTGATGATATTAGGAGAGGTGGTGAGGAGCTGAGGATATTAGGTGGGGTGGGGAGGAGTTGAGGATATTAGGTGGGGTGGGGAGGAGCTGAGGATATTAGGTGGGGAGGAGCTGAGGATATTAGGTGGGGTGGGGATGAGTTGAGGATATTAGGTGGGGTGGGGAGGAGGTGAGGATATTAGCTGGGGTGTGGAGGAGCTGAGGATGTTAGGTGGGGTGGGGAGGAGCTGAGGATATTAGCTGGAGTGGGGTGGAGATGAGGCTGTTTGATGGGGTGGGGAGAGCTGAGGATATTAATGGGGTGGGGAGGAGCTGCGAATATTAGGTGGGGTGGGGAGGAGCTGAGGATATTAGGTGGGGTGAGGAGGAGCTGAGGATATTAGGTGGGGTGAGGAGGAGCTGAGGATATTAGGTGGGGTTTGGAGGAGCTGAGGATATTAGGTGGGGTGGGGAGGAGCTGAGGATATTAGGTGGGGTGAGGAGGAGCTGAGGATATTAGGTGGGGTGGGGAGGAGCTGAGGATATGAGGTGGGGTGGGGGGGAGCTGACGATGTTAGGTGGGGTGGGGAGGAGCTGAGGATATGAGGTGGGTGGGGTGGAGCTGAGGATTTTAGGTGGGGTTGGGGTGGAGCTGAGGATATTAGGTGGGGTGGGGGGGAGCTGAGGATATGAGGTGGGGTGGGGAGAAGCTGAGGATAATAGGTGGGGTGGGGAGGAGCAGAGGATATTAGGTGGTGTGGGGGGGAGATGAGGATATTAGGTGGCGTGGGGAGGAGCTGAGGATATTAGGAGAGGTGGTGAGGAGCTGAGGATAGAAGGTGGGGTGGGGTGGAGCTGAGGATATTAGGTGGGGTGGGGAGGAGTTGAGGATATTAGGTGGGGTGGGGAGGAGCTGAGGTATTAGATGGGGTTGGGCGAAGCTGAGGATATTAGGTGAGGTCGGCAGGAGCTGAGGCTCTTAGGTGGGGTGGGGAGGAGCTGAGGATATTAGATGGGGTGGGGAGGAGCTGAGGATATTAATTGGGGTGTGGAGGAGCTGAGGATATTAGTTGGGTTGTGGAGGAGCTTGTGATATGAGGTGGATGGGGAGGAGCTGAGGATATTAGGTGGGGTGGGGATGAGTTGAGGATATTAGGTGGTGTGGGGAGTAGCTGAGGATATTAGGTGGGCTGTGGAGGAGCTGACGATATTAGATGGGTTGGGGAGGAGCTGAGGATATTAGGTGGGGTGGGGAGGAGATGAGGATATTCGGTGGGGTGTGGAGGAGCTGAGGATATTAGGTGGGGTGGAGAGGAGCTGAGGATATTAGGTGGGCTGTGGAGGAGCTGAGGATATTAGATGGGCTGGGGAGGAGCTGAGGATATTAGGTGGGGTGGGGAGGAGATTAGGATATTAGGTGGGCTGGGGTGGAGCTTGTGATATTATGTGATTTCGGGAGGAGCTGAGTATATTAGGTGGGGTGGGGAGGAGCTGAGGTTATTAGGTGGGGTGGGGGTAGCTGAGGATATTAGGTGGGGTGGGGTGGAGCTGAGGATATTAGTTGGGGTGGGGAGGAGCTTGTGATATTATGTGGTTTGGCGAGGAGCTGAGGATATTTAGTGAGGCGGGGAGGAGCTGAGGATATTAGTTGGGGTGGGGAGGAGCTGAGGATATTCGGTGGGGTGGGGAGGAGCTGAGGATATTTGGTGGGGGGGTAGGAGCTGAGGATATTAGGTGGGGTGGGTAGGAGCTGAGGATAATAGCTGGGTTGCGGGTGAGCTGAGGACATTCGGTGGGATGTGGAGGAGCTGATGATAATAGGTGGGGTGGGGAGGAAATGAGGATATTAGGTGGGGTGGGGAGGAGCTCAGGATATTAGCTGGGGTGTGGTGGAGCTGAGGATATTAGGTGGGGTGGGTAGGAGCTGAGGATAATAGCTGGGTTGCGGGGGTGCTGAGGACATTCGGTGGGATGTGGAGGAGCTGATGATAATAGTTGGGGTGGGGAGGAAATGAGGATATTAGGTGGGGTGGGGAGGAGCTGAGGATATTAGCTGGGGTGTGGTGGAGCTGAGGACATTCGGTGGGATGTGGAGGAGCTGATGATATTAGGTGGGGTGGGGAGGAGCTGAGGATATTAGCTGGGGTGTGGTGGAGCTGAGGATATTAGCTGGGGTGTGGTGGAGCTGAGGATATTAGCTGGGGTGGGGAGGAGTTCAGGATTTTAGGTTGGTTGTGGAGGAGCTGAAGATATTAGGTGATGTGGGGAGGAGCTGAGGATATTAGGTGGGGTGGTGAGGAGCTGAAGATATGAGGTGGGGTGTTGGGTAGCTGAGGATGTTAGGTGGGGTGGGCAGGAGCTGAGGATATTAGGTGGGGTGGGGTGGTGATGAGGCTATTTGATGGGGTGGGGAGGAGCTGAGGATATTAATGGGGTGGGGAGGAGCTGCGAATATTAGGTGGGGTGGGGAGGAGCTATGTATATTAGGTGGGGTTTGGAGGAGCTGAGGATATTAGGTGGAGTGGTGAGGAGCTGAGGATATTAGATGGGTTGAGGAGGAGCTGACGATATTAGGTGGTGTGGGGAGGAGCTGAGGATATTAGGTGGGGTGGGGAGGAGCTGAAGATATGAGTTGGGGTGGGGGGAGCTGAGGATGTTAGGTGGGGTGGGGAGGAGCTGAGGATATTAGGTGGGGTGGGGAGGAGCTGAGGTTATTAGGTGGGTTGGGCTGGAGCTGAGGATATTAGGTGAGGTCGGGAGGAGATGAGGAAATTATGTGGGGTGAGGAGATGCTGAGGATCTTTGGTGTGGTGGGGAGTAGCTGAGGATATTAGCTGGGGTGGGGATGAGCTGAGGATATTAGGTGGGGTGGGGAGAAGCTGAGGATAATAGGTGGGTTGCGGAGGAGCTGAGGATACTAGATGGGGTGAGGAGGAGCTGAGGATATTAGGTGTGGTGGGGAGTAGCTGAGGATATTAGGTGGGGAGGGGAAGAGCTGAGGACGTTAGGTGAGATGGGGAGGAGCTGAAATGTCTAAATGATGTTGTGGAGAAGATAAACACAAATCATTAAATGTGGTGACGTATGTTGATAATTTCATAAAAACAATGAAAGCACTCGGGTTCATTTTAGAGCGATAGAATTGTAAAACAGTGAAGTTATGTTAAACTTGTATAGAACCTTCGTTAGACCATTGGAGTATTTCAAACATTTCTGATCGCGATCTCATAAAATGGGCACAGAGGCACTGGAGAAGATGAAACAAAGATTTTGTAGAATGATACCAGAACTGAGAGGTTATACCTATCCGGAAAGATTGAACAGGCTGGGGCCCATTTCTTTAGCAAAGAGAAGTCTGAGGGATAATCAGAGAGAGTTATTAAGAATAAATAAGGATTTGATAGGGTAGACGTGGAGAGGGTGTTTCCACTTGCGGGAGGGATCAGAACTCGGGGCCATGGATTTAAGATCGTCATAAATAAATCGAATTGTTAATACAGCAGAAACTTCTTTACTGAAAGACTGGTCAGAATGTGGAACTCGCTACCACAGGGAGTAGATGGTGTGAATAGTTTGGATACATTTAAGGGGAAGCGAGATAAGCACATAAGCGAGAAAGGAATTGAAGGACGTTTTGACTGGGTTTGATTAATAAGGTGGGAGGAGTTTCGTATGGAGCATGAACATCGACATGGAGATTTGGGGCCGAATGGCCGGTCTCTGTGTTGTAAATACTTTGTAAGTTGTGTTAAAGTTGTTTCAGACGCTGGTCACGTCACAGTTAGAGAAATGAGCACAGTTATGGTCTCCTGAAAATAAAAACGACACTGAAGCATTGGAGAAAGTGCAAACAATATTTACAACAACAACTTGCATTTATATAGCGCCTTTAACTTAGTAGTAGTCCCAAGGCGCGTCCCAGGAGTGTTATCAAACAAAATTTGTCACCGAGCCACATAAGCAGCTATCAGGAAAGATGATCAAAAGCTTGGACAAATTGATAAGTTTTAAGGAGCATCTTAAAACGAGGAGTGTGAGTTCGAGCGGCAGAGATGTTTATGGATGGGATTCCACAGCTTAGATCCCTGACAGCTGAAAGCACAGCCGCCAATGGTGGAGCGGTTAAAAGCGGAGATGTGCAAGATGCCAGATTTGGAGGAGTGCAGAGATCTCGCGCGGGGAAGGGGTCAAGAGTTGAGCACGTCACAGAGATAGGGAGGGGCCAGGTCATGTCGGGAGCCAATGTCGGTCAGCGAGCACAGGGGTGGTGGGGTATTCGGATTTGTTGCGAGCTAGCATAAGGGCAGCAGAGTTTGGATGAGTCAGGTTTATGTTGGGTGGGAGATGGGAAGCCGACCAGAAGAGCATTGGAGATGCAAAATCTAGATCTAGCAAAAGCATGGATGAAGGTTTGAGCAGCAGATTAGCTGATGCAGCTCAGCTCTGTCTGCCTATCTATTGACGAGGCTCTTACTCTGGAAGCTGCAAATGAATTGCTGCATTAAATAGCTGAAGTGACTCTTTACAGAAGAGCTCAGAAGGAATGCAAAAAACATGTGGTTCTATCCCGAAAGAAAATTTGGGAACTGTCAATCAGAAATAGTGCCGTGTCCTGAACACAGTGCTTGCCCAGCCACTGCTTGTATTTTCAGATCACCAGCGATTCCTGGTGTCATTCAGTTGATGGAATTCTTAGGCTAAATATTACATTCATGGACTGGAAACACTGGGACCCGAATCTGGGCTAAGCTCAGTTGTTCTGATTCTTAATTAATTGAATAATTGAGGTGACCGGATATTTCACCGCGCTCTTCAACTGCTCTCTGAATTTGGACTGAGTCACCACGTAAATAAATGTGTTTGTGCAGCAACTTAAGTTCCGCAGCATATAGCCGACATTTTGAAGTTTATATAATGTAGCATTGAAAGTATTTCTTCCTGCAATACTATAATAAAAGAAATCGACAACAGCTATCAACCACAGAAGTATGAAGCTGCCGGATATGGCGAGGAGTAAAATCACAGACTTCCTTCTGCTCTCCATCTCTGGGTCACTGCGATTCTCTCCCTTGCTCTCACCCCTCAGTCCCTTACGGACTCGACTGGACACTAAAATGTGTCTGACTGTCAGAGCGTTTAGCAACAAAATTAACGCGAATGGGAGCAATGGGGTTAAAACCTTATCAAACCAATCAAATCCCACCCATCCGGGCATAGTATAATAGCTTGGATTTCTCCTACAGAACCACGGTACATTGTCGATTATATTTTTCGGTTCAAGTGTAAAGTAAATGGGAACGTTTTTTAAACAGAGCAGAATGCCGGTTGTTGCGAGAACCACAGCCGCAGTTTTCTCGGTGCAATATCTTGTTTTCAGCTTCGGGCAACAAATGGCCACAAATCGATCA
Source organism: Squalus acanthias (assembly GCA_030390025.1). NCBI lineage: Eukaryota > Metazoa > Chordata > Chondrichthyes > Squaliformes > Squalidae > Squalus > Squalus acanthias. Next base: position 420,665 of record JASTWF010000111.1, on the reverse strand, counting down.
AAGGTGAAAGTGACGGTGAACCAGACAGAGCAGTCTCTGGCTGAATTGGCCAGCACAGCGATAACACAACACATAGGAGTGATGTCCAGGAAAAACCCTGGGAAATAAAAAGCTTTGATCCGCCTCAGTATGACCATAGTGATAATGATCAGTAGATCCGCCGCTGCCATGGCCACCAGGTAGCGAGTGGTGCAGGTGGAGAGCCCGCATTTTCCCCGGGACAGGATCACAATCGCCACTAAAGTAACTGTAAAAAAGAGAAGGGAAAAAAGACTGGAAATTATTGATCAAACATTCTCCGTGTCTGAGCCCAGACAGTAAGGGCTGGATTTTAGCATCAAAATGTGAAAGTTTGGGGTCGGGTCAGAGTTTAAAATTTTTAAAATCTCATCCCAGCCCCAGTTTATCTCCAACCCGCTCACTTCCGTGTGTAACGGGTTGGCAATTTAAATATTTTAATAATGCTGGCAGCCCCTGCTTTAACCTCTTTTACAGGATCAACTGTGGCCGCCTGGTTTCCCAGTCCTCGGGAATCCCGGCAGCTGGAGAGAGGCGAGGAGTGGTTAAATGCCTTCACAACACTGCTTGTGGGACAGGAGGAGCAGGAGTCATTTCCCAAGTCCACCCAATCTACCCCACCCATCAGAGCCCACCACCATAGAAAGACCCAAGGCTCGGAGATTTGGGACACGCCCCCGGGATCGAATACCCCTCCAGGATCGGAAAACCCACATGGAATAAAATATTTTTGGGGATCAGGCACCTCCCCGCCGGTGTGGGGGATCAGATCCCCCCCGCAATTGGACCACCCTCCGGAATCAGACGCCGCCCGGGGTCGGGGATCGTACCTCCCCCGGTTCCGGGTCAAACCCATGCCGGGCGCGGACACCCCCTCCCATATTCTGGGATTGCAACCAACCCCAGAATCGGACACCCCGCCCCCATCCCGGGATGTCAAACCATAACACGTCCGCTGTGATTTTGAGCCCAGCTCGGGTGTGCTGAAATCTGGACCACAGAGGGACGGACTGACATGGCCTGAAACATTAATGGGCATCTGGAGCACAGCTCCGACCTCAGAAGGAAGGAACTCACACGTGTTCTGGAACAGTAGGTGAAGAATAGGTAGAGCGATTGTTGATGTGCGGTATTAAATTCTGTCAAATAATAATGCAATATTTTCATCAAACATCTTAAAGACATTGAAGTTAGTAAGGGGGGAGATAATTTATAAAGTAATCAAATAGAGGTTAAGACATTTGGTTCGGATGGATTTCATTCATGCATATTTATAAAGATAATGAAGAGATAACGGAGGCACTATTATATATGAATAACAAGTCATTACAAAACGGAATAGTGCCAGAGGACTGGTGGACAGCTAATGTTATTCCTGTAATTATAAGGGACGCTTGAAAATGTCCAAGGAACTGTAGACCAGTTAACATAACGTTAGTGGGAGTAAATATATTGGAATTCTTACTCAAATATAATAGAAAAAGAATCTAGAAACACAAAATATAATAAAGAATACACTAAAGGGGAAGGTCTTGCTTCAGCAACCTTAGTAATTTGTTTGAATATGTATCAGCAAGTGTAGACAAGCTTCATGTAGCAGAAGTGATTTATTTTGATTTTCTGAAGCCCTTCGATAAGATGCCGCATTTCAGAGTCGTGACTAATCTCAGAGCAAGCGGAGCTAGGGGACAAGCAGCAGAATTGAAAGCAAGCTGTCTATAAAAACACAAAACATGGAGTAGGTGATAAAGGTATCTATTCAGAATTGCGGAAGGTGAGAAGTGGTCTTCCACAAGGACTGGCGCTGGGACGACAGTTGTTCATCATTTACAATAATATATGGACTCAGGAAGCAGAAGCACAAATTCAAAATTTGCAGATTCATCCAAAAGGGAGTAAATTTAACGCAGATAAAGAATGCAACAAAATACCTGAAGGCATTAATAAATTGCAGAATGGGCGTTCAATGGCAAATTAATGTAATTGAAGCTAAGTGTGAGGTGCTGCATTTTGTTATGATGAATGAGGTTCTAAAATATTCCTTGGAAAATAAGAGTCTGAATGGGGTAGAGGGCAATGCACTGGGGTTCATTTGAAACATAGAAACATAGAAAATAGGAGCAGGAGTAGGCCATTCGGCCCCTCGAGCCTGCTCCGCCATTCGATGAGATCATGGCTGATCATCCAAACTCAGTACCCTGTACCTGCCTTCTCCCCTTATCCCTTGATACCTTTAGCTTTAAGAAATATATCTAACTCATTCTAAAATATATTCAATGACTTGGCCTCAACTACCTTCTGTGTTAGATAATTCCAGAGGTTCACCACTGTCTTGGTGAAGAAATTCTTCCTCATTTCTGTCCTAAATGGCTGACCCCTTATCGTTAGATTATGATCCCTGGTTCTGGACTCTCCGACCATCGGGAACATTCTTCCTGCATCTAGTTTGTCCTGACCTGTCAGAATTTTATATGCTTCGATGAGATCCCCTCTCATTCTTCTATACTCCAGCGAGTATAAGTTCAATCGACCCAATCTCTCCTCATATGTAATTCCTGCCATCCCAGGTATCAGCCTTGTGAATCTTCGCTGAACTCCTTCCATGCCAAGAACATCCTTCTTCAGATAAAGCGACCAAAACTGCACACAGTACTCGAGGTGTGGTCTCACCAAGGCCCTGTACAACTGCAGCAGGACATCCCTGTTCCTATATTCAAACCCTTTCGCTATGAAAGCCAACATACCATTTGCCTTCTTCACCGCCTGCTGCACCTGCATGCTTACCTTCAGCGACTGGTGCACAAGGACACCCGGGTCTCGTTGCACTTCCCCTTCTCCCAATCTATTGCCATTCAGATAATAGTCTGCCTTTCTGTTTTTGACACCAAAGTGGATAACCTCGCATTTATCCACGTTATATTGCATCTGCCACGCTTCTGCACACTCACCCAACCTGTCCAAATCATCCTGGAGTTTCTCGGTATCCTCCTCGCAGCACACACTCCCACCCAGCTTTGTGTCATCTGCAAACTTGGAGATATTACATTTAGTTCCCTTATCCAGATCATTAATGTATATTGTGAATAGGTGGGATCCAAGGACCGAACCCTGCGGTACCGCACTAGTCACTGCCTGCCACTCCGAAAAAACAAACATTAATTCCTACTCTCTGCTTTCTGTCCGCCAACCAGTTCTCTATCCAAGTCAATACCTTGCCCCCAATCGCGTGTGCCTTAACTTTACACGCTAATCTCTTATGCGGGACCTTATCGAAAGCCTTTTGAAAGTCCAAATACACCACATCTACTGATTCTCGCTTATCTATTTTCCCAGTTACATCCTCAAAAAATTGCAGTAGATTAGTCAAGCACGATTTAGCTTTTGTAAATCCATGTTGACTTTGTCCGATCCTGTCACTGTTTTTCAAGTGCTCAGCTATTACATCCTTTATAATGGACTCTAGAATTTTCCCCACTACCGATGTCAGGCTTACCGGTCTGTAATTCCCCACTTTCCCTCTACCACCCTTTTTGAATAGTGGGGTAACATTAGCTACCCTCCAATCCATGGGTACAGTTCCAGATTCCATCGAATGTTGGAAGATGATCAGCAATGCATCTACTATTTCTAGGGCCTCTTCCTTAAGTACCCTAGGATGTAGATTATCAGGACCCTGGGGATTTATCGGCCTTTAATCCCGTCAATTTCCCTAACACCATTTCCCTGCAAATACTGAATTCTTTCAATTCCTCCCTTTCATCAGACCCTATTTTCTCCAACATCTCTGGGAGTTTATTTGTGTCCTCCTTTGTGAAGACAGAACCAAAATATGTATTTAATTGGTCTGCAATTTCTGTGTTCCCCATTATAACTTCCCCCGCTTCTGACTGCAAGGGACCTACACTTGATTTCACTAATATTTTTCTCTTCACATATCTATAAAAGCTCTTACAGTCAGTTTTTATGTTGCCTTCAAGCTTACTTTCATATTCTATTTTCCCCTTCTTAATTAATCCTTTTGTCCTCCGTTGTTGAATCCTAAACTAGTCGCAACCTCAGGGTTACCGCAATTTCTGGCCAATTTATATGCCCTCTCCTTGGAACATATGCTATCACTAATTTCCCTTGTTAGCCACGGTTTGAGTCACCCTTTTTGTTTTATTCTTATGCCACACTGGGATGAACAAATTATGTAGTTCATCCATTCAGTCTTTGAATGTTTGCCATTGCCTGTCCACCGTCAACGCTTTCAGTGACATTCCCCAATCAATCCTACCCAATTCGCGCCTCATACCATCATTTATAGAGGAAAAGCTTTGAAAAGCAAATAGGTTGTGCTAAAATTATAGATCATTGGTAATACCGTACTTGGCATACTGTTTAGAGTTCAGGACTCCATATTACAAAACGGATATCCAGGCACTGCGGAATGTCCAAATATTTTACAAGGACGATAACAGAACTGAGGGATTAAAACTGACAGGAAATATTGAAAAGGCTGCGTGTTTTTTCCAGATAGCAGGAAGCTGAGGGGGTGATTTAATAGAAGCCTTTGAAGTGATGAAGGAATTTGATAGGATAGACGTAGAACTGTTATTTCCACTTGCGAGGGAGTCCTTATCTGGAGATAATCGATATAATGTAGTCACTGATAAATCCAATAAGTAATTGAGGAGAGATTTATTTACTCAGAAAGTGGTTAGAATGTGGAACTTCTTACAACATGGAGTAGTTGAGGTGCAGAACAAAGTTGTCTTTAAGGCGAAGATAGACAGGTTATTGAGGGAGAATGGAATAGAAGCATATACTGATAGGTTTAGACGGGCTGGGATGCGGAGAGGCTCGTGTGGAGCATGAACCAGACATAAAGTAGTTGGGCAGTGTGGTCAGTTGCTGTGCTGTAAATTCTATGTAATTATCTGTAACTTGAGTATTAATTAATAACAATTATCAGTTATTTCATAACATTGCAGATATTGAAGTACTTTATTTATTGAAGCAGTGCACTATTTATTTCATTATTAACAGGTTACTAATCTTATGAATTACTGCCCCGGGTTTATTTCTGCATAATGAAAACCCGATATGCAAGTTCTTCAGTAATACGTGACTATCCTCACAGGGACACACCTCACTGAGCTAAGGGCAGAGATCGGTGCAGTTTAGCTGTGTACAGACGCTGAATCAGAGAGAAGAACTGGCTCGTCAAACCGTTATCAGTTGCAGAATTGGAATTATAAATAAACAGAGCCCAATATTCATCGTCTCTAACAGTCGGATGATACAATTCAGCACACCTGATCAACAGATACTCAGGACCGTGTTGGGGTAATGGGAGTAATCAGCAACAAAACAACTGAACTGTTTGCAGAAACTATAACTATAGTAAGAATAGGTCATTATACAGAGACTTTGAATACTGTAACAATGCTGTCCTGTTGTTCACATGTAAGTAAATAGTTAACATCTGATTGTGTGGTGCAGTTCAACAGGAAACTGAACAACATCAATGCATTTCTCAATAAATGCTTATAACCAAACATCTTCAACCAACTGCAAGTAATATTACCCTTTTCCATCCATTACATCCGTAAAACAGAAAGGCAGTTCCATGGAGTGGAGAAATCAGTCACCTGAAACAATGATTTCCACGTAGATCCGACCTCTTGTACTCCGGTTCGCGAAGCACACTCAGTACAGTTCTAAAGTGCGTGATACTCCCAGATATACACTGACACTGGGGTCAGGTGTACCACTCCGGTTAGTGACCCACACCAGTACAGTTCTACAGTGACAGATACTCCCAGTAATACATGTCCACTGGGGTCACGTGTACCACTCCGGTTAGTGACCCACACTCAGTACAATTCTACAGTGAATGATACTCACAGTAATACATGTCCACTGGGGTCAGGTGTTCCACTCCGCTAAGTGATCTAAACTCAGTAAAGTTCTACAGTGACAGATACTCACAGTAATACATAGCCACTGGGTCAGGTGTTCCACACCGGTAAGTGACCTAAACTCAGGACAGTTCTCCAGTGACAGATACTCACAGTAATACATTGCCACTGGGTCAGGTGTTCCACACTGGTAAGTGACCTAAACTCAGGACAGTTCTCCAGTGACAGATACTCACAGTAATACATGGCCACTGGGGTCAGTCGTTCCACTGCAGTTAGTGAGCCACACTCAGTACAATTCTACAGTGACAGACACTCCCACTAATACCTTCTCTCAGAGAATTGCCTGCACTGAGGTCTGTTTCAACTGTACACGATATTCAACTAAAAACAATAAATTGATAAGTCTGCGAGCGTTGAGTTACCATCATAGGTTTATTTTATGTTGAGGAAAGGGAATAAAACAGCAGAGATAATTCAGGACATTAACGAAATCATATTACTGAACGGGTGCCTGCCTAGCGGTGACCATCAGAGCAGAAGATAGCATTATCTGACACAGAGCAAATTCAGAGACCAGCTCACACACAGATTTACCAACTTCAATGGTTATAGTTACTTACCAGGAACACCAATGACGGCAAGGCTCGTGTAGAATATATTCCGGGCAATTATAGTTTCCAAATGCATTTTCTGTGTGAAGCGATGTGTCCCTTCGTGCCGTTGGCAAACTCTCTGAATTAAACTCTGAGCCGATTCCCAGAGCCTTTAGTTTATAACCCGCGGGATCTCCACGGGGACAGTGAGGTTGCAACATCGTTCGAAATAGTTATTTTTAAAATTTGAACAAACAGATGACGACAGCCGAGTTAAATCCCTGTAGTGAAAGAATATATTTAGGGCTGAGATTGAAATTGAAAACCCCAAACACTGGGGAACTCTGATCACATTCATTAACTAATGGAAATTGCCAGCTGTATTCTCCCAGCAATGGGGTTGTCGTTTCAAACACCATCAGGCCGATCTCTAGATCTCATATTGTTTCATTGATGTCCTTCACTCAGCTGTGACCATTCAGTAATTAAATCCCAAATGGTTGAGGGTGCTCTCAGGGCTTCACTGTTGCACTCCGGGATGTGACTGCGCCATTTAACTGTAGCCATGCAATTGAACAAAAAATGTGGGGAATTAATATCGACTGATCCTCAAAGTAACACAGTCCCGTGAAACAATATACCGCCTCAAACTAATGAAATTATTACATCGAAGAAAAATACACAAACTAAAGCAGCCCTTGAATCAAATACAGCAACTGGATCCAATACAGACGCTCAAAATAATAGAGCCCCTCAAACAAATAGAGCCCCAAAAACTAACACACCCACTCAAACTAATACAGAACCTTAAATTAATAGAGATTCCTAAGACTAATACAGCCCTTCAAACTAATAGAGAACCTCAAACTAACACAGCCCCTCAAACTAATACAGCTTCTCAAACTAATACAGCCCCTCAAACTAATACAGCCCCTCAAACTAATAGAGATCCTCAAACTAACACAGAAGCTCAAACTTATACAGCCCCTGAAACTAATACAGCCCCTCATACTAATACAGTACCTCAAACTAATGCAGTACCTCAAACTAATACAGCTCCTCAAATTAATACAGAACCTCAATCTAATACAGCCCCTCAAACTAATACAGCTCCTCATACTAATACAGTACCTCAAACTAATACAGAACCTCAAACTAATACAGACCCTCATACTAATACAGTACCTCAAACTAATGCAGTACCTCAAACTAATACAGCCCCTCAAAATAATACAGCCCCTCATACTAATACAGTACCTCAAACTAATACAGCTCCTCAAACTAATAGAGTACATCAAACTAACACAGCCTCTCAAACTAATACAACCCCTCAAACTAATACAGCCTGTCAAACTAATACAGCCCCTCAAACTAAGAGATATCCTCAAACTAATACAGCCCCTCAAATTAATAGAGTACCTAAAACAAACACAGCCCCTCAAACTAATACAGCCCCTCAAACTAAGACTGCCCCTCAAACTAATACAGTCCATCAAACTAATACAGTCCCTCAAACTAACACAGCCCCTCAAACTAATACAGAACCTCAAAATAATACAGCCCATCAAAAGAATACAGAACCTCAAACTAATACAGCCCCTCAAAATAGTACAGCCCCTCAAACTAATACAGCACCTCAAACTAATACAGAATCTCAAACTAATATAGCCCCTCAAACTAATACAGCCCCTCAAACTAATACAGCTCCTCAAAATAATACAGCACCTCAAACTAATACAGCCCCTCAAACTAATACAGAGCCTCAACTAATACAGCCCCTCAAAGTAATGCAGGCCCTCAAACTAATACAGAACCTCAAAATAATAGAGCCCCTTCAAACTAATACTGCCGCTCAAACTAATACAGCCCCTCAAACTAATACAGTCCCTCAAATTAATACAGCCCCTCAAACTAATGCAGCTCCTCAAACTAATACAGCACCTCAAACTAATACAGCACCTCAAACTAATAAAATACCTGAAACTAATACAGCTCCTCAAAATAATACAGCCCCTCATACTAATACAGCCACTCAAACTAATACAGAACCTCAAACTAATACAGCCCCTCAAACTAACATAGCCGCTCAATCTAATACAGCCCCTCAAACTAATACAGATCCTCAAACTAATACAGCCCCTGAAACTAATACAGCCCCGCAAACTAATACAGCTCTCAAACTAATACAGCATCTCAAAATACTACAGCCCCTCAAACTAATACAGCCCTCAAACTAATAAAGATCCTCAATCAAATTCAACCCCTCAAACGAATACAGCCCTTCAAACTAATCGAGATCCACAAACTAATACAGCCCCTCAAACTAATAGAGAGCCTCAGACTATTACAGCCCTTCAAACTAATACAGCCCCTCAAACTAATAGAGATCCTCAGACTATTACAGCCCTTCAAACTAATACAGCCCCTCAAACTAATACAGCAGCTCAAACTAATACAGCCCCTCAAACTATTACAGCCCCTCAAACTATTACAATCACTCAAACTAATACAACACCTCAAATTAGTACAGCCCCTCAATCTAATACAGCACCTCAATCTAATACAGCCCCTAAAACTAAGATAGCCTATCACACTTATAGAGACCCTCAAACTAATAGAAAACAATAAAATACTATAACCCTGCAAACTATTACAGAATCTAAAACTAATGCAGCCAAACAAATTAATGCAGACCATCAAAATAATTCATCCCCTCAAACTAATATAGCCCCTCAAACAAATACTGCCTGTCAAAATAATACAGCACCTTAAACTAATACAGCCCCTCAAAATAATATTGCTCATCAAAATAATACAGCACCTCAAAGAAATACCGACACCCAAACTAATACAGACCTAGGAACTAATAAAGCTTCTGAAACTAATGCAGCCCCTCAAACTAATACAGATCCTCAATCTAATAAAGTCTCTAAAACTAATACAGCTCCTCAAACTAATACAGCCCCTCAAACTAAGACTGCCCCTCAAACTAATACAGTCCATCAAACTAATACAGTCCCTCAAACTAACACAGCCCCTCAAACTAATACAGAACCTCAAAATAATACAGCCCATCAAAAGAATACAGAACCTCAAACTAATACAGCCCCTCAAAATAGTACAGCCCCTCAAACTAATACAGCACCTCAAACTAATACAGAATCTCAAACTAATATAGCCCCTCAAACTAATACAGCCCCTCAAACTAATACAGCTCCTCAAAATAATACAGCACCTCAAACTAATACAGCCCCTCAAACTAATACAGAGCCTCAACTAATACAGCCCCTCAAAGTAATGCAGGCCCTCAAACTAATACAGAACCTCAAAATAATAGAGCCCCTTCAAACTAATACTGCCGCTCAAACTAATACAGCCCCTCAAACTAATACAGTCCCTCAAATTAATACAGCCCCTCAAACTAATGCAGCTCCTCAAACTAATACAGCACCTCAAACTAATACAGCACCTCAAACTAATAAAATACCTGAAACTAATACAGCTCCTCAAAATAATACAGCCCCTCATACTAATACAGCCACTCAAACTAATACAGAACCTCAAACTAATACAGCCCCTCAAACTAACATAGCCGCTCAATCTAATACAGCCCCTCAAACTAATACAGATCCTCAAACTAATACAGCCCCTGAAACTAATACAGCCCCGCAAACTAATACAGCTCTCAAACTAATACAGCATCTCAAAATACTACAGCCCCTCAAACTAATACAGCCCTCAAACTAATAAAGATCCTCAATCAAATTCAACCCCTCAAACGAATACAGCCCTTCAAACTAATCGAGATCCACAAACTAATACAGCCCCTCAAACTAATAGAGAGCCTCAGACTATTACAGCCCTTCAAACTAATACAGCCCCTCAAACTAATAGAGATCCTCAGACTATTACAGCCCTTCAAACTGATACAGCCCCTCAAACTAATACAGCAGCTCAAACTAATACAGCCCCTCAAACTATTACAGCCCCTCAAACTATTACAATCACTCAAACTAATACAACACCTCAAATTAGTACAGCCCCTCAATCTAATACAGCACCTCAATCTAATACAGCCCCTAAAACTAAGATAGCCTATCACACTTATAGAGACCCTCAATCTAATAGAAAACAATAAAATACTATAACCCTGCAAACTATTACAGAATCTAAAACTAATGCAGCCAAACAAATTAATGCAGACCATCAAAATAATTCATCCCCTCAAACTAATATAGCCCCTCAAACAAATACTGCCTGTCAAAATAATACAGCACCTTAAACTAATACAGCCCCTCAAACTAATATTGCTCATCAAAATAATACAGCACCTCAAAGAAATACCGACCCCCAAACTAATACAGACCTAGGAACTAATAAAGCTTCTGAAACTAATGCAGCCCCTCAAACTAATACAGATCCTCAATCTAATAAAGTCTCTAAAACTAATACAGCTCCTCAAACTAATACAGCATCTCAAACGAATACAGCACCTCAAAATAATACCGTACACCAAACTAAAATAATATCTCAATCTAACACAGCCCCTCAAACTAATACAGCTCCTGAAAGTAATACAGCCCCATATACTAATACAAAAACTCAAGCTAATACAGCTACTCAAACTAACACAGCACCTCAAAATAATGCAGCACCTCAAAATAATCCAACCACTCAAATCATACAGCTTCTCAAACACCATTTAATTCATCACCATAAACATTCAATCCCTCCAACAGCAGCGCACCGTGGCTGCAGTGTACCATCTACAATATGCTTTACTGCAACTCGCCAAATATTCTCCGACAGCACCTAGCAAACCTGCAACCTCTACCACCAAAAAGTATAAGAGCTGCGAAAGCACGGAAAACCAACACCTCCAAATCCTTTCCATGTCAAACACCTTTCTGACTTGGAAATATATCGCGCTGCTTTCATCGTCTCTGGGTCAAAATCTTGGAACTCACTGCCTTTCATCACCGCACGGACAGCAGCCAGGCAGGACAGCGGCTCACCACCATCTTCTCAAGGGCAATTAGGAAAGGGAAATAAATGCTGGATTTCCAGCGAAGCCCAGATCCCGTGAATTAATGAATTAATTAAAACTGACGAGTTGACAGCAACTAAATTGAACACCCAGAAAGGGGCCAACTGAACTAAATCTAACAAAGCACCAAATAACTGGCTAACTGACCTAAATCATACAGAAAACCAAGAAACTGAAAAGCTGATCACAAAATTTAAAAAATGCATGAACTGTCCAAGTAACCACTGCCTGATGGAACACACAGAAACTGACCCACAGACCACAACCTGACCGAGCACACAGAAACTGATCCACTGACCACAATCTGTCTGAACGCACAGAAACTGACCCACTGACCACAACCTCACCGAGCTCACAGAAACTGATCCAACTGACCACAACCTCATCGAACACACAGAAACTGACCCACTGATTACTACCTGACTGAACACACAGAAACTGACCCACTGACCACAACCTGACCGAACACACAGAAATTCACCAACTGACCACAACCTGACCGAACACACAGAAACTGACCCACTGAACACAACCTGACAGAACACACAGAAACTGACCCACTGACCACAACCTGACAGAACACACAGAAACTGACCCACTGACCACAACCTGACCGAGCACACAGAAACTGACCCACTGACCACAACCTGACTGAACACACAGAAACTGACCCACTGACCACAACCTGACCGAACAGACAGAGACTGACCCACTGACCACAACCTGACCGAGCACACAGAAACTGACCCACTGACCCACAACCTGACCGAAAACACAGAAACTGACCCACTGACCCACAACCTGACCGAACACACAGAAACTGACCCACTGACCCACAACCTGACCGAACACACAGAAACTGACCAACTGACCACAACCTGACCGAGCACACAGAAACTGATCCACTGACCACAACCTGACCGAACACACAGAAATTCACCAACTGACCACATCCTGACCGAGCACACAGAAACTGATCCACTGACCACAACCTGACCGAACACACAGAAATTCACCAACTGACCACAACCTGACCGAACACACAGAAACTGACCCACTGAACACAACCTGACAGAACACACAGAAACTGACCCACTGACCACAACCTGACAGAACACAAAGAAACTGACCAACTGACCACAACCTGACCGAAAACACAGAAACTGACCCACTGACCACAACCTGACCGAACACACAGAAACTGACCCACTGAACACAACCTGAACGAACACACAGAAACTGACCCACTGACCACAACCTGACCGAACACACAGAAACTGACCCACTGAACACAACCTGAACGAACACACAGAAACTGACCCACTGACCACAACCTGACAGAACACACAGAAACTGACCCACTGACAACAACCTGACTGAACACACAGAAAATGACCCACTGAACACAACCTGACTGAACACACAGAAAATGACCCACTGAACACAACCTGACCGAACACACAGAAACTGACCCACTGACCACAACCTGACTGAACACACAGAAACTGACCCACTGACCACAACCTGACTGAACACACAGAAAATGACCCACTGACCACAACCTGACCGAACGCAGAGAAACTGACCCACAGACCACAACCTGACCGAACGCAGAGAAACTGACCCACAGACCACAACCTGACTGAACACACAGAAATTGAGCAACTGACCACAACCTGACTGAACACACAGAAACTGACGCACTGATCACAACCTGACCGAGCACACAGAAACTGACCCACTGACCGCAAGCTGACCGAACACACAGAAACTGACCCACTGACCGCAAGCTGACCGAACACACAGAAACTGACACACTGACCGCAAGCTGACCGAACACACAGACACTGACCCACTGTCCACATCCTGACTGAGAACACAGAAACTGACCCACTGAACACATCCTGACCTAACACACAGAAACTGACCCACTGACCGCAAGCTGACCGAACACACAGAAACTGACGCACTGATCACAACCTGACCGAACACACAGACACTGACCCACTGACCACAACCTGACCGAGCACACAGAAACTGATCCACTGACCACAACCTGACCGAACACACAGAAACTGACCAACTGACCACAACCAGACCGAACACACAGAAACTGACCCACTGACCACAACCTGACAGAACACACAGAAACTGACCCACTGACCACAACCTGACCGAACACACAGAAACTGATCCAACTGACCACAACCTCACCGAACACACAGAAACTGACCCACTGACCACTACCTGACTGAACACACAGAAACTGACCCACTGACCACAACCTGACCGAGCACACAGAAACTGACCCACTGACCACAACCTGACCGAGCACACAGAAACTGACCCACTGACCACAACCTGACCGAGCACACAGAAACTGAACCACTGACCACAACCTGTCCGAACACACAGAAACTGACCCACTGAACACAACCTGACCGAACACACAGAAACTGACCCACTGATCACAACCTGACCGAACAGACAGAAACTGACACACTGACCACAACCTGACCGAACACCCAGAAACTGACCCACTGAACACAACCTGACCGAGCACACGGAAAATGACCCACTGACCACAACCTGACCGAACACCCAGAAACTATCCAACTGACCACAACCTGACTGAACACCCAGAAACTATCCAACTGACCACAACCTGACTGAACATCCAGAAACTATCCAACTGACCACAACCTGACTGAACACCCAGAAACTGACCAACTGACCACTACCTGACTGAACACCCAGAAACTGACCAACTGACCACAACCTGACTGAACACCCAGAAACTGACCAACTGACCACAACCTGACTGAACACACAGAAACTGACCCACTGACCACAACCTGACTGAACACCCAGAAACTATCCAACTGACCACAACCTGACTGAACACACAGAAACTATACAACTGACCACAACCTGACTGAACATCCAGAAACTGACCAACTGACCACAACCTGACTGAACACCCAGAAGCTATCCAACTGACCACAACCTGACTGAACACCCAGAAACTGACCAATACCTGATGGATGAAGGAAAGCATTAACTTTGCCCCTTTGGATATTATATACTGACATTTCAAGTTTAAACTCCAAAGGCAGCTGTGTGCAGAAATTTCGATCAGACTTTTAGTTCTAAAAACAATATTGCTTATGAAAGCAGCCGTCTTGGATAAACAGTACTGAGATAGTCCGAAATGCTTGAGAAAGACAATTAAATACAGTATCTGGGTCCACATGGTTTGAGTGGCCAGCCACTTTAATTCACACCTCAACTGAAAAAAATAATGTAAAATGGGAGATTGTGGCAAATTCTTTACTGAGTCCGAGGAGCCTTTAGAAGCGTCGCCGAGAGGCAAGACGTGCAGGACCAAAAAAAAGAAACGTCAAGGCTGTGAGAGAGCTGATCACTCTTGATGCTGAGATCCTTGGTTTAAGGGTCATATACATTGCTTGATGCTTGTATTAATTGTTTTAATGCTGTGTGAGACGTTTAAATCATTTATGGTAGCTTGGATTAATGAATAAACAGAGTAGAGTGACTTTCTCTGGTTGGTTACTCTTCAGGTTTACGAATCACTGCAACATCTCTATCCCTACTGATTGAGTAGCATCGGAACAAGGACCTGACATAGTCAAACAAAGAAAGATTGTCCCGGGTGGGTAGATCCCAGTGAATATGGTGCTCACGTCACAGCAGAAACAGGGTTTCCTGGGCAGAGGCGTGGAGGGTATCCCGGGTGGAATATGGAAGCAGCATTCCAAGAATACACAGCGGTGGAGTTACCATGGAGAGAGGAATGGGTCCAGGTAGAGGACCTTCAGTCAAACCCCTTTGAAGCATGTGCTGATCAGTGGGTGTGCCTGTTAGAAGAACGGCCAAAGATAGTGATGAGAAGGAGGAGAAAGGTTTGGAAACAGAGGTTAACATCAGTCCTGTCACAGCAGGCAGATGCTGTTGTTTGTGGTTTCAGCGTGTAGGGAAGTGTGTGTGAATGTGTAAAAGAGCTGAGGGCTTCACATTAAGAATGCTCAGAATGTTTCAACTTCATTTCTTTGTTTGTAAATCTGTTAAAATGTGTCCGTGTGATGATCATTTCCGGGTTCAGTTTCTAGAAGCACGTGCTGCTTTAAGTGTGTTAATTGATTTCTCGATGTTTGTGTACACGTGTATGTTATTTTGAGCCCAGTTTTGGTTTTTATCTGATTTGCACTGTGTGAATAGTATTTGGCTCGCAACCTAGGATTAACATGCATAATATAATCATAGATTTATAGAAATTTAATGCACAGAAGGAGTACATTTGGCCCAGCGTGTCTGTGCCGGCCGACAAAGAGCTCTCCAGCCTAATCCCACTTTCCATCTCTTGATCCGTAGCCTTGTAGGATACAAAACTCCAAGTGCAATCTAAGTATTTTTTACATGTGGTGAGGTTTAAGCCTCTACCACCCTTTCAGGCAGTTAGCTACAGAACTCAACACCCTCTGGGGGAAGAATTTGTTCCTCATTTCCCCTCTAATCCTTCTACCAATTACTTGAAAACTATGTCCCTCGCTGTTGACCTCTCTGCTAAGGGATATAGGTCCTTCCTGTACAGTCCATCAATCCCCTCATGATTTTATACACCTCAATTTAATATCATTTCAGCCTCCTTTGTTCAATTGTAAACAACTCCAGTCTATCCAATCTTTCCTCATAGCTACATGTCTCCAGTCCTGGCAACATCCTCGTAAAACTCCTCTCCACCCGCTCTAGTGCAATCACATCCTTCCTGTAATGTGGTGACCAGAATTGTAGACAGCACTCTAGCTCTAGCCTAACTCGTGTTTTATACATTTCAAGCATAACGGCTCTGTTCTTATATTCTATGCCTCGGCTAAGAAAGGAAAGTATCCAGTCTGTCTTCGTAACCACCTTCTCTACCTGTCCTGCTACCTTCAGGGATCTGTGGACATGCACTCCAAGGTCCTTCTGCTCCTCTACACTGCTCAGTATCCTACCATTTATTGTGTACTCGCTTGTTAGCCCTCCCAAAATGCATTACCTCACGCTTCTCTAGATTGAATTCCACTTGTTTCTCATCTGTCCACCTGACCAGTCCATTGATAGCTTCCTGCAGTCTACAGCTTTACAATTATTCTATCAAATGTAACTTCTTCATCAATCCCCCTGCATTGGAATTTAAAACGTTAATACATACAACAAAAGGGACCTAGGACTGAGACCTGTGGAACCCCACTGGAAACAACATTCCATCACATGGGACAAAGGTATATGGAGTTAGGTCGCAGATCAGACAGGATCTCATTGAATGGCCGAACAGGCTCGAGGGGCTGAAACGCGTCCTCCTGTTCCTGTGTCACTATGTTCCATCACAAAACAGCCGTCGACCTTTACCCTTTGCTTCCTTCCATATGTGGTAGATAAGGGAGAGTCTGTGGATGTTATTTATATGGACTTGCAGAAAGCATCTGATAAGGTTACTAAAAAGAGACTGATAACAGAAATGAGAGCCCATGGAATTGGAGGGAATTTATTGCCCGGGTAGATAATTGGTTTGGAGTTAGGAGACAGAGAGTGGGGATAATTGGTAAGTACACAAATTGGCAGGATGTGAATAATAAGTACTGGGGACTCAGCGTTTCACTATATTCATAAATGACTTGGAGGAAGCAGTAGAGCGCCATATATCCAAGTTTGCTGAGAACACCAAGTTAGATGGCACAGTAAATATTGTAGAGGGGAGCAGAAAGTTGAAAGAGACATTGATTGTGTGTGTGGGAAAACACTGTGCAGATGGAGTTCAATGTGGGGAAGTGTGAGCTCATCCACTTTGGACATAGGAAAGACAAATCAGGGGATTTTCTCAATGGTGAGATGTTAGGAACGGTTGCGGAGCAGCGAGATTTAGGGATTCAAGTACAGAAATTACTAAATGCTCGTGGACAGGTGTCAAAAATAATTTAAAAGGAAAGCTAATGCCCTTTATCTCAAGCGGCTGGAATATAAAGGAACAGAAGTTATGCTACAGTAATAAAAAAGATCTGGTTAGACCCCATTTAGTGCCCGGCTTTCAGTTCTGGGCACCGCAGATTCACCAGACTGATACCATAAGAACATAAGAACATAAGAAATAGGAGAAGGAGTAGGCCATTCGGCCCTTCGAGCCTGTTCCGCCATTCAATGAGATCATGGCCTCAACTCCATTCACCGGCCCTATCGCAATATCTCTAATCAATAGGATTTGAAATGGTAAATATAGAGAAACATATTGTTCTGGTGGGGTGGAGCGATCAAGGGAGGCACCATGTCAAAATTAGAGCTGGTACATTCATGGGTGACGGCAGCAAGCGGTTCTTCACGCAAAGGCTGGTGAAATCTGGAACTCTCTCCCCAAAACGCTGTTGAGGATTGGTTATCCAAAATTTAAACACTGAAATTGATAGATTTTTGTTCAGCTAGGTTATTAAGGATTATGGAACAAGGCGAGTAAATGCAGTGAAGATACAGGTTTACATCATACAATGACAGCAGAGGTATCTTTGGATGTGATTCAAGTCCATATATTCCTCATCTAAGCGTCTGGGGAATGCTTAATTCCCAGTTAAAAATGAGAGGAAACATGTGTGGAGATATTGTGAGGTGGGGGACATTGAATAGTGGGACCTTATATTAGGAGTTTGGGACACAAGATTCATAAAACCTAATATTGGGATCTGTGCTCTCTGGCTGGGGCGTCGATAGACAGGAGCTGGGGTCGGAGACCGGGCCATAACACAACTGGGCTGTTCCTGCAAACTGTTCTCCAGTCCAGTGAGACTGCACCAGGAACAGAGCCTGGCTAAATGATCATGTCATCCCGCCAGTGGGCGGAGCTTGCGCTGGCTGCTGTGCGATTGGCTGCTGGCTCCCTTTGTGATGTCACATGGAGACAGGTTTGAGCCCCTGGTTACAATTCATCAGTTGCAGTTACCGTGGGCTGGAGCTGGAGTTGGCAGCTGACACTGTGAGTGAGTTTACTCCATAGAAATAGGGGAAAGGACAGAACAGCACAATTTAATATTACATTGATTCAGATGATATTAATTACAAGTAAATTGAAATAAATATAATGATAGTTACAAATAGTCCTATTGTTTTCCAGCTGCAGATTACTGAATCCAACCAGCCGCTCGGAGTTGTAGGGCAGCTGCCCACTATCTCTCGGCTGTGATGTTTCCTCCCTTCCTCTGGTAAGCAGCTTGCCATTCTGGTTTTCACTCTGATGAGGAGGGCAGCGAGTGCACCCAGGCCCTGCCATCCCAATATCTGGAGCATCAACGGTCGATAGCACCAATCTGACATCTCAGTTCAACCATGACAACTTAAAAAATACAGTACTCTGCCCATTCCGAGAGATGGCACAGGACATTGTACATGGCAGGGAGCACAGACTGGGCACCAAGCAGGTGTGCGAGAGGCTAAAGCGGGGAAGAGTGGTGAACGCCTAGTGAGAGAGAAGGTTATTGAGGAGTGTTTTAAAGACAGAGCGGGAGGGATCCAGCTGAGGGCGCGAGTACGAAATGCCCTGGGCGCAGTTTTGTGACGAACGTCTGCCGATGGCGGTGCAGGAGGAGCGGTTACTGAGGAGTAACGCTGGGCCGCATGAGCGGAGAGTGCGCACAGTGATGTGTGGCTGGAAGAGATCGCTGAGATAGAGAGCAAGTCAGGGATGAAGGGATGGAAAGTGGTGGCAACGATCTTCATATCAATTCACTGGAGCACAGAGGGCGAGTGGAACCTCGCATGAAGGCAGAACACAAAGGTTTGAACTTTGTTCAGGTCAAGAACTTGCACTGAGGCATTCGGGATACCTTTTAGATTGTAGAGGCGGATTAATGGGGAGATCGGTAGGGAGAGCATTGGAGAGATTGGGCATCGAGGTGATGAATGCTGGATTGGGGTTTTGGCAGCGGAGAGTGAGCAGGCAATGTTTGGGCGGTGAGAGATAGCAGGCTGGTAATGGATTGCGTGTGGGGGCAGGAAGCTGATCTCAGGGTCGAGCAGGACGCAAAGGTACCTTGGCCTGAGTATGCAGTGGGGAGACTGATAGAGTCGATGCTCGTATTGCGATGGTGCTTGTGGGGTCAAAGTGGACGGCTTCAGTTCACCCTTTATTTAACTGGAGTGGATTTTATCGCAGCGAGTTTTCACTGTTGGACACTCAGTTGGAGTGCAGCTACACCCTGTGCTCAGTGGAGGAGGCGGAGAGTGCCATTGGCTACTTGTGGAAGCGGGTCACATGATTCCTGATGATGTCACAAAGGGATATCATGTATATATAATGATCAGTGACCGAAGGACAATGCCCAGGATTGCATCATACATGGGCAGGAGGAGGACTCGTTGGCTGTGATTCAGGGCCGGGAAGTACTCTTCTGTGTGTCTGCAGATTGCTTGACCACAGGTGCAAAACTGTGGAAAAAGGGTTAGAGACTTGTGATGCAGTCCGTCTATCCACAGGATTCCGAAGGCTTCCCCTGGGGAAGTGGAATAGGGAATCTGTGTCTACAACAGGTGCCGACATTGTAATGACAGTCAAATTATGGGGAGGGTCTGACGGTGTCTCCCAGTTGATGTGTCTCCAGGTGGTGGCCCATTTTGAAGCGTATATGAGGAATCTGTCAGTAACCCTTGTGGCTGCTCCCCTCTGGTCGGGGTTCTGTGAGGGACTGTAAACAAAGTGAAGGAGTTCTAGAAAGGTAAGTGGAAATTTTCTCCCCCCAGGAATCCATTCCATCTTTGAGGCTGTCTGGAAACAGCAGCCTGATGCCTCCAGCACCGAGGATGGTGTCAGGTTGCTGTTAAGTGATCGCACTCACACTTTTATCACTCCATGACGCCCACCATCCAAGCGCCCAAACTCCAGAGTGAAGCAGATTCCATTCCCTTTTAATTACAAACAGCTTCCTTTGCTCAATATTCCACCTCCATCCCTGGTAGTAAAATCTATTATCTGCATACATGTTCCTTAGATTTTTACCAGGAATATCTCTGGGCATTCCTCACCCTCGCAAAGATCAGCACACGATCCGAATCCTCGCAAGAGCTGACCTGGGATAGTGCCGCTCTAACTCTACTGTCCCTTTAGCAACCTCTAGAGATCAGCAGCTGTTAATTCCCATGCTATTTCATGAGGTTCTTGTGGTTGCTGCTGGATTATTGCGGGTGTTTCCCTTCAAACCTCAAGTATGCTCAACTTTGACCTCTTCAATGATTTTATTTTAGCTCATCTTTGAAGATCAGGACTGCGCTTCAGATGTCACGCATTTCCGGACAGCACGTTCGCAGGATAGTACAAGAGTCAATAGAGTGACTCCAAAGAAGTAGGACATGCTTCGAAAAAATAAGCAGTTGACGGATAGGGTAAAGAGTTAAGAGGGGTAGAGTGATGGCGCCTCGTGAGATAGAAGGGTATTGAGGAGGGTGTTGGGTGCATGGAGGGAGGGGACCAGATGGAGGTCGGCAGTTCCTGATGTCCAGGTGCAGGTTCTTGTGGAAAATCTGCCGATGGTGGAGCAGAAGGAGCGGTGAATGAGGAGTAATCTGATGCCACAGGAGCGGAGAGAGGAACGGAGTTTGTGCAGAGCGATGTATGGCTGGAGGAGATCGCTGAGAGAGGGAGGAGGTTAGGCATGAAGGGATTGGAAGGGAGTACAAAGATCTTAAAATCAATTCACTGGAGCACAGGAAGCCATTGGAAGTTAGCGAGGGCGCAGCGAAATGAGGTTTGGGATGTGTCGGGTCCAACACTTGCGCTGAGCATTGGCGATACCTTGTAGTTTGTGGAGGTTGGAAGTCGGGAGGCCCGTAGGGAGAGTGTTGGAGAAATTGAACCTCGAAGTGATCAAGGCTGATTACAGTTTTGGACGCAGAGGGTGAACAGGCAATGGTTTGACGGTGATAGAAAGCAGGCTGCTAAAGGATTGGGTGCGGGGGGAGGATGCTGAGCTCAGGATCGAGCTGGACACCAAGGTTCACAAGTCTTTCTAAATACTTACTTTGTAACGGTCTTCACGGTAGTGGTGAAGAAAAAGTACAAGGGATAGGAGGAACACTAGAAATAAATCGAGCAGAGGAACTTACCAGATTTAATGTAAGTAAATACACGGTAATGGAGCAAACAATGAGACAGTGATTGACAAATCTGCAGGTCCTGAAGGTTTCCACCCCAGGGTATTAAAAGAAGTATGTGAGGAAATTATAGGTTTTCTTGTCATGATCTTCCAAAAGTCTCTTCATTCTGGAAAAGTCTCCTTGATTTGGAAAATTGTCCATATTACTCCGTTATTGTCGGACAGGCAGACTATGAAATTATTGGCCTATTACTCGATCGTCTGTCCTGGGAAGTGACTAGAATCTGTTACTGGGAACAGAGTGACTGAGCACCTGGACAAATATCAGATGATCAGAGAGAACCAGCTGGATTTGTAAAGGATACGTCATGCCTAACGAACCTAGTTGAATATTTTTAACAGGTAACGATTCATACAATCATAGAAATCTGCAGCATAGAAGGAGGCCATTGGGCCCATCGTATCTGTGCTGCTTGAAAAGAGCTATCTAGCCTAATCCCACTTTCCCACTCTTGGTCTGTAGCCCGGTAGGTTACGGCACTTCAAGTGCATTTCCAAGTAATGTTTAAATGCGATGAGGCTTTCTGCCTCTACCACACTATTAAGCAGTGAGTTCCAGAAACCCACCACCCTCGGCGTGAAAGAATTTAACCGCAAATCTCCTCTAATCCCTTTACCAATTACTTTAATTCAATGCCCCCTGGTTGTTGGCCTCTGTGCGAAGCTAAATAGATCCTTCCCATCCACTCTATTTGGGCCGTTCATTGTATATACAACTCAACTAAATCTCCGCTCAACTTACTCTGTTCCAAAGAAACAACCCCAGCATAACCAATCTTTCCTCTGAGCAAATATTCTCCGGGCCCGGCTACATTATCGTAAATCTGCTCTGTACCCTCTCTTAGTGCAATCACAGCTTTCCTGCAATATGGTGACCAAAACTGCATGCACTACTCTAGCAGTGGCCCAACAATTGTTTTATACAGTTCTAGCATAACCTCCCTGCTCTTATATTCTATGCCTCGCGTATTCTGCGTCGAGTATCTCACTTCCTGACTCCCAAACGACTTTCCACAATCTACAAGTCAAAAGTACACTTGCCAGGATGAGTGCAGCTCCAAAAGCTCTCACGAAGCTCGACACCATCCAGGAGAAAGCAGCCCGCTAAATTGGCGCTCCATCCATCACCTTAAACATTTACTCACTCCACCAACTGTGTACCGTGGCTACAGTGTGTACCATCTACAAGATGCACTGCAGCTACTCGCAAGGTTATTCGGCAGCACCTCCGAAACCCTCGAGCTCTACCACCTTGAAGAACAAGGGTAGCAGCAGCATCGGAACACCACCACCTCCAAGTTTCCCTCCAAGTTACACAACATTCTGACTTGGCACTATATCGTCGTTCCTTCATCTTCGCTGGGTCAAAATCCGAGAACTCCTTCCCTAACAGCACTGTGGGAGTACCTTCACCACAAGG
Source organism: Squalus acanthias (assembly GCA_030390025.1). Classification (NCBI taxonomy): domain Eukaryota; kingdom Metazoa; phylum Chordata; class Chondrichthyes; order Squaliformes; family Squalidae; genus Squalus; species Squalus acanthias. Next base: position 397,491 of record JASTWF010000111.1, on the reverse strand, counting down.
ACTGCAGCAGTTGAAGAAGGAGTGACACCACAACCTTTTCAAGGGCAAGTAGGAATGGACATTAAACACAGGCCTGGCCAGCGCCGCCCACATCCCAGGAACGTATACAAAAGAAAGTAGCTCATATGCCTTCTTAACCTTCTTATCCATCTGTGGACATGAACTGCAAGTCGCTCTGTTTCTCTACAATTCTCAGTATCATACCAATATATGTGTATTCCCTTGCCTTGTTAGCCCTCCCCAACTGCATCACCACACACTTCTCCATATTGAGTTCAATTTGCGCCCTTGGCCAGTTCTTTGATATCTTCCTGCAGTCTGCAGCTTTCCTCCTCACTATCAACCACACGGCCAATATTTGTTTAATCGGCAAACTGTCTTAACAATGCGCCCTGCACTGAAGTCTGAATCATTGATATATACCACAGAAAGCAAGGGAGCTTGTACTGAGCCCTGCAGAACCCCACTGTTAACAACCTTCCATCAGAAAAACACCATCAACTCTTACCCCTTGCTTCTTGACAGTGAAAGTTTTTGGATCCAACTTTCCACTTTCCCTTGAAACCCATGGACTTTTACTTTTCTGACCAGTCTGTCGAATGGGATCTCGTCAAAAGCCTTGCTAAGATCCATGTAGAATACATCAAACACGCTACCCTCATCGACCCTACTTGTTACCTCCTCAAAAAATTCAATCAAGTTAGTCAATCAGAACAAATCCATGCTGTTTGTCCTTGATTAATCCGGGCTTTTATAAATGACGATTAACACTGTGCCTCAGAAATGTATCCTGGAGTTTAGTTTGACTGGCCTGGAATTACTGATTTATCACTTTCTCCACTTCTAAAAAACAGGGTAAAACGTTAAGAGACCTCCAGTCAACCGGCACCACGCATGTAGCCAGAGAGGATTGCAAAATGACGATCAGAGCCTCCACTATTTCCACCCTTGCGTATCTTAACAGCCTGGGATGCATTTCTTCTGCGCCTGGCGATTTATCTAAATTCAAAGATACTAAATCGCATAATACTTCCTCTCTAACTATGGTTATTTCATCTAATATTTCTCACTCCTCCTTAACTAAAATGTCTGCATCGTTCCTCTTTTTTGTGAAGAGTGCCGCAAAGTCTGCATTGAGAACTGTCGCCACGTCTCCCGCCGCCACACTCTCTAATAGGCCCTTATCGTTCTTTAGTTATCCTCTTGCTCTTTATGTATTCATCAAAACATATTTGGGTTTTCCTTGATTTTATTTGACAATATTTTCTCACGCTCTCTCTTTGCTTTCCTAATTTCCTTTTTAATTTCTCACCTGCCCTTTCGATACTCCTCTAGGGTCTCTGCAGTATTTAGCTCTCGCTATCTGACGTATGCTTCCCTTGTTTGCCTTATCCTTCCCTGTATGCTGCCTGATATCCAGAGGGTTCTGGATTTTGGAATCACACTCTTGTCTTTTTTAGGCAATATTTGCACTGAACCCTCACTGTCTCCTCCTTAAATGCCTCCCACTGCTCTGACAGTGATTTACCTTAAAGTAGCTGTTCCCAGTCTAATTTTGATAACTCACATCTCAGCTTAGTAAAATTGGTGTTTCACCGATCGAGAACTTTTACTCCTGATCTATCTTTGTCCTTTTGCATAACTACGCTAAATCTAACTGAATTATGATCACTAACACCAAAATGATTTCCCAGTGATACAACTTACACCTGCCCAGCCTCATTCGAAAAAACTGTACACAACCGCCCCCACTCATGTTGGGCTTGCTCCGTACTGGCTAAAAAAGTTCTCCTAATTGCATTTAAAAATTCTGCAACCTCTATACCTTTTACACCGATTCTATCCCAGTTAATAAGAGGGCAGTTGAAATCCCCTACTATTACTGCCCTATTGTTTTGAACTTCTCCGAAATTTGTCTAAATATTTGCTCTCCTATCTCCCTCTGACTACTTGTTTGACTATAGTATACTCCCACCAGTGAAATTACCCCTGTTTTGTTCTTCAGTTCAACCCAAATGGCTTTATTTGATTATGCTTCCAACATATCATTCCTCCTCGCAGCTGTAATTGTTTATTTAACCAATATTTCGACCCCCTCTCCTTTCCCCCCTCTCTATCTCGTCTGAATATGATATAACCAGGAATGTTGAGCTGCCATTCCTGCCCTTATTTGAGCTATGATTCAGTAATAGCTATGATATCATAATTCCACAAGTCTATCTGTGCCCTCAATCTATCTGCCTCATTCACTAGACTCGTTGCATTGAAGTATTTACCATTAGGCACTGCCAAACCAATGTGTTGTCTAATTTCTTTGTTTCCTATGCCTTCCAAACACCCTTACTAATTTTCTGCCATCCGTTGCCAAATGTTCTGCTCATCCCTGCCAAGCTATTTGACACCCTCCCCAACCGCACTAGCCTTTAAGGGGCTGTATTATGTGAATGATATATGAGTTTCAGTTGTGCTTGAGTTTGTGGTACTATATCATTCGGAGTTGCTGTATTAGTTTGAGGTGCTGTTTTGATTTGAGGTGCTGTGTTCGTGTGAGATGCCGATTAGTTGGAAGTGCTGATGTAGTCTGTTTTTATTAGATGTAGTCGTATTATCAGTTTGAATTGCTGTAACATTTGGAGGTGCTATATTAGAGTGAAATGCTTTATTAGTACGATGTACAGTATTAGTTTGAGGGTCTGTATTAGTTTGAGGCGCTGCATTAGTTTGAAGATCTGTATTAGTTTGAGGTACTGTATTAGATTGAGGGGCTGTATTAGTTTGAGGAACTATAGACACAAATTCTCAATTTAATTGTTTCACTGAAAAACTACGGTTAAAAAGGAAAGACACATTCCAGATTGCAACAGAGTAGCTCTGAGAGGGACACTCTAACATTTGGAACTTAATTACTGAACGGCCACACATAAACAGGACAGCGCTCAGATTGCAGTAGAGCTGCCCAGAGAGGGACACTCTAACATTTGCAAATAATTACTGAATGGCCACAGTTAAAGATGGCAGCACCATCTCAGAGTGCATTAGAACAGCCCAGAGAGGACATTCTAACATTTGGAATTGAATAACTGAATAGACAGGGTTAAAGAGTAGAGCCCCATCCGAGATTGCAGTAGAGCAGCCCAGAGAGGGACAAACAAATATTTGGAATTTAATTACTGAATGGACAGAGTTAAAGTGGACAGCCCCATCCCAGAGTGCAGTAGTGCAGCCCAGAGAGGACACTGTAACATTTGGAATATAATGACTGAATGGACACAGTTAAAATTGGCAGCCCCATCCCAAAGTGCAGTAGGGCATCCCTGAGAGAGCACTCTAACATTTGGAATATAATTACTGAATGACCGCAGCAGAGTGAAGGACATCACCGAAATAACATGACTGGATAAAAGGGCCTGATGGTGTTTGTAACAACAACCCGATTGCTGGGAGAACACAGCTGGCAATTTCCATTCGTGAATTAATGTGATCAGAATTCTCCAGTCTTTTGGGTTTTCAATTTTAATCGCAGCACTAAATATGTTCTATCACAACAGGGTCTCAACTCGGCTGTCGTAATCTGTTCATGTTTTATATGTCTATTTTGAACGATGTTGCAACCTCTATGTCCCAGTGGAGATCCTGATGGGTATAAATGAAAGGCTCTGGGAATGTATCGGCTCAGATTGCCTGCAGCACAAACGGACACAACGCTTCCCACAGAAAATGCGTGAAATATATCACAGTGTGCAGAAAATATACTACATAATCATTGTCATCATTGGTGTTCATGGTAAGTGAATATAACCATTGAAGTTGTGTAAATCTGTTTATGAGCTGGTTTTGCTCTGTGACTGATAATATTACATGCGGAAAAGGAAGGGACAGGGTACTGAATTTGGATGATCAGCCATGATCTCATTGAATGGCGGAGCAGGCTCGAGGGGCCGAATGGCCTACTCCTGCTCCTATCTTCTATGTTTCTGTGTTTTGCAGGCACCCGATCAGTGATATATTTTCGTTAAAGTCCTGAATTCACCTCTGTGCTCTAATTCCATTGCCTCACATGAGTATAAATCATTGTTTTGCAGGTCACCGGCTCGCTGAATTATAAATTCGCTGTCTTTAGTGGAATATCGTGTCCTATTGAATCAGTCCTCTGTGCAGGCAACTCTCTGAGAGAAGGTATTAATGGGAGTATCTGTCCCTGTAGAACTGTACTGAGTGTGGGTCACCAACCGGAGTGGAACACCTGACCACAATGGTCATGTATTACTGGGAGTATCTGTCACTGTAGAATTGTACTGAGTTAGGGTCACTAACCGGAGTGGAACACCTGACCCCAATTGTCATGTATAACTGGGAGTATCTCTCCCTGTAGAATTGTACTGAGTGTGGGTCACTAACCGGAGTGGAACACCTGACCCCAATTGTCATGTATACCTGGGAGTATCTCTCCCTGTAGAGTTGTACTGAGTGTAGGTCATTAACCGGAGTGGAACACCTGACCCCCGTGACCATGTATTACTGGGAGTGTCTGTCACTGTAGAATTGTACTGAGTGTGGGTCAATAACCGGAGTGGAACACCTGACCCCAGTGGCCATGTATAACTGGGAGTATGTCTCACTGTAGAATTGTACTGAGTGTGGGTCACTTATTGAAATGGAACAGGACGGTTCTATTTTGAAATCATTGTTTGTGGTGACTGATCTCTCCACTCCATGAAATTTCCTTCCGTGTTTTACTGATGTAATCGATGTCAAATGTGAATATTTTTGCTGTTGGTTGATGTTGTTTGTGAATATGCGTATAAAGAAAATGCATTGATATTGCTCTGTTTCCTGTTGAACTGCACCAACACAAACAGGTGTCAACTATTTCTGACATGCAAACAGCAGGACAGCACAGTTACGTTATTCAAATATTCTGTACAATAATTTTTCTTACTCTGAGTATAGTTACTGCAAATACTTTGGCTGTATTGAGGCTGATTAATTCACTTCCACGATGCGGTGTGTGAATCTGTGGGCCATGAATTTTATTATCTTGGTAATACACAGGAAGAATATTGGGCTGTGGTTATTGATTATCCACTTCTGTACCTGATTAAGGTTTGACGAACCAGTTCTTAACTATGATTCAGAGTCTCCACACAGGTAACTTGTACCGATCTCTGCCCTTCGCGCAGTGAGTTGTGTCCCTGCGAGGAGAGGCACGTATATCTGAAGAACATACATATCCGGTTTTCATAATACAGAGATCAGTCCGGGGTAGTTAATAATAACATTAATAATGAAATAATAGTGCACTGCTTCAATAAATAAATTACTTCAATATCTGCAATGTTGTGAATCAAATGATGACTATGATTAATTAACACTTATGTTACAGAGAATTGCATAGAATTTACAGCAATTAAACTGGCCATTCGGTCCAACAAGTTTATTTCTGGTTTATGCTCCACACGAGCCTCTCCCCATCCCAGCCCCTCTCACCCTATCAGCATATCCTTCTATTCCTTTCTCCCTCAAGCACTTGTCTATCTTCCCCTTAATTGCATCTATGCTGTTCATCTCAACTACTTGTTGTAACAAGTTCCGCAATCTAACCACTCTCTGAGTAGAGACATTTCTCCTGAATTCATTATTGGATTTGTTGCTGACTATATTATATCGATAAACTCAAGATTTAGACTCCCCCACAATTGGAAACAATTGCTCTACGTCTATCCCATCAAACGCCTTCATCCATTCAAATGCCTTTACTAGTCACACCCTCAGACTTCTCTTATCTAAAGAAAAGAGAGCCAGGCTCTTCAATCTTTCCTGACAGTTATAATCTCTCAGTTCTGGTGTCATCCTTGTAAAATATTTGGATCTTCTGCAGTGCCTGATATCCTTTTTGTAATATGGAGTCCAGACTGAACACAATACGCTAAGTGAGGTATAAGCAAGGTTCTGTATAAGTTTAATATAACCTCTTTGGTTTTCGATTCTATTCCACTAGAAATGTAACCCAGTAATTTGTTTGCATTTTATGGCCTTGTTAACCTGCGTGGCTACTTCAAATGTTTTGTGAATCTCTACCCATGAAACCTTTTGCCCTCTATCCCATTCAGACTCTTATTTTCCAAGGATTAGTTGAGTACATCATTCTTCCAACCAAAATACAGCACCTCACACTTAGCTATATTAAAATTAATTTTCCATTTAAACGCCCATTCTGCAAGTTAATGTAAATGGTGAACAACAGTGGTCCCAGCGCCGATCCTTGTGGAACAACACTTTTCACCTTCCGCCAACCTGATTAAATACCTTTAGCCCCTGATCCCTGTTTTCTCTTTGTGTAGCCAGCTTGCTATCCATTCTGATGCTTGGCACCTAACTCCACTTGCTCTGAGATTAGTCATGAGTTTGCTATGTGGTACCTTAACGATGGCCTTAAGAAAGTCAACGCATATTACATCTACTGCGTTAAACTGCTCTATAGTGCATTGGAATTCGTCAATCTTCTGTTTTCGATACAGGAAGAACAGTAGCTGTCCGACAGTCCACTGGCAGTATTCCCTTTTCTAATGATTTTTTTACCAATATATAATAGACCTTCCGCTACCTTTTGTTTATCTGTTTTAGTCTGTGTGGATACAATCCCTCTGAACCAGAGGTTTTATCCTCTCTTTGATCACTTCATCAATTATCCCCCCTTCTACCTTCAATATATTTTAGTTGTTTGATGAATGTATTCAATTATTATTTGACAGTTTAGTTTCCCTCCTCACAGATATCTTTCCCTTCTACAGGCTCTGAATAATCATCCAAAGATTCATTATAACCCTACTGTCCCACAAAACGCGTGAATTATTTCCTTCTGATGTCGCAGCCACGCTCCAGATGTCCATTTATATTCCTGCCCATGTCAGTCCGCCTATCTCCAGTACAATGTCCAGTAAACACGAGCTGTCCTTAAACTCACAGCGGATGAGACTTCGCCTGACAGACATCAAGAGGTCGTTGTCCGGCCAGTTTCTCTCCACCGTCTCCAGCTGGTACATTCCGAGGGCCCCATTTGCAATTTATTAGTTTGTTTCCATTCAGGCGACATTCCCACTGTAACTCCTACCCCCTCACCGGCCCTCGGCTGGGAATGAAAACAACCGCTGGTTCCTGATCCTGACCCCCGTGCAGTGCCCCTGCTGCAAAGTACAGGAGCGTGGACCTCGGGTATGAATATTGGGATAACCCCACACTCAAATGGTGTCGCTATGGGAGCCCGGATGGGTCCTAGCTAGGCTGCCTTTACGTGGGATACGTGGAGCATTTGAGTTCCCAATCCTACTCAGGTCCCCTCCTTCACATATTTTTTCCGGTACTTTGATGACTGTGTTGGTGCCATTTCCTTCTTTCGGTCTGAACTTGTAAATTTAACAAACTTTGCTTCTGATTTTTGCCCCTCCCTCGCCTTCGCATGTTCCATTTTCCACATCAGTGCTTCGGAAATGTCTTCCTTGTTCCTCAGCCAAGGATTCCCATTCACTGTGCTAGATAGGGTCCTCGGCCATGTCAATCCCATTTTCCACCTTACTGCCATCAGCCATTTCCCTCCCACGATAGGTTTCCCCTGTCCCCACCTTCCAGTCCTCCCACTTCCACATTGAACGGATCATCCTGCGCCATTACTGCACAGCGAGCTAAGGCCCCCACAAAACATATCTTCCCTCCCGTCTCCGCCCCGCGCGGCCCTCTGGTCCACACTTCCAGCAGCCCCAACTTCTGCTCCCGTTCCCCCGGCACCTTCCTATGCCAGCAGGGGAGATGCAGCACCTTAGTTTTCAGCTCCATCCTACCCACCGTCCAGGGGCTCAATCACTTCTTCCTCCTGAAACAGCGAGTTACTTGTACTTCTTCCAGTTCAGTATACTGGATTCGCTGCTCACGATGCAGTCTCCTGTACATTTGGGATTAATAAACAGAGTTTGGGTGATTGTTTTGCAGGTTACCACAACCTGAGCTTCGCTTGCCAATTGAGTTCTCCATTCCAAGCCAACTCTTACCTCTCTATCGTCGGGTTCCAGGACTGATCCACTGAAACTTAATGAGGAACAGCACCGGATTGATCATTAGGCACTTTATTTCCTGCCGGACTCAACACTGAGATTAAAAACTTCAAATTATAACCACAGCTCCCGTTTCATCAGAGGCATGTGCTGGTACTGGAGATGGCTACACCAGAGCCAGTGGGAGTGGAGGAGGTGCGGGATGGTGCTTGGGGTGAGGATCCCCTATCTGTACACGGCCGGTGGGCTCGCACCGCTTGGGTCTATCCACCTTTCTCTGTCACATTCCCCGACCAGTGGAGCTTTCTCCTCTTTGCCAGATTTTACATGCTTCCCTCCCCCACTGTTATTCTGCTGTCGCCATTTACACCTCCTCTGGACCATCTTCTGTTTATTTAATGTCCCCATTCGCCTAGCAGAATCATAACTTACCTCTACCCAACTTTTCTCTGGCTCTATCATTGCTTAAAAATCGGTAATCTCTAATATCTTCCAGTTCTTTTGAAAGTTTATCGACCAGACAGGTTAACTCACTCCACAGAGGCAGCCTGACTTGCTGGGTGCTTCCAGCATTCTCTGTATTTTAACAGATTTGCTGCAGTCTCAGTCATTTGATTTTGCTCAAATACTAAGGCCTGGATTTGAGAAGTGGCGAGTTACGTAGGGCGGGGGCGGAGCTTCGAACGGAAAACCCGGAAGTCCAGGATCCGCCAGCTGTGGAGATTCAACACGTGGTGTCTTTGTATGGGATTATCTGTGGGCGGAGATTGTGAGCCTGGGGAAAGCACTCCTGCTACTCCTGGCCCACAAGCAGTGCCGTGATGTCACTTACATTCTCTCCAAAACTTTCTTGCTGGCCCTTCAGTTGCCGCGATTCAAGTAGCCTGGGAACCCGGCCGGTCACATTTAATCCTGTAAAACAGGTTCAACCAGAGACTGCCAGCTTCCTAAAAATATTTACATTGCCAGCCCCCCTTGGGAGCGGTCGGATGCTGACCCACTGCCCAGCCTCGGTTGAACAGGGAAGCGAGCGGTTTGGAGGCTTGTTCATGACTGGATTTAGAATTTTCTAAATTTTAACCTCAGACCCGACCTCAACCCACCCATTTATGCTGCTGAAATCCAGCTCTTACTGTCTGGGCTCAGACCCGGAGAATGTTTGATCAGTAATTTCCAGTCTCTTTTCCCTTTTCTTTTTTACAGTGAATTTGCTGGCGAATGTGATCCTGTCCCGGGGAAAGTGCGGGCTCTCCATCTGCACCACTCGCTACCTGGTGGGCATGGCAGCGTCGGATCTACTGGTCATTGTCACTGAGATCATACTGAACCAGATCTATTATTATTATTTCCCAGTTTGCATCCTGGACATCACCCCTGTGTGCCGTGTTATCATTTTCCTGTCCTGTGCAGCCACAGACTGTTCTGTCTGGCTCACCGTCACTTTCAGCTTCGATCGATTTGTGGCCATTTGTTGCCAGAAGCTGAAAACAAATTATTGCACCGGGAAAACTGCGGCTGTGATTCTAGCAACAACCTGCACTCTGCTCTGTTTAAAAAATGTTCCCTTCTACTTTACATATGAACCTGGAGCGATAATCGACAATGTGCCGTGGTTCTGTGATACAATCCCGAGCTACTTTACTGAGCCCGGGTGGGTGGGATTTGATTGGTTTGATACGGTTTTAACCCCATCGCTCCCATTCGCTTTATTTTTTTTGCTCAACGCTCTGACAGTCAGACACATTTTAGTGGCCACTCGAGTCCGTAAGGGGCTGAGGGGTGAGAGCAAGGGAGAAAATCGCAGAGACCCAGAGATGGAGAGCAGAAGGAAGTCTGTGATTTTACTCTTCACCATATCCGACAGCTTCATATTTCTGTGGTTGTCATATGTTATACATTTCTTTTATTATAGCATTACAGGAACAAATCCGGAATATTATAATAATTCTTTATGGATCTTAGATCAAGTCGGAATTATGCTGGTGAATTTAAGTTGCTGCACAAACACATTTATTTATGGGATACCCAGTTCAAGTTCAGAGAGCAGTTGAAGAGCGCGCTGAAATATCCGGGTACCTCAATTATTCAATTAATGAAGAATCAGAAATACTCAGCGCAGCCCAGAGGCGGGTCCCAGTGTTTCCAGTCCATGATTTTAATAATTAGCGCCAGACTTCCAACAACTGAATTACACCAGGAATTGCTGGTGATCTGAAAATACAACCAGCGTTGGGGCAAACACTGTCTTTCGAACACAGCGCTATTTCTGATTGACAGTTACGGCATTGTCTTTCAGGACAGGACCACGAGCTTTTTACATTCCGTCTGAGCTCTTCTGTAAAGAGTCAGTTCAGCTATTTAGTGCAGCAATTCATTTGCAGCTTCCAGAGTAGCAGCTTCGTCATTAGATAGGCAGACAGAGCTGAGCTGTAGTTTAGAGTATTACATGAAATAGAATATACAGTATAGAAACAGGCCATTCGGCCCTACTAGTCTGTGCTGGTGTTTATGCTCCACACCAGTCTCCTTCCATTGCAACTACCTCATCTCAGCCTCTCTGCATTCATTTCATTCTATTCCCTTTCCCCTCATGTACTGAAAGGAGGGAGACAGAAAGCAGGAAACGATAAGACATTTAGCCTAACATTTCTCATTGGGAAAATGCTGGAATCCATTATTAAGGAAGTAATAGCAGGACATTTGAAAATCATGATACAATCAAGCAGAGTAAACATAGTTTTATGAAAGGGAAATCGTGTTTGACAAATTTACTAGAGTTCTTTGAGTTTGAAACGAGCAGAGTGGATGTAGGGTTACCAATCGGTGTGGTGTATTTGGATAAAGGGGAACCAATAGGTGTGGTGTATTTGGATAAAGGGGAACCAATAGGTGTGGTGTATTTGGATAAAGGGGAACCAATAGGTGTGGTGTAATTGGATAAAGGGGAACCAATGGGTGTGGTGTAATTGGATAAAGGGGAACCAATGGGTGTGGTGTAATTGGATAAAGGGGAACCAATGGGTGTGGTGTATTTGGATAAAGGGGAACCAATAGGTGTAGTGTATTTGGATAGAGGGGAACCAATAGGTGAGGTGTATTTGGATAAATGGGAACCAATGGGTGTGATGTATTTGGATAAAGGGAAACCAATGGCTGTGGAGTATTTGGATAAAGGGGAACCAATGGGTGTGTTGTATTTGGATAAAGGGGAAACAATAGGTATGGTGTAATTGGATAAAGGGGAACCAATGGGTGTGGTGTAATTGGATAAAGGGGAACCAATGGGTGTGGTGTAATTGGATAAAGGGGAACCAATGGGTGTGGTGTATTTGGATAAAGGGGAACCAATAGGTGTAGTGTATTTGGATAAAGGGGAACCAATAGGTGTGGTATATTTGGATAAAGGGGAACCAATGGGTGTGGTGTATTTGGACAAAGGGGAACCAATAGGTGTGGTGTATTTGGATAAAGGGGAACCAATGGGTGTGGTGTATTTGGATAAAGGAGAACCAATAGGTGAGGTGTATTTGGATAAATGGGAACCAATGGGTGTGGTGTATTTGGATAAAGGGGAACCAATGGCTGTGGAGTATTTTGATAAAGGGGAACCAATGGGTGTGGTGTATTTGGATAAAGGGGAACCAATAGGTGAGGTGTATTTGGATAAAGGGGAACCAATGGGTGTGCTGTATTTGGATAAAGGGGAACCAATAGGTGAGCTGTATTTGGATAAAGGGGAACAAATGGGTGTGGTGTGTTTGGATAAAGGGGAACCAATGGGTGTGGTGTATTTGAAAAGAGTGATGGAGGCAGATTTAATCGTGGATTTCAAAAGGGAATTGGATAAGTACGTGAAGGAAAAATTCTCAGAGCTATGGGGACAGGGAAGGGGAGTGGGTCTAGTTGAAGTTCTCTTGCAGAGAGCTGGCACGGGCCGGCCGGGGTGAATGGCCTCCTTCTATGCGGTAAATTTAGATAATTTTATTATTATCCTTTGCAATGAAATAGCACTTTACAATGGAATAGATCTTTTCAATATAATAGTAATTTGCTATTGAATAGCGCTTAGCAATATAATAGTCCTTTGCAATTAAATAGCACCTTGCAAAATAATAGTCCTTTGCAATGGAATAGCACCTTGCAATGGAATAGCCCTTTGCAATGGACTAGCACTTTGCAGTTTAATTGCTCTTTGCGGTGGACTGTGATTTTAAATGGGCGCCACTTGTGTTTCAGGATGGGGTAACGCCCCGCTGCTTTGTGCCATTGTCTGGAGCCGCTCACAGGCTGCGCTGCTGCTCACACATACCCAGGCAGGCAGCACATGGTGCAGGGAGGACGGAAGGAAGGAATGGCGGCTGAAACTCGCCAGCTCGGCTCCTGTTGTGACGGAGCGAAAGTGGAGCTCAGGACCAATAGGGGCTGGGGGATTGGAGGGGTGGAAATGCATGTAGGGGGTGATTGACGCCCCAAGAGATGGGCATGGAGGGAGGGTGAAAAGAAGCAAATACAAACAAGAATAAATAATAATAATAATAACATATGTTCTTTACTTCTGTAAATTAAATTACTGCATTCTGTGATTTGAGTGGAGTGGAATAAAATGAATGGAAAGATCCCACAGCAGCTTTTGCTCTGAAAACACTCCACAAACATTCCCCAAAAGAGCCCAGACCAGAAAAAACAGCAATTGGATTAATCTGAAAACAATAATAAATAAATATAATATATATATACTTTGTTTTTAAAAAGGTCTTGCCTTGTCTTAGTTGGGTTGGGAGTTAAAGGGAGAGCAAGGTCCCACAGCAGGATATGCTCTGACACTTCCCACAATCATTCCCCGATAAAGTCTAGTCAAGAAAAAAATCAAATGGCTTGTTGTATATATTTATCTTTGATTTTATCAAGTCTTGAAAGTAAGGCAAATTAAGTTCCCACAGCAGTGCGGTCTGGAATGAAATCAGCATGATCTAATGGTATATACTTTCTGTTTTATTCAGACATGAGATGCAGTACCAATGCACACGGCAGATAAATTGAACACAGACAAGCCCTGCATACACACCAGCTTTTGCTCTCTGTCTCTCTCTCTCTCTCACACACACACACACACACACACACACACACAGCCAGTCTGCAAAATTGCCACACAACACTGTCAGCAATGAAAGAAAGTTGATTTCTCTCATTGCTCTGCTGTGTTTGGCAGTTTAAAAGTAGAAAAAAACACTTTCCCGTATCTTAATTTTTCATTTTTCGGCCTACAGAATTAGGCTTTCTATTCTGCATTAAAAGCAAAATACTGCGGATGCTGAAAATTTGAAATTAAAACAGAAAATGCTGCAAATACTCAGCAGGTCAGGCAGCATCTGTGGAGAGAGAGAGAAACAGGCTTAATTCAGCTTGATGACCTTTTGTCAGATTCTAGCAAGTTTCTGATGACAGGTCATCGAACTGGAACGTTAACTATGTTTCTCCCTCTCTCCACAGACGCTGCCTGACCTGCTGAGTATTTACAGCATTTTCTATTTTGATTTCTATTCTGCCTGTTGTCTTAATTTCATGTGTCTGTGTCATTGCCTGCCTGCCTTGTCTTGATTTGAGTGGAGTGGAATGAAAAAAATGCAAAGATCCCAGAGCAGCTTTGATTGTCAGACTGTACACAAAATACATTTTTCAGTATCTCACTGACTGACTGTCTGTCTTGAAGTGAAGTGAAGTGAAATAAAGTGCAATAAAGTGACACACAACAGCATTACCTGTGGACCAGGCAAGAATTAAATCAATCGGGTTTAATACAACAACAGCAGTTAATAAGATAGCAGTCCACATCTCACACAAACACGAGCTTTTGCTCTCTCCTTCTCTTTCTCTCAGTCACACACACAAACACACACCCTGGCCAGCCTTCAGAGGGATCAATGCCGTGTTGGAAAATTAAAACCAAAAATACACTTTTCTGTATCTTGTGGCGGATCGCCACCTAAAACTGCATAATCCACTCTTCCCGTCTTGGACAAATTTCCAGCCCCTTCACTTTAAGGCACCTTCCCTTTAAGGCAGAAGGGGGCGGGTCCTCAGGTTTTACCCAGAGAATTCTGGGAGCTTTTCAGTCTCAGCCATTTTGTGTGCCATGCAGTGAATTAAAGTTTCTTGTTTTCCTCATATGGATTCAGCCACCATTCGTGTTTCGCGGCAGCCTCAACATTGGTGACCCCGACGCTCAGAACATATTCCGAGCACTGCAATGGCAGACACGAACGCAGTTTCCGTGAAACTGCTGGAGTTTTGGGAAAACCAGCCCGAAGCCTGGTTTCTCCAAGCCGAGTCCCGATTCCGGCTGCGAAATATCACCACAGATGGGACGAAGTACGACTATCTCGTCACATCACTCGGTAGCGCCGTAGTTTCCAAGGTTTGGACAATGCTGCAGAACCCACCAGAGGAAGGCAAGTACGCACATCTCAGGAAAGCGCTCCTTAAAAAATTTACGACCACGGCATATCAGTGAAACTGCCGCCTCCTCGACCTTCCAGGCCTCGGTGATGCCTCACCGTCAGACGTCCTCTCCCACATGCTCTCCCTCACCAACGAGAGCTCACCCGGATCCTTCTTCCACACGCTGGCCTGAGGCAATTCCACTGACCTCTACCACCACCGCCGACATCGCCAGAGCCTTCGTCAGCACCTGGGTCGCACGGTTCGGCGTCCCCTCCGACCTGACGTCGGACAGAGGTCCGCAATTTACCTCTGAACTCTGGACCGCCGCCGCACGCAATCTCGGGGTGACCATTCACCGCACCACAGCGTACCACCCCCAAGCCAATGGACTGTGTGAGCGGTTCCACAGATATTTGAAGGCATCTCTTCGAGCCAGCCTCCAAGACAGCGCCTGGAACGACCGACTTCCGTGGGTCCTCCTCGGCCTGCGCACCGTGGTTAAAGAAGACCTCTACGCATCGGCAGCAGAGCTCATGTACGGTCAGCCGCTGCACGTACCCGGCGAGTTCCTGCCCTCCGCCACGACACCCTGGTCATCCGACCAGCAACGCCACGACTTCGCCTCACCGGCGCTGCAGTTCGCCCCGGTGCCCATTGCCCGACACGGCGAATCCACCTCACACATCTCACTAAGCCTGCACCAGGCACGGTTTGTTTTCGTCCGGCACGACGCCCACCGCGGACCCCTTCAACCCCCGTACGACGGGCCCTACAAGGTGCTACAGGCTGGGGACAACTTTTTCACCCTGCAAGTGGGCGACAGGACCGAAAAAGTGTCATTGACCGACTCAAGCCAGCACACTCGGAGCCCGGTGAGCAGGTCCCTATAGCTCGTCCACCGCCAAGCGGCCGACCTGCCCTCAAGCTGGTTCATCTGCTGCTCAACGCCCGGCCGTTCCATGTCCACCGGCATTCCAGAAGAGCCGCTCCGGCTGGCCCATCAGACTGCTGCACCGTCTCGTCCACACCTCCTAAGCGGATTCTGGGGGGAGCTGTGTGGCGGATCGCCACGTAAAACGGTCATAATCCACTCTTCCCGTCTGTGGACACATTTCCAGCCCCTTCCCTTTAAGGCACCTTACCTTTAAGGCAGAAGGGCGCGGGGCCTCAGGTTTTACCCAGATAATTCTGGGGGCTTTTCACTCTAAGCCATTTTGTGTGCTATGCAGTGAATTAAAGTTTCTTGTTTTCCATATATGGATTCAGCCTCTATTCGTGTTTCGCGGCAGCCTCAACAATCTTATCTTTACACTTTGTGGCCTACAGAAAGAGGCTTTCTATTCTGCACCTTGCCTTGTGATTTCATGTCTCGCTCTTTCACTGGCCATCTGTCTGTCTGTCTCTCACTCACATACTGTCCTTCCCATCCAGAGTAAACTAAATCTTACAGTGACATGACACACAGACACACAGAGTTTATGCAATTTTCAGAAACAGACACCCACGCACATGCAGACACACTCACACAGACCCTGCAACTTGCAGACACACAGACACCCACGCACATACAAATTCACTCATACATACTCTGCAATATGCAGACACACAGACACCCACGCACATACAGACTCACTCTCACAGACTCTGCAATTTGCAGACACACAGACACCCACGCACATACAGATACATTGACACAGACTCTGCAACTTGCAGAAACTCATACTCACACATCCATTTTGAAAGATGTGGAGCCTGGGAGTGTCAATTTTTGGTGATGTCCCTTCCTGGCTGTGCGTCCATGTTTGATGAGGACAATCCAACAGGATGAAGTGAAGCCGAGGCCCCAGAAATCCATGTCCCCGAGAGGAAATGAAAGCCCGGGAGGGTCAAAAGAAGTAAATACAATCTGGAATAAATAATAATATATATACTGTACATTTGTTAACTAAATATCTGGCTGTCTGTGGTTTGCCTGGAGTGTAATAAATGAATGGAAAGATCCAACAGCAGCTTTTGCTCTGAAAACATCCCAAGCACATTCCCCAATAAAGCCCAGTCCAGAAAAAAAATCAAATGGATAATTCTGAAAATAATTTAAAAAATAGAATATATACTTTTTTTTTACAAATGCATTTTCTTGTTTGAGTTGGGAAGAAGGGGAGAGTAAGATCCTACAAAGCAGGATATGCCATGAATCACTCCACAAACATTCCCCAATAATGTCAAGTCCAGAAAAATATCAAATGGCTTGATGTATATTTGTAGATTTGCTTTTAACTAAATTCTTGAAAGAAAGACAAAGTAAGATGCCACAACAGTGCAGTCTGGAATGAAATCAGTATGATCTAATGGTGTACACTTTCTGTGTTTTTTTCAGACATGAGATGCAGTACCAATGCACACGGCAGATAACTTGAACACAGACAAGCCCTGCATACACATCAGATTTTGCTGTCTATCTCTCTCTCTCTGCCACACACACACACATACAGGCCAGCCTTAAAATTGCCACAAATCACGGTCAGCAATGAAAGAAAGTTGATTTCTTTCATTGCTCTGCTCTGTCAGTTTAAAAGCAAACATACATTTTTCATTATTTTATCTTTTCATTTTGCGGCCTACAGAAACAGGCTTTCTATTCTGCATAAAAGCAAATGCTGTGGATGTGGGAAATCTGAAATCAAAACAGAAAATGCTGGAAATACTCAGCAGGTAAAGCAGCATCTGTGGAGAGAGAGAAGAACAGATTAATGTTTCAGCTCGATTACCTTTTGTCAGATTCTGGCAAGGTTCTGACGAAAGGTTATCGAGCTGAAACATTTACTCTGTTTCTCTGTATCTCCACTGATGCTGCCTAACCTACTGAGTATTTCCAGCATTTTCTGTTTTTATTCCTGTTCTGCATGTTGTCTTGATTTCATGTGTCTCTCTCACTGCCTGCTAGCCTGCCTGCCTTGTCTTGATTTGAGTAGAGTGGAATAAAAAGGATGCAAAGATCCCAGACAGCTTTTATTGTCAGACAGTCCACAAAGACATTTTTCAATATCTCACTGACTGACTTTCGGTCTTGAAGTGAAGTGAAATGAAATAAAGTGCAATAAAGTGATACACAACAGCATTACATGTGGACCATGCCAGAATGATATCAGCAGGGTTTAATACAGCAACAGCAAGTAATGAGACAGCAGACCACATCTCACACAAACACCAGCTTTTGCCCTCTCTCTCTCACACACACACACACTTACAGCCTGGCCAGCCTGCAGAGGGATGACTGCCGTGTTGGAAGATTAAAACCAAAATGACATACAGACACACTCACACAGACACCCACGCACACAGACACACTCACATACTCTGCAATTTACAGAAACACAGACACCCACTCACGTACAGACACACTCACAGAGAGTCTGCAATTTGCAGAAACTCACACTCAGTCTCACAGCCATTTTGAAAGGGCTGCAGCCTGGCAGCGGCTGAGTCACGTGACCCTGTGGCTGGCCCTCTGACATCACAATGGGCGATGACGCGACAGCTCGAACGGGAAACCGTGAAATTCATTAAACAATCACTGTCAATCCGGGTCTTGTTCCCCGCAGTAACTCCAGCTGTTTCTTTCCGGATGAACTGAACCGATTGTTCCTCAGCCTGAAACAGATTAAAGATTAAACAGGAAATAAACAGATTGTACATCAGTGTAAATAACCGCGAGACTGGGGTAAATATTTCAATATTAATTACAGACAAATATTACCCACAGTGACTGAATCCCATTGATATATTATTTATTACATTAAACATTAACACAAACACTCACTCGATCCGCTCCAGACTCCGGCTGGTCAGTATGAGGCGGCGGAGAGCGGGGACAGATCGGTCTGTGAAGGAGTTTAATCTCAGGTCCAGATCCGTCAGTGAGCGGTTTGTATTGAGAGCGGAGGCGAGATCCTCGGCACAAGAATCTGTGAGACCGAGACCACTCAGACTGGGGATCAGAGAGAGAAATAACAGGAATCAGAGTCAATCCCCAGAGTTTATTAATAACACTATTACTGATACTAATAATAATGTTCAGTGTCAGACATCCAGTTATTACAAACACAATCTCACACAGTCTGGTACTTACCACAGTGTCTGTATTTTACAGTCCGGGTTCCTCAGAGTCGCAGACACTAGTTTCACTCCTGAATCTCCCAGTTTATTGTGACTCAGGTTCAGATCCGTCAGTGAGCGGTTTGTACTGAGAGCGGAGGCGAGATCCTCGGCACAAGAATCTGTGAGACCGACATCACACAGCCTGGGGATCAGAGAGAGAAATAACAGGAATCAGAGTCAATACCCAGAGTTTATTAATAACACTAATACTGATACTAATAATAATGTTCAGTGTTAGACATCCAGTTATTATAAACACAATCTCACACAGTCTGGTACTTACCCCAGTGTCTGTATTTTACAGTCCGGGTTCCTCAGAGCCGCAGACATTAGTTTCACTCCTGAATCTCCCAGTTTATTATTACTCAGGTACAGATCCGTCAGTGAGCGGTTTGTACTGAGAGCGGAGGCGAGATCCCCGGCACAAGAATCTGTGAGACCGACACCAATCAGCCTGGGGATCAGAGAGAGAAATAACAGGAATCAGAGTCAATCCCCAGAGTTTATTAATAACACTATAACTGATACTAATAATAATGTACAGTGTTAGACATCCAGTTATTATAAACACAATCTCACACAGTCTGGTACTTACTCCAGTTGCTGTATTTTACAGTCCGGGTTCCTCAGAGCCGCAGACACCAGTTTCACTCCTGATACTCCCAGTTTATTGCGGCTCAGTCTAAACACAAACAGAGATAAACAAACTGAATCAAAGCCCGGATCTGACATATTTTTCTCTCTCGGATATTACAGCAATCACTGAAAATACTTCAGGACATTAATAAACCGGTTTCCACCCGCGATTTCCCCCCTGGGCGGGTCGGGTGGGGCCGGAGTCGATGGCGGGTCGGGTGGGGCCGGGGTCGGAGGCGGGTCGGGTGGGGCCGGGGTCGGAGGCGGGTCGGGTGGGGCCGGTGTCGGAGGCGGTTCGGCTGGTGCCGGGGGCGGGTCGGGTCGGGTGGATCCGGGGACGGGTGGGGTCGGGGGCGGGTCGGGTTGGGCCGGGGGCGGGTCGAGTCTCCCTCAGTCCGGTCTCATTCCCTGATGAACAGAATTATACTCCTGGAGCTCAGTGACCGGCCTGGTCATGTTTGGAGAAACTTTTCTCATTTCTGCTGCTCCTTAATTCCCGGATTTTATGGGAATGGGGCGATCTTCACAGAATGAAATGATAAAGCGTCGATTCCCTGTACTTTATACTCTGTGCATTATATTAATCTGTAGAATATCTCGGGGTGAGTTATATTGTGAAACGCTAACTGCTGCTGTAAAATCAGTCCCCCAGGATTTTATATAACACGGAGAATTTATGCTGAAATAAAAACAGGAAATGCTGGAAATACCCAGCAGGTCAGGCAGCATCTATAGAGAGAAAAACAGAGTTAATGTTTCAGGTCGAGGACCCTTCGTCAGAACTGGAAAAAGTTACAGATGTAACAGGTTTTTAAGCAAGTGTCGGGGCCGGGAAAGGTGTGGGAGCGGAGGAAAGAACAAAAGGGAACGTCTGTGATAGGGTGGAAGACAGGAGAGATTAAAAGACAAAAGGGATGATGGTGCAAGCAAAAGGAGCTGGTAATGGGACAAGTTAAAAGTCAAAAGATGAATCTAGATGAGGTGCGAATGGCAATGGCAGAATCATCAACAGCTGTCATGCGAGAGAAAAAAGAGGGAAAAGGAAAAACAATAATGAAAAATATAAAATAGTGGCCGAGTTTATAGTCTGAAATTGTTGAACTCGATGTTGAGTCCAGAAGGCTATAAAGTTCCTAATTGAAAGATGAGGTGCTGTTCCTCGATCTTATGTTGTACTTTGTTGGAAGAGTGTAAGAGGCCGAGAATGGAGAGATCAGAGTGGGAGTGGAGCAGAGAATTAAAGCGATAGGCGACCAAAAGCTCAGAGTCACACTTACGGACTGAACGGAGGTGTTCCGCAAAGCGGTCACCCAATCTGCGTT
The DNA here is from genome assembly GCA_030390025.1 of Squalus acanthias. NCBI lineage: Eukaryota > Metazoa > Chordata > Chondrichthyes > Squaliformes > Squalidae > Squalus > Squalus acanthias. Next base: position 376,889 of record JASTWF010000111.1, on the reverse strand, counting down.
TGTTCTCCCAAGTGTAGAGGAGACCGCATCGTGAGCAGCGAATAGAGTTTTACTAAATTGCAAGAAGTACAAGTAAATCGCTGTTTTACCTGGAAGGAGTGTTTGGGGCCCTGGACAGTGGGAAGGGAAGAGTTAAAAGGGCAGGTGTAGCATCTCCTGCGCTTGCACGGGAAGGTGCCATGGGAAGGGGAAGGGGTGTTGGGGGTGATAGAGGAGTGGACCAGGGTGTTGCGGAGGGAGCATTCCCTTCGGAAAGGGGAGGTGAGGGGAAGATGTGTTCGTTGGTGGGATCACGCTGGAGTTGGTGGAAATGGCGGAGGATGTTCCGTTGAATGCGGAGGCTGGTCGGGTGAAAGATGAGGACAAGGTAAACTCTATCGTGGTTCCGGGAGGGAGGGGAAGGGGTGAGAGCAGAAGTGCGGTAAATAGAATGAACACGGTCAAGAGCCGTGTCACCACGGTAGAGGGGAATGCTCGGTTGAGGGAAAAGGAAGACATGTCGGAAGCACTAGTATGGAACGTGGCACTGTCAGAGCAGATGCAGCAGTGACAGAAAAACTGGGAGAATGGAGCAGCGTCCTTACAGGAAGCGAGGTGGGAGGAAGTGTATTCCAGGTAGCTGTGGGAGTCAGAGGGCATAAAGTGAATGTTTGTCAATAGCAGCAATAGAGTTTATTCTGTCCCGTTACAAGTTTTAAATGTCCCTGTGCTCCTAGTTTATAGGGGAGGGGAGTCTCTCACTTTATTCCCATTAAACTGGCTCTACATTTATTTCAGGTGTAACTGGCCCGACAGTTTTTGGGGAATTTTCGGAAGTTCCCTCCCCGAGCGGGGCCTCACATACAGAGGCAGAGTCCCAGAAAGAGGCAGAGTCCCAGAAAGAGGCAGAGTCCAAGAAAGAGGCAGAGTCCCAGAAAGAGGCAGAGTCCCAGAAAGAGGCAGAGTCCAAGAAAGTGGCAGAGTCCCAGAAAGAGGCAGAGTCCCAGATAGAGGCAGAGTCCCAGAAAGAGGCAGAGTCCCAGAAAGAGGCAGGGGCGGTTTATGGGGAATTTCCGGGTTCACTGCCCCCGGTTTACCCAGGAGCCGCCCGCTGTGTGCGAGGCCCCACCGCTGGCCGGTGTGTGTCTGTACTCTGGTTAGATTGGAACCTTTTCACCGGCAGGTTTAAGATCCTGAATATCAATCTTTACTCAATGTTCAGGACTGTCAATAATTGTAAACATTTACAGCTGAAAGAATTCCTGATTCCCCAATATTCCCAATCCAGGAAACTACCCCCTCGACAGGACACATCCTGCACGGTATTGGAGTAAATATCGAACTGTTAGTGATTTAAACTCGGGTTCCAGTCCTGTTTCAAGTTTAAATGGTGGATGTGGAAAATATTTTAAATTAATTGTATCTTTGTTGTTGGATTATATTTTATGTTTACCTTCAGCTGTCCACCTTATTAAATATGATTTATTGTAATTAAATTATCAGACTCTCAGTGGCCTGTATTTGCTGATCCGATAAAGTTTGTAAAAACCCTTCTTGTTCACAAGGATACTTTTTAGATTCTCCAGTCCTCAGTGAATTACTGACCGATCCTCTTATTATTGGTCATATTTGTCTTGAATCTGCTTCTCTCTGGTTTAACTGAACTGTTTGTTCCCTACATTACAGAGCAACAAATCAAACCCTGACTGTTCTACAATTTATCCAACAGTTAGAGACAAATAAACAGTTACCTCAACACGCGGCATTTGTGCAGTACGGGTCCCAGCCGCTGGAGTCCCTCACACTGAATGGAGCCGCTCTCCAGATCGAGTTGTTTTATTGTATCACAGATTCCAATGACATTAGACAGGACCGCACAATCAATCGGGGTCAATCTCAATCTACTAAATGTAAGTGATTCCACAGATCCCACTGTTTTCCGAGCCAGTCCTTTATTCTGAGATTCAAACAGGTAGTGGAATGTGTTCAGGAGGTTCCTTTTACCAGTTTCACTCGCTGTGTTTGCAATCTGTCCTTCAATCTTTTCCATCACCCAGTCAATCACTCGGCAGGTGGTTTGATGATGAAATGTACCAAGAAACTCCTCCAGAGGCCGAGCTGCCTGTGGGGAGGAGAGACCAGCAACAAAACGGAGAAATATCTCAAATCGCCCATCTTCCTTGCTGTGGGCTTCTCTGAGGAGTTTCAGGATGTCCCCGGGTTCTGGAGTCAGGAACTGTGCGAGTGCGGCTACAAACTCTTGGATGGTGAGGTGCGGGAATGTGTACACCACGCTCCGGGCAGAATCATCTCTCTCCAAAAGTTCCATCATGAACCCAGACAGGAACTGGGAAGGTTGCAGATTATACTTGATCAAATCTCCATTTCTAAACACAATCTTCTTCTCGGAGACTCCTGTGAAGGCCATCTCACCAAGATTCAGTAACACATCACGGGGGCTTTCAATCTCTCGGCCATGGTTTTTCAGAATGTTGTAAATATAGTAGGAATATAGTTGGGTGATGGTCTTGGGAACTCGCTGCTGATTCCTGTCTCTTTGTGTAAAGAAGGGACCCAGTGAGAGGCCGAGGATCCAGCAGTAGGAAGGGTTGTAGCACATGGTGTACAGGATCTCGTTCTCCTCCACGTGTTTGAATACAGCTGATGCCACCGTCTGATCTTCAAAAAACTTGTTGAAATATTCCTTCCGTTCTTCACCAACAAATCCCAGGATTTCAGCCCAGACACTGATCTCAGCCTTTTTCAATAAATGTAATGCAGTGGGGCGGCTGGTCACTAGCACTGAACATCCTGGGAGCAGCTTGTGCTGTATTAAACTGCACACAATGTCAGACACTTCACACCAGTCTTCAGCATCTGTGCACATGTGCTGAGGTTCTTTATTTCTCCGATTGTCAGCAAAATCGATCCTGTCCTTGAATTCATCCAAACCATCGAATATAAACAACAATCCCTCTGGGTTCTTCCAGAGCTCTCCCAGAATATTCCCAAAGTAAGGATACAGATCCAGTATCAGATTCCTCAGGTTTATTCTACAGTTAAGAGCGTTCAAATCCCGGAATTTAAAACTGAAAACAAATTGAAAGTTTGGGTATATTTTCCCAGTGGCCCAGTCATGAACAATTTTTTGTACCATTGTTGTTTTTCCAATCCCCGGCACTCCGCTCACTGCTCCTGAACTCCCAGATTTGGATTTTCTCCGGGAAAAGCTGCTGTTGAACAATTGATCAGTTCGGATTTTTTCCAGTTCTCCCCGGAGATGTTGCTTTCTCCACTCTTCATGGTCTCGGCCTCTTGCCAGCAGTTCATGTTCTACAAGTGTCAGATCTCGAACAGTAGAAATGACCGTTAGCTCAGCATATCGATCAACCAGCTGGAAAATCTTAACCTTCTCCTTTATTAGGATAGTGTTAACACTCAGTGTTTCAGTTTGTACCCGGAGTGTGTCCTTGTGTTTCTGTTGAACATCTTCAATTAGAACAGACAGAAAGTGGTCTCAATGTTAATTATATTGACATAAAGACAGCTTCTCAATGACATTGTATTATTCAGCAAAATGTTGCAAGGTTTAATTCACAGCTTCAATAGAGGTGGGTGTTAAAATTAAAACTCAGTTAATGGAAACTTCGTGGAAAGCGAGCAATGGCCGAGAAAAGTTTCAAATCCTCACTTGATTCTAATATTCACTGAACATGCAGGTTTCAATGATATGACTTTTCCCTCTGATGGCTAATACTTTCCGGCCTGCCCTTTACTACTGACATCTCCTCGAGGCTGGAGAATAAATTGTAGTGGGAGGGGAGGATCCAGTTGTCGTGGTCCACGTAGGAACCAAAGACACAAATAACTAGTTCCGCACTCATGAGGATGGCCTCAATCGCGATATCGGGTTCATGTCACGATACAGAACGTGACTTGACATCGTGGCCGGTCTTCCCAGGTGTTTTTTTTTAAAAAAGACTAACACAACAACCAACACAAATTGACAGGATATGCAGCCAGCAGGTGGTTTGACACGTTGGACCCCCTGGGACACATCTCATTGTCTTGGCTGTACTCTTAGTGTGTCTTTGATGTAGGGAAAGATTTGAATAGATTTTGTCTGTGTTTAAATTGTGAATTCTGGGAGATTCTCTCACTGCTAACTTACCTGAGGAAGGAGCGAAACGCTCCGAAAGCTTGTAAAATTAAATAAATCTGTTGGACTATAACCTGGTGTTGTGCGACTTCTCATTTTTGTCCACCCCAGTCCAACGCCGGCATCTCCACATCATGACATATAACTAGGAAAGAGGTTCTGCTTACGGAGCATGAGAAGCTAGGATCCAAATTAAAAAACAGAACCTCAATGGTAATAATCTCTGGATTGGTACCTGAGCCCCGCGCAAATTGGCATAGGGACAAACAGAACAGAGGTTTAACTGCATGGCTCAAAGTGTGGCGAGAGAGGAACGGCTTTCAATTCATGGTGCACTGGCACCATTACTGGGGAAACAGGGATTTGTTCCTTTGGGACGGGCTCCATGGGTCTGGGACCAGAGCCCTGGCGAACCGAATAACTGGGGCAGTAGACAGGGCTTTAAACCAATGAAGGGGTGGGGGTGGGAGGCTTCAGGAAAGAGTAAATTTAAAAGCAGAGAGAGAAATGTTAAGGCTCTAGAACAGAGTAGAGTTTTGGGTAAAAATATGCAGAGTGCGTCAGGATGGGACAGAGAGACTAACAAAGGTAATAAGGCATCAGTGACTAAGGTAACATCAGGGAAAAATAGAAATAGTTCAAAGCTAAAGGCACTATATCTGAATGCGTGATGCAATCTCAACAAAATAGATGAATTAATACTGCAGAAAGAAATTAAGAGGTTTGATCGAATAGCCATAACGGAGACGTGGTTGAAAAGTGGCCAAGGTCGGGTCCTAAGTACTTCAGGATACTTAACTTTTAGAAGAGTTAAGCAAAATGGAATAGGAGGAGGTTTAGCCCTGATAATAAAGGATGGGATAAAGACAGCAGAGAGAAAGGATTCTTATCTCTGAAAATCATGATGCGGAGATGCCGGTGTTGGACTGGGTTGAAAAAAGTGAGAAGCCGCCCAACACCAGGTTATAGTCCAACAGCTTTCTTTGAAATCACAAGCTTTCGGAGCTGCTGCTCCTTCATCAGGTGAAGTGAAGGATTACAAATCGGCAAAGCATATATAGACAGAGAACAATGCCTGTGCAGCGTACAATGTCAGACGACTACAGTTAATCTTTCTGACTGCCTTTTATCACACCTCGGCAGAGAGACAATCAGGTCAGTCAGGAAGACATTATATCAAAGACATAGCAAGATACAACTAAGACAATGAGGTGGGGTCACAGGGGGTCTAATGTGTCAAATGCTGCAGTCTGTATGGAAAACCATAAACTTTAAACTTTTTACTTTTTTTTACTGGAAATCATATCTGTGAACAAGCCAATGACGACTCGAGTCTGGATGACTCTACGTCAGATGGGGTTACATGTAGCGTGACATGAACCCAAGATCCCGGTTGAGGCCGTCCTCATGGGTGCATAACTTGGCTATCAGTTTCTGCTCGATGAGTTTGCGTTGTCGTGTGTCTCAAAGGCCGCCTTGGAGAACGCTTACCCGAAGATCGGAGGCTGAATGTCCTTGACTGCTGAAGAGTTCCCCGACTGGGAGGTCACAATCCTGCCTGGCGATTGTTGCGCGGCGTCCGTTCATACGTTGTCGCAGTGTCTGCATGGTCTCGCCAATGTACCTTGCTCCGAGGCATCCTTTCCTGCAACGTATGAGGTATACAACGTTGGCCGAGTCACATGAATATGTACCGTGTACCTGGTGGGTAGTGTCCTCACGTGTGATGACGGTATCTGTGTTGATGATCTGGCATGTCTTGCAGAGGTTGCCGTGGCAGGGTTGTGTGGTGTCGTGGTCGCTGTTCTCCTGAAAGCTGGGTAAGTTGCTGCGAACGATTGTACTTTTGAGGTTAGGCGGCTGTTTGAAGGCGAGCAGTGGGGATGGCCTTAGCGAGGTGTTCATCGTCATGACGACGAACACCTCGCTAAGGCCATCCCCACGCCTCCACTACTCGCCATCAAACAGCCGCCAAACCTCAAACATAGAAAAAAGGAGTAGGCCATTCGGCCCGTCGAGCCTGCTCCACCATTCAATACGATCGTGGCTGATCATCCAAATCCAGTACCCTGTCCCTGCTCTCTCACACAGAATCCCCATCGAGCCTGCACCGACACATATCCCACCCTATCCCCGTAACCCCACGTATTTAATTCCCCCTAACATATCCCATCCTATCCCCGTAACCCCACATATTTAATACCCCCCTACCACTAAGGGTCAATTTATCATAGCCAAATCAACCTAACCCACACATTTTTGGACTGTGGGAGGAAACCGGAGCACCCGGAGGAAACCCACGCAGACACGGGGAGAATGTGCAAACTCCACACAGACAGTCACCCGAGGCCAGATTCGAACCCGGGTCCCTGGCGCTGTGAGGCACCAGTGCTAACCACTATGCCACCGTGTTGCAGACCATCGTTCGCAGCAAATTACCCAGCTTTCAGGAGAACAGCGACCAAGACACCACACAACCCTGCCAGGGCAACCTCTGCAAGACATGCCAGATCATCAACACAGATACCATCATCACACGTGAGGACACTACCCACCAGGTACACGGTACATACTCATGTGACTCGGCCAACGTTGTCTACCTCATACGTTGCAGGAAAGGATGCCCCGGAGCATGGTACATCGGCGAGACCCTTCAGACACTGCGACAACGTATGAACGGACACCGCGCAACAATCGCCAGGCAGGATTGTTACCTCCCAGTCGGGGAACACTTCAGCAGTCAAGGACATTCAGCCTCCGATCTTCGGGTAAGCGTTCTCCAAGGCAGCCTTCGAGACACACGACAACGCAAAATCATCGAGCAGAAACTGATAGCCAAGTTCCGCACCCATGAGGACGGCCTCAACTGGGATCTTGGGTTCATGTCATGCTACATGTAACCCCATCTGACGTAGAGTCATCCAGACTCGAGTCGTCGTTTGCTTGTTCACAGATGTGATTTCCAGAAAAAAAAAGTAAAAAGTTTAAAGTTTATGGTTTTCCATACAGACTGCAGCATTTGACACATTAGATCCCCTGTGACCCCACCTCATTGTCTTAGTTGTATTTTGCTATGTCTTTGATATAATGGCCCAAAAAATTGTGTTGATACGCGAGAGTACGCACTGTGTACTCTCGCGTATTCTGTCTCCAATTGCCGGTTTTCTGCATGCACTGCGCATGCGCTGAAAACCGGCACTTGGTGAATTAAAGGGGGGCGGTTCCTAGGTGAACCGCGTGCACGCTACAGGCTGCGCCCATGCAGTGCAGTTAGTGGTTTCAACGTGCAGGTAAGTATGGAAGATTTTACACATAAAAAAAGGAGGAGTAAGACCCACTTTTAACAAGGTAAGTAGTGAATTAAGTATTATTTTGAATTTTTTTAACAGGTATATCTTTTTTAGAGACTTTAAAGACAGGTAAGTTTTTTTTTATAACTTTTTAAAAGATTTTAAATTTTTTCAAATATTTAATTTTTTATTTAAAATGGTTAATTTGTTTAACTATACATATTTTATTAATGTGATGTTTTTTTTGAAATTTAATTGAGGTTTAGCTGTTCTTTTGGGGGGCTATAGTATACATAGCTTTCACAGCACTTATGTGAAAGTTATGAATGGAAGATGGTGTGCTGCCATTGGCTCTAACTGAGTCACGTGATCCCACAGCTCGCACGAATTAACTACGCCTGTGTGATACGAAAGCACTGCACAGCAGCTGCCAGAACATCAAGTTCATGCGAGCTGGAACTGAAAAAGCCAACGCGCAGTGAGAGATCGCGGGGAAGCCTTACCCTCGCACGAAGGCTTCCTCACGAATTTTTGGGCCGTTGTCTTCCTGACCGACCTGATTGTCTCTCCGCCGAGTTGTGATAAAAGGCAGTCAGAAAGATTAACTGTAGTCGTCTGACATTGTACGCTGCACAGGCATTGTTCTCTGTCTATATATGCTTTGCCTCTTTGTAATCCTTCACTTCACCTGACGAAGGAGCAGCAGCTCCGAAAGCTTGTGATTTCAAATAAAACAGTTGGACTATAACCTGGTGTTGTGCGACTTCTCACTCTGAAAATCAAGAATTAGAGTCAGTTTGGATGGAGCTAATAATCAGCAAGGGGCTGAAAACATTGGTGGGAGTTGTGTATAGGCTCCCAAACAGTAGTTGTAACGTAGGGCAGTGTACAAATCAGAAAATTAGAGGCGAACATAACAAGGGTAATACAATAATCATGGGGGACTTTAATCTACATATAGACTGAGCAAACCAAATTTGCAGTAATACTGTGGAGGACGATTTCATGGAATGTATGCAAGTTAGGTTTATCGATCAGTATGTTGAGGAACCAACTGGAGAGCAGGCTATTTTAGATCTAGCATTGTGCAAGAAGGAAGCATTAATTAACAACCCTGTAGTAAAGGGGCCTTTAGGGAAGAGTGACCATAATCTGATAGAATTTTATGTTGCGTTTAAAAGTGATTTAGTTAAATCTGAAACTACTGTCTTAAATCTAAACAAAGCAAACTATGTATTTTTGAGGGACGAGTTGGCTGAGGTAGATTGGGAAACTACATTAAAAGCTATGACAGCAGACAAACAATGGCTAGCATTTAAAGAATTAATAAGAATTTTCAACAAATATACATTCCTTTAAGGCACAAAAACCACAGAGGTAAAGTGTTTCTACCGTGGCTAGCAAGAGACGTTAAAAATAGTATTAGATCAAAGGAAGATGCTTATATTGTTGCCAAAAAGAGTAGTAAGTCTGAGGTTTGTGAGTATTTTAGAATTCAGCAAAGGAGGACCAGAAACTGATAACGAAAGGGAAAATAGAATGAGAGTAAACTAGCGAGAGACATAAAAACAGACTGTAAAATCTGCTATATTTATGTAAAAATGAAAAGATTTGCGAAAGTAAATGTGGGTCCTTTACAGGCTCAGACAGGAGAAATTATAATGGGGAATAAGGAAATGGCAGAATATTAAACAAATACTTTGTGTCTCTCTTCATGGAAGAAAAATGCAAAAAACTTCCCAGAAGTAGTGGAGAACCAAGGTTCCAGCGAGAATGAGGAACTGAAAGAAATTAGTATTAGAAAAAAAAATACTGGAGAAATTAATTGGTCTGAAATCCAATAAATCCCCTGGATCTGCTGGCCTACATCCTAGGGTTTTGAAAGAGGTGGCTATAGAGATAGTGGATGCACTGGATGCCATTTTCCAAAATTCCATCGATTCTAGAATGTTTCCCGCGGATTGCAAGGTAGCAAATGTAACCCAATTATTGAAGAAAGGAGGCAGAGATAAAATAGGGAACTGCAGACCGGTTAGCCTGAAATCAGTCGTAGGGAATATGATAGAATCTATTATTAAGGAAGTGGTAACAGGGCACTTAGAAAAATAATAATAGGATTGGGCAGAGTCAACATGGATTTATGAAAGGGAAATCGTGTTTGACGAATCTGTTAGTGATTTTTGAAGTTGTAACTATCAGAATAGATAATGGGGATCCAGTGGATGTGGCGTATTTGGATTTTCAGACGGCATTCGATAAGGTGCCACACAAGAGGTTATTAAACAAAATTAGGACTCATGGGATTGGGGGTTAATATACCAGCATGGATTGAGGATTGGTTAACAGACAGAAGAGAGTAGGAATAAATGGGTAATTTTCGGGTTGGCATGCTGTAACGAGTGGGTAACCGCAAGAATTAGGGCTTGGGCCTTAGCTATTCACAATATATTTCAATGATTTGGATGAGGGGACATTTCCAAATTTGCTGATGATACAAAGCTAGGTGGCAGTATCAAATGTGAAGAGAATTTGAAGTGGCTTCAAGGGGATCTCGACAGGCTCAGTGAATGGGCGAGAAAATGGCAGATGCAATATAATGTGGATAAATGTGAAGTTATCCACTTTGGTAGAAAAAACAGAGGCAGTGTAATATATCTAAGTTTGCTGATGATTCAATGCTGGGTGGGAATGTAAGTTGTGAGGATTTTGCAAAAAGACTTCAAGTGGTTATAGACAGGCTAAGTGCGTGGGCAAGAACATGGCACATGGAATATAATGTGGAGAAATGTGAATTTGTCCACTTTGGTTGGAAAAAGAGAAAAGCAGAATTTTTTTAAATGGTGAGAGATTGGGAAATGTTGTTGTTCAGAGGGACCTGTGTGTCCTTGTACACGAATCACAAAGTTAACATGCAGGTACAGCAAGCAATGAGGAAAGCAAATGGTATGTTAACATGTATTACAAGAGGATTTGAGTACAAGAGTAAAGACATCTTACCCCAGTTATATAGAGCCCTGGTGAGACCACAGCTGGAGTACTGTGTACAGTTTTGGTCTCCTTACCAAAGGAAAGATATACTTGACATAGAGAGAGTGCAGCAAAGGTTCTCCAGCCTGGTTCCTGGGATCGGGGGTCTGTCCTATGAGGAGAGATTCAGTAGACTAGGCCTATCTTCTCTAGAGTTCAGAAGAGTGAGAGGTGATCTAATTGAAACATACACAATTCTTACAGGGCTTTACAGGGTACATGCAGGGGGGTTGTTTCTCCTGGCTGTGGAGTCTAGAACCAGGTGTCACAGTCTCAGAATAAGAGGCGACCATTTAGGACTGAGATGACGAGACACTTGTTCACTCAGAGGGCGGTGAATCTTTGGAATTCTCTACACCAGAGGGCTGTGGAGGCTCAGTCGTTGAGTATTTTCAAGACAGAGATTGTAAGATTTTTGAATATTAAGGAATCAAGGAAAATGGGGCAAGTGCTAGAAAGTGGAGATGAGGTAGAAGAACAACCATGATCTCATTGAATGGTCGAGCAGGCTCGAAGGGCCAAATGGCCTCCTCCTGCTATTATTTCTTATGTTCTTATGTTCATTACAAATCCACACATGATCCAGGTTATAAGACAGTAGACTTCTAGTGGATCAGTCATTCACAGTCAGTGGTGTTTACGATCTTCAGAAATGGGAAAGGGACATTGGCTTTCTTTGGAAGAGGGGCAGACTGTGAATGGTCAGAAGCCCACTATTATTTTATCAGACCTTGGGCACGTTATCGATGATATTGTGTACTGGGTGATGGACAGACTGGGAAGGGAAGTAAGTTCCAATCGGCGGACTTTTTGATGCTTAACTGAGATTCCAACCCCATATTCTCTCCATCACCAAGACCGCCTACTTCCAACTCCATAATATTGGCCGTCTCCGCCCTTGCCTCAGCTCATCTGCTGCTGAAACCCACACCAATGCATTCGTTACCTCCAGATTGAACTTCTCCAACGCTCTCCTGGTCAGCCTCCCTATTCCAACGCGCTCTTGGTCGGCCTCCCACCTTGCACCCTCCAGAAACCTGAGGTCATTCAAAACTCTGCTGCCCCCTAACCTAACTTGCACCAAGTCCCGTTTACCCATCACCCCATTCCTCGCTGACCTACATCAGCTCCGCGTCCGGCAATGCCTCGTTTTAAAAATTCTCATTTTTGCATTCCGATCCCTCCATAACCTCACCCTCCCAATCCCTGTAACTTCCTCCAGCCCTACAACCCGAGATCTCTGCACTCCTCTAATTCTGGCATCTTGCGCATCCCAGATTTTCATCATTCCATCATTGCCAGCCATTTTTCAGCTTCCTCGGCCCTAAGCTCTGGAGTTCCCTCTTTAATCCTCTCTGATCCTCAACAGAAATCCACTGTCCGTATATCAGAACTCGTACATGTTATCTGTGGTATTGTGTGCTCTGAGCGAGAGACAGACTGTGAAAGAACAGGAGGTAATTTGCTGTTGCTTCAGGACTCTTGTTAGCTGGTGTATTAACTCCACTTCCACAGTCACCTGCTCACTGGTGAAGGTTACTGTCATTCTAAAGGTACAGAGGGGAATGAGAAAGATTATTCAAGGTATTAGGAGTTCAGGTTGAGTGGGTTTGATGTGCTTTGTTTGGGCAAGAGACTTCTGTATTGAAACGTTTTAATGGAATTCACGACATTAGTGCAGGAAACAGGCTCACATTTACAAATTAATTAATAACTGTGAAAATTGAATGTCAGAAGTAGGAAGGGAAACCAAGGTAACTTTTTTACCCAAAGGGTAATAGAGCGGGGGATCATTTATCAGGGAAGGACACTAAAGGGGCAGTGTTAGTGGAGTACGGAGACAAGTAAATGCGATTCTGTGGATACACTGAGAGGAGGGGTATTTGGGTTCATCTCTATAATAGAGAAACGCTCATTTGGGACAAATGACCATTTGCTGTCCCTAATCATTACATAGGATTACATCGGATATACGGCACAGAAACAGGCCATTCAGCACAACCAGTCCATGCCGGCGTTTTTGCTCCACATGAGCCTCCTCCCGTCTTTCCTCATCTAAATCTATCAGCATAACCCTCTATTCGATTCTCCTTCATATGCTTGTCTAGCCTCCCCTTAAATCCATCCATACTATTCGCTTCAACCACTCCCTGTGGTAGTGAGTTCCACATTCTCACCACTCTTTGGGTAAATAAATTTCTTCTGAATTCCCTGTTGGATTTCTTGGTGACTGCCTTTCTTGATGGGCTCCAGTTATGCTCTTCCCCACAAGTGAAAACATTCTCTCTCTTTCCACTGTCAAAATGTTTCATAATTTTAAAGACATATATTAGCTCACCACTTAGCCTCATTTTTATCAAGAGAAAATAGACCCATCCTGTCCATCCTTTCCTGATATGTATACCCTCGCATTTCTGGTATCATCCTTGTAACTCTTCTCTGCACCCTCTCCAGTGCCTTTTTATAATATGGCGACCAGCACTGTACACAGTGCTCTTAGTGTGGTCTAACCAAGTTTCGATACAGGTTTAGCATAACTTCCCTACTTTTTAATTCTATCACTCCAGAAATAAACCCGAGTGCTTGCTTTGCTTTTTTATGGTCTTGCTAACCTTTGTCGCAACTTTTAGTGATTTGTGTATTTGTACTCAGAGATCCCTTTGTTGCTCTACCCCACCTAGTCTCGCACCCTCCAAGTGATCGGCGACCTCCCTATTCTTCTTACCAAAATGTAATACCCCACATTTTTCTGTGTTGAACCTCATCTGCCAATTATATGCCCTTTCTGCAAGTTTATTAATGGCCTCCTATAACTTGTAGCAGTCCTTCTCAGTATTGACTATCCTCCCCCCACAAATTGGTGTCATCTGCAAATTTAGAAATTGTGTTTTTGATTCCCAAGTCTAAATCGTTAATGTAAATTGTGAATAGCAGTGGTCCCAGCATTGATCATGTGGAACACCACGAACCAACGTCTGCCACTGTGAAGAGCTACACATGGCACATGAGCAGGTGCATGTGAAAATCCTGAAGTTGCGGTCTTGTCAATGACAGCTCCGACACTAGCTGCGCTGCGCCCCCCCACCACCTGCCCCCACAGAGCCGGCAATCAGTGTAAATACCAGATCAGGGAAACTGAAGAGAACTTCAGCTCTTCCGTAGTATGTACGCTGTCCAATTCCTCACTATCCTGAGATAGAAAGGAATTGATGAAACTGGGGGTTTTTAAAGCGTTATTACTAGTAAACTACTGGTAAGGGTCTGGAAACTAATTTTACTTTTGCGCAGTGTCATATGTGTTCATTTTAATAGAAATATTTGTTTAAAGAAAATTTTCAAATGAAATATTTTAATGTTTGCCCATCTTTATATCAGGTTTGGTTTAAACCCTTGAGAGCCCCAAGCTTTGTTTTGCTCTCTCTAACATTTTTCAATATTACAATTTTATGGGATTGTTCACTTCCTTGTTCACTGTCTGTGAAAATTCTGACTTTAGATTGGCTGATTAGACAGACTGTTGAGGTCACAGCTTATCGCAAAAGAAAATCCCCATTAACTTCTGTTGATTTGCATTAAAGTTCGGAAAAACAAACGTTCTCGACACAGTGATAGCGAGAACCTTGTGCGAAAAGACCTTCAGGGCCAGCCTTCTCCTGAGGTCCCCACCATCACAGAAGACAGTCTTCAGCCTATACAATTCACTCCAGATATCATCAAGAAAGTGCACTGGATAAAGCTAAGGATATGGGCCCTGACAACATCCCGGCTGTCGTGCTGAAGACCTGTGCTCCAGAAATAGCCACCCCATCAGTCTACTCTCAATCATCAGCAAAGTGATGGAAGGTTTCATCGACAGTGCTATCAAGCGGCACTTACTCACCAATAACCTGCTCACTGCTGCCCAGTTTGGGGTCCGCCAAGACCACTCGGCTCCCAACCTCATTACAACCTTGGTCCAAACATGGACAAAGGAGCTGAATTCCAAAGGTGAGGTGAGAGTGACTGCCCTTGACATCAAGGCAGCATTTTACCGAGTGTGACATGAAGGAGCCCCAGTAAAACTGAAGTCATTGGGAATCAGGGGGAAAACTCTCCACTAGCTGTTTCGCGTTTCGGATCTGGAGCTGCGGCTGGAGTCACTGTGGAGCATCCGCGAGGCTGAGATCTACGTGGATAGCACGTTTAAAGAGGTGACAACTCCGCAAGTAAAGAGTGCAGAGGCCGAAAGGGAATGGGTGACCGCCAGACAGAGTAAAAGAACTAGGAAGATATTGCAGGAGTCCCCTGGGTCCATCTCCCACTCCAACAGATTTTCTGTTTTGGATACTGCTGGGGGAGATGGTTTCTCCGGGGAATGCAACAAGAGCCAAGTCCGTGGCACTACGAGTGGCTCAGCTGCAGAGGAGGGGAGGAAAAAGTGTGGGAGAGCAATCGTGATAGGGGATTCGATCGTAAGGGGAACAGATAGACGTTTCTGTGGCCGCAGACGTGACTCCAGGATGGCATGTTGCCTCCCTGGTGCCAGGGTCAAGGATATCACTGAGCGGCTGCAGAATATTCTGAAGGGGAGGGTGAACAGCCAGAGGTCATGGTCCATATCGGTACCAACGACATAGGCAGAAAGAGGGACGAGGTCCTGCAAGCAGTATATAGGGAGCTAGGAAATAAATTAAAAAGCAGGAACTCAAAAGGTAGTAATCTAAGGATTGCTAGCACGTGGCCCTGAGAGTGAGAGCAGAAACAAGAGAATAGATCAGATGAATGCGTGGCTGGAGAGATGGTGTAGGAGGGAGGGATTTAAATTCCTGAGGTATTCGGACCGATTCCGGGGAAGGTGGGACCTGTACAAGCTGGACGGATTACACCTCGGTAGAACCGTGACCAATATCCTCGCAGGGGTATTTGCTAGTGCTGTTGGGAAGGATTTAACTTAGTTTGTCAGGGGGCTGGGAACCTAAATGTGGGCCCAGAACTGAGAGAAATAAAGCTGGAAGTGCAAGTTAGAAAAGTAGTCAGCAAAACTAGTAGGGAGCAGAATAAAAGGCCAACAGTAAAGAGGATCAAAGTGCAGAAAAATATTAGACAAGCAAAGTTGAAGGCACTTTATCTAAATGCACGTAGCATTCGCAACAAGGTGGATAAATTAATGGCACTAATGGAAGTAAATGGGTATGATGTAATTGTCATTACAGAGATATGGTTGCAGGGTAACCAAAGCTGGGAACTGAATGTTCCAGGGCACTTAACATTTAGGAAGGACAGACAAAAAAAAAAGGAGGTGCCGTAACGCTGTTAATAAGGGATGAGATCGGTACGGTAGAGATAACGATCTTCGCTCGGCAGACCGTGCTGTAGAACTGGAATCAATTTGGGTGGAGCTAAGAAACAGCAAAGGGCGGAAAACATTGGTGAGAGTTGTTTGTAGGCCACAAACAGTAGTGGTAATGTAGGGCATAGTATCAATCAAGAAATTAGAAGTGCATGTCACAAGGGCAATACGGTAATCATGGGGGTCTTTAATCTACATATTGACTGGGCAAATCAAATTACCACTAATGGTGTGGAGGACGATTTCTTGGAATGCATGCGAGATGGTTTCCTGCATCAGTATGTGGAGGAACCAACCAGGGAACAGGCTATTCTGGATCTGGTACAGTGTAATGAGAAAGGGCTAATCAATAATCTTGAGGTAAAGGGGACTTTAGGGACAAGTGACCATAATATGGGAAGAACTTAAAAGCAAAAAGTGGGCAAGCACTTTGCTGGGAGTGTACTATAGGCCCCCAAACACTTAGGGGGAGATAGAGGAACAGATATGTAAGCAAATCTCAGAGAAGTGTAGAAATAATAGGATAATAACAGTAGGGGATTTAAACTTCCCCAACATTAAATGGGATAGTCAGAGTGTGAAAGGATTAGAGGGTGCAGAATTCTTAAAGTGCATCCAGGAGAGCTTTTTGAACCAGCATGTAGAAAGTCCTACAAGAGAGGGATCGGTACTAGACCTAATTCTAGGGAATGTGACATTCAATGGCATTACCGTCGCCGAATCCATCACCATCAATATGCTGCGGATCATCCATTGAACAGAAACTTAACTGGACCAGCCACATAAATACTGTGGCAACAAGAGCAGGTCAGAGGCTGGGTATTCAGCGGGGAGTGTCTCACCTCCTGATTCTCCAAAGCCTTTCCATCACCTATAAGTCACAAGTAAGGAGTGTGATGGAATACTCTGACTTGACTAGATTAGTACAGCTCAAACAACACTCAAGAAGCTCGACACCATCCAGGACAAAGTAGCCTGCTTGATTGGTATCCCATCCAACACCTTAAACATTCACTCCCTCCACCACCGGCGCAGCGTTGCTGCAAGATGCACTGTACCAACTTGTCAAGGCTTCTTCGGCAGCCCCTCCAAACCCGTGACCTCATCCAGCTAGAAGGACAAGGGCAGCAGGCGCATGGGAACACCACCACCTCCAAGTTCCCCTCCAAGTCACACACCATCCTGACTTGGGAAATATATCGCCGATTGTTCAACGTCGCTGGTTCAAAATTCTGGAACTCCCTCGCTAACAGCACTGTGGGAGTACCTTCACCACACGGACTGCAGCGGTTCAAGATGGTGGCTCACCACCACCTTCTCAAAGGCAATTAGGGACGTGCAATAAATGCTGGCCTTGCCAGCGACGCCCACATTCCATAAACAATTTTTTAAAAAGCAGCAAACGCCTTCGCTTTGCTTCTGACCCCAAATTTCAGGTTATTAAAATATATTTTTACATGATTTAAACATTCCCTTACATTTAAAATTAGTTTAGGTTATTTTTGGCCTCTTTAAAAATATTTATTTTTCAAAAAATTAAATTTTTGTATAAATGTTTAATTAAATTGTATTTTAATTAATTCTTGAACATGTGATTCAATGTTGTGAAAAACGTTATTTATTTTAGCGGAATCCTATTGTGCATATGGCGATTCCGTATATAAATGAAGCCCCCTGAGCATCTTAGGATTCCCCTTTATGATTAGTTGAGCTGTCCCACGTGATCCCAGGGATGCAGGGAACCGCATGCCCTCTGGGATACTTGGGCCATTACTGCACATGCAGGCCCACGACTGGAAGAGTCTGAAGCTCCGGTGGCACCATGTAGGTGCGGAGTTCTCTTGCGGTTCTAAGGATTTCGCCCGCACCAAGCCTCCAACCGCAATTTCCAGGCCAATGTTTATTTAAACCATTACGCTGTTAAAAGCAGGTCCTAGGCCTGCTTGTAACAGGCAGCAGAGTTTCGTGGGCTTTCGCAACTAACCCAACTCTACGCCATCAAATGTTCATTTCTAACAGATGGGTACGATTTGTCAAGCAAAATATTGCAAGATCGCAAGTTCTGGGTTTTCGTGCATGCAGAAAACTGGGCCATTGTCTTTCCCTCACATTCATCCAAGGATGAATGTTCTACTGTGTGAACATCTGTAAATCTTATGTGCATAGAATTTCACAATTTATCGGGAAACTGCCAGATGTGCACAGAATTTCACTGTTTTATCGGGATCCTGCCAGGTGTGTATGGCGTTTCACATTGTATCAGGATCCTGTCAGGTGTGTATGGGGTTTTACACAGTATCAGGATCCTGCCAGGTGTGTTTGGGGTTTCACAGTGTATCTGGATCCTGCCAGGTGTGTATGGGGTTTCACAGTGTATCAGGATCCTGCCAGGTGTGTATGGGGTTTCACAGTGTATCACGATCGTGCCAGGTGTGTATGGGGTTTCACAGTGTATCAGGACCCTGCCAGGTGTGTATGGGGATTCACAGTGTATCAGGATCCTGCCAGGTGTGTATGGGGTTTCACAGTGCATCATGATTCTGCCAGGTGTGTATGGGGTTTCAGAGTGTATCAGCATCCTGCCAGGTGTGTATGAGGTTTCAGTGTATCAGGATACGGCCAGGTGTGTATGGGGTTGCACAGTGTATCATAGAAACTTAGAAGATAGGAGCAGGAGTAGGCCATTCGGCCCCTCGAGCCTGTTCCGCTATTTAATGAGATCATGACTGATCATCCAAATTCAGTACCCTGTCCATGCTTTCTCCCCATATCCCTTGACCCCTTTAGCATTAAGAAATATATCTAACACCTTCTTGAATATATTTAATGAATTGGCCTCAACTGCCTTCTGTGGCAGAGAATTCCACTGGTTCACCACTCTCTGGGTGAAGAAATTCCTCCTTATCTCAGTCCTAAATGGCTTACCCCTTATCCTTAGACTGTGACCCCTGGCTCTGGACTCCCCGGCCATCGGGAACATCCTTCCTGCATCTAGTCTGTCTAGTCCTGTTAGAATTTTATAAGTTTCAATGAGATCCCCTCTCATTCTTCTAAACTCGAACGAATACAAGCCCAATCGACCCAATCTCTTCTCATACGTCATTCCTGCCATCCCAGGTATCAGTCTGGTGAATCTTCGTTGCACTCTCTCCAAGGCAAGAACATTCTTCCTCAGATAACGCGACCATAAACTGCACACAATATTCAATGTGTTGTCTCACCAAGGCCCTGTACAAATGTAGCAAGACATCCCTGCTCCTGTACTCGAATCATCTAGCTATGAATTAGGGGATAGATAAAGTGGATGTTCAGAGACTATTTCCTCGGGTGGAGGTAGCTGTTACAAGGGGGCATAACTATAAGGTGCATGGGGGGAGATATAGAAGGGATGTCCGAGGTAGATTCTTTACTCAGAGAGTGGTTGGGGTGCGGAATGGACTGCTGCTGTGATAGTGGAGTCGGACACTTTAGGAACTTTAAAGCGGTTATTGGATAAGCACATGGAGCACACCAGCATGATAGGGAATGGGATAGCTTGATCTTGGTTTCGGACAATGCTCGGCACAACATCGAGGGCCGAAGGGCCTGTACTGTGCTGTACTGTTCTATGTTCTATGTTCCATGAAGGCCAACATACCATTTGCCTTCTTAATCGCCTGCTGCACCTGCATGCTTACCTTCAGCGACTGGTGCACAAGGACACCCAGGTCTCGTTGCACTTCCTCTTTTCCCAATCTATTGCCGTTCAGATAACAATCTGCCTTCCTGTTTTTGCCACCGAAGTGGATAACCTCGCATTTATCCACATTTTACTGCATTTGCCATGCATCTGCCCAATCACCCAACCTGTCCAAATCATCCTGGAGTTTTCTGCATCCTCCTCACAGCACACACACACCCACCCAGCTTTGTGTCTTCTGCAAACTTGGAGATATTACATCTAGTTCCCTTGTCTAGATCATTAATATATATTGTGAATAACTGGGGTCCTAGCACCGATCCCTGCGGTACCCCACTAGTGACTGCCTGCCGCTCTGAAAAAGACCCGTTTATTCCAACTCTTTGCTTCCTGTCTGCCAACCAGTTCTCTCTCCAAGTCAGTACCTTACCCCCATCGCATGTTCTTTAACTTTGCACGCTAATCTCTTATGCGGAACCATATCGAATACCTTCTGAATGTCCAAATACACCACATCCACTGGTTCTCCCTTATCTATTCTACCAGTTACATCCTCAAAAAATTACAGTGGAATAGTCAAGCATGATTTACCTTTTGTAAATCCATGTTGACTTTGTCCGATTCTGTCACTGTTTTCCAAGTGCTCTTGCCAGGTTTGTATGGAGTTTCACAGTGTATCAGGATCCTACCAGGTGTGTATGGGGTTTCACAGTGTATCAGGATCCAACCAGGTGTGTATGGGGATTCACAATGTATCGGGATCCTGCCAAGTATGTATGGGGACTCACAGCGTATCAGGATATTGCCAGGTGTGTAAGGGGTTTCACAGTGTATCAGAATCCTGCCAGGTGTGATTGGGGTTTCAGTATTTCAGGATCCTGCCAGGTGAGTATGGTGTTTCACTGTGAATCAGCATCCTGCCTGGTGTGTATGGGGTTTCACATTGTATCAGGATCCTGCCAGGTGTGTATGGGGGTTCCACAGTGTATCAGGATCCTGCCAGGTGTGTATGGGGTTTCACAGTGTATCAGGATCCTGCCAGGTGTGTATGGGGTTTCACAGTGTATCGGGATCCTGCCAGGTGTGTATGGTGTGTCACAGTGTATCAGGATCCTGCCAGGTGTTTATGGGGTTTCACCGTGTATCAGGATCCTGCCTGGTGTGTATGGGGTTTCACAGTGTATCAGGATCCTGCCTGGTGTGTATGGGGTTTCACCGTGTATCAGGATCCTGCCCGGTGTGTATGGGGTTTCACAGTGTATCAGGATCCAGCTAGGTGTGTATGGGGTTTCACAGTGTATCAGGATCCTGCAAGGTGTGTATGGGGTTTCACAGTGTATCAGGATCCTGCCGGATGTCTATGGGATTTCACAGTGTATCAGGATCCTGCCTGGTGTGTATGGGGTTTCACAGTGTATCAGGATCCTGCCCGGTGTGTATGGGGTTTCACAGTGTATCAGGATCCAGCCAGGTGTGTATGGGGTTTCACAGTGTATCCGGATCCTGCCGGGTGTCTATGGGATTTCACAGTGTATCAGGATCCTGCCCGGTGTGTATGGGGTTTCACAGTGTATCAGGATCTTGTCAGGTGTGTATGGGGTTTCACAGTGTATCAGGATCCTGCCAGGTGTGTATTGTTTTTCACAGCTGACAGAGATCAGCAGATGGCTTTAGTGAAATGATGCTACATCCGCATATTTACAGGAAACTTCAGAAATGTTCTGACTTGTAATTTGAATCTGTACAGAATAGCTTTGGATTAATGATAAATCTAAATTACGTCCAATCCTATTTTTCCAGGCTTTGAACTTCTGATTCCCAGATTCTGAAACCTCTAAACAAACGGCTACAGCAAATCATTCTGATTCTCAGAAGTGAAATATATGGTTTGAAATCTCCATTTCATAGAAAACATAGAAAATAGGTACAGGAGTAGACCATTCGGTCCTTCGAGCCTTCATCACTTACCTTTCAGCTGACTGGGTACTTCGGATAAACCTCGTGCGATGTTCATGTAATCAAATGGATCAGAACCTGTTTAAATCAATTAGCATTCATTAAATCAGCTCTGTGTAATATTATAGCAAATCATGCTTTGTTTGAATGTGAAATTGAATGCAGTGTCTGAGTTTACCGTACCAAGTTCCTGCATTTCTTTTAGTATTTTGTCCAGCTTTGGTACCCCATGCCGCATTTTCACAAAGGATTCCCACATCACCCTTCTGGCCCGAGAGCCTTTCTCCATCACCAGATTTAGCAGAAGTTTGGAACTGTCCGCCCGGTTTCCCATCTCCGTGAGATCAGTGACTTTCTGTAAAGAATAATAATGAATATATGGAGGAGTGGAGTGAAAGATAAACACTGAGAATGAGAAGGAAAGGATCTGTTCAGTGATGGGATCTCCCAGTTGGTTTGTACAGAGGAAGCAGTCACTGGGCCGGGTACCGATCCATTCTGAACAGGGACTAAATATTCTGTAAGCTTCTTGATTCCGTCATCAACGGCAAAGAAATGGAATGAATTATAGTTCTCGGAGAGCGAGGAATCACTGAGAATCTGCAGCAGCTGTAATCTGATTAGTTTTCTCTGTCCTTCTGTGTCCAACATGACATCAGATTACTGATTGACGATACGATACACTCGTTTCTCAATTTTTTTCCTGCTGTCATACTTTGTGATTTACTTAGAAATAAAGCAGCAGCGAATCAGAACTTTATTTGCAGGAAAGGAACGATTCTGAAGTGAGAGAAGCAGATAGAAAACTGCCTGAGAAATTACGCCGACTAATGGAAATAATCACTGTTGATGTACAGGGCCGGAGAATTGACACATCGACCTGAAAGGAGTCGGCACCCCGGAGAAGGCAGAGGATAAAGAGCGCGGGAGGCCGAGGACAGCGGACCTGAAAGGAGTCGGCAGCCCCGGAGAAGGCAGAGGATAAAGAGCGCGGGAGACCGAGGACAGCGGACCTGAAAGGAGTCGGCAGCCCCGGAGAAGGCAGAGGATAAAGAGCGCGGGAGGCCGAGGACAGCGGACCTGAAAGGAGTCGGCAGCCCCGGAGAAGGCCGAGGAAAATTGAAAGCAGCTGAAGGCAGTTTATTAGGGAAACTAGGCCTATAAAAACAGGCTTCACAGTGCGATCTGCACTAAGTGCGATTTGAACAGAGTGCTGAGAGTTGGGTGAGTGAGGGAGTTAGTTCTGTGAGGATTGGAAGGAGGAGCTCCCTTGGTTCGTCTTTGCTTTCCCTAACTTTTCACTCTGTAGGAATTGGTTCTTACTTTACACCCAGGAACGAATCAGAGAGCGGGAGCAGTGAATCAACAACTGCAAAACCGCTAAAGTGACGTCACAACCAGGGAAGGAGCTGATTGGTAAGTAGGACCTGTTGA
Source organism: Squalus acanthias (assembly GCA_030390025.1). Taxonomy (NCBI): domain Eukaryota; kingdom Metazoa; phylum Chordata; class Chondrichthyes; order Squaliformes; family Squalidae; genus Squalus; species Squalus acanthias. The sequence continues at coordinate 354,036 of JASTWF010000111.1, read as the reverse complement.
GTATTTCTACAGTCCAGCCGTTAAAGTCAAAGTAAAGTCTCTAGTTTAGAGTAAGTTGTGTTTCAAGTGATGTAAGGTCCCTAGTGTATTTAATATTCTTTAATTTAGAGGAAGTAAAGGGAGTAAATTAAGGGTAGGACATGGCAGGGCAGCTCGGCAGCGTGGACTGCTCCTCCCATACCATGTGGGAAGTCAGGGACACTTTCAGTGTCCAGGGCGAACACATGTGCAGGAAGTGTCTCCAGCTGCAGCTACTCGAATTCCGCATTTCGGATCTGGAGCTGCGGCTAGAGTTACAGTGGAGCATCCGCGAGGCTGAGATCTACGTGGATAGCACGTTTAACGAGGTGGTCACACCGCAGGTAAAGAGTGCACAGGCAGACAGGGAATGGGTGACTGCCAAACATAGTAAAAGAACTAGGAAGGTAGTGCAGGAGTCCCCTGGGGCCATCTCCCTCTCCAACAGTTTTTCCATTGTGGATAGTGCTGGGGGAGATGGTTTCTCAGGGGAATGCAGCAAGAGCCAAGTCCATGGCACTACGAGAGTCTCAGCTGCACAGGAGGGGAGGAAAAAGACTGTGAGAGCAATAGTAATAGGGGATTCTATCGTAAGGGGAACAGATAGAAGTTTCTGTAGACGCAGACGAGACTCCAGGATGGTATGTTGCCTCCCTGGTGCCAGGATCAAGGATGTCACTGAGCGGCTGCAGGCCATTCTGAAGGGGTAGGGTGAACAGCCAGAGGTCGTGGTTCATATCGGTAACAACGATACAGGTAGAAAGAGGGACGAGGTCCTGCAAGCAGAATATAGGTAGCTAGGAAATAAATTAAAATGCAGGATCACAAAGATAGTAATCTCAGGATTACTCCCAGTGCCACGTGCTAGCGAGCGCAGAAATAGGAGAATAGACCAGATGAATGCGTGGCTGGAGAGATGATGTAGGAAGCAGGGATTTAAATTCCTGAGGAATTGGGAACGCTTCTGGGGAAGGTGGGACCTGTACAAGCTGGAAGGGTTACACCTCGGCAGAACCGGGACCAATATCCTCGCAGGGGGTTTTGCTAGTGCTGTTGGGAAGGATTTAAATTAGTTTGTCAGTGGGCTGGGAACCTAAGTGTGGGCCCAAAACGGAGAGAAACAAAGCTGGAAGTGAAAGTTAGAAAAGTAGTCAGCAAAACTGGTAGGGAGGGAGACACACAAAGCCTCCCAGAAATACAAGAAATCAAAGGGAATGGCGAGAATGAGGAACTTAAAGAAATTATTAGTAAAAAAAAACAGTACTGGCAAAATTAATGGGACTAAAAGTCGATAAATCCCAAGGACCGAATGACCTACATCCTAGAGTTTTGAAAGAGGTGGCCATTGGGATAGTGGACGTATTGGTTGTCATCTTCCAAAATTCTATAGATTCTGGAACGGTTCCTGCAGATTGCAGGATAGCAAATGTAACCCCGCTATTGAAAAAAAGAAGGGAGAGAGAAAACGGGTAACTACAGACCTGTTAGCCTCACATCAGTAGATGTGAAAATGCTGGAATCTATTATAAAGATAACAATAACTGGGCACTTAGAAACTAATAGTAAGATTGGGCAGAGTCAACATGGATTTATGAAAATGAAATCCTGTTTGACAAACCTATTGGAGTTCTTTGAGCATGTAACTCGTGGAGTACACAAAGGGGAACCGGTAGATGTGGAGTATCTGGATTTTCAGAAGGCCTTCTATAAGGTCCAACACAACAGGTTGGTGAACAAAATTAGGGCACATGGAATTGAGGGTAAAATACCTGCATAGATTGAGATTTGGTTATGAGACAGAAAACAAAGTGTAGGGATAAACGGGTCTTTTTCAGGAAGACAGGCTGTGATTAGTGGGGTACTGCAAGGATCGGTGCTTGGGCCCCAGCTATTCACAATCGATATTAATGATTTGGATGAGGGTACTAAATGTAACATTTCCAAATTTCCTGATGATACAAAGCTAGGTGGCAGTGGCAGTTGTGAAGAGGATGTGAAGAGGGTTCAAGGGGATCTCGACAGGCTCAGTGAGTGGGCGACAACATAGCAGATGGATTATAAAGTGAATAAATGTAAAGTTATCCACTTTGGTAGAAAAAACAGAAAGGCAGAGTATTTACTAAATTGTGAATGATTGGGAAATGCAGATGCTCAAATGGTCCTGGGTGTCCTTGTACATGAGTCACAAAGTGAATGTGCAGGTGCAGCAAGCCATTAGGAAGGCAAATGGTATGCTGGCCTTCATTACAAGAGGATTTGAGTACAGGAGTAAAGAAGTCTTACTCCAATTATATAGGTCCTTGGTGAGACCACACCTGGAGTATTATGTACAATTTTAGTCTCCTTACCTAAGGAAGGACAAACTTGCCACAGAGGGAGTGCAGCGAAGGTTCAGGAGATTGATTCGTGGGATGGCGGGTCTGTCGTATGAGAAGAGATTCAGTAAACTCGGCCGGTATTCACTTGAATTCAGAAGTATAAGAAGGGATCTCATTGAACATACAAAATTATTACAGGGCTTGAAGAGGTGGAAGCCGGGAGAATATTTCCCTTGGTTGGGGCGTCTAGAGCCAAGTGCCACAGCCTCAGGATAAAGGGTAGGTCATTCAGGACTGAGATGAAAAGAATTTCTTCTCACAGAGGGTGGTGAATCTTTGGAATTCTCTACCCCAGAGGGCTGTGGAGGCTCAGACATTGGGTATATTCAAAACAGAAGTCGATAGATTTCTGACTAGTAAACGCATCAAGGGATATGGCGATAGGCAGAAGATCAGCCATGATCACATTGAATGGCGGAGCAGGCTCGAAGGGCCGAATGGCCTACTCCTTCTCCTATTTCTTATGTTCTTATGTTCTTAAAAATAATGGCCCAGAAATTGATCTCGCTCTGTTCCCGCGGGGGTAAGGCTTTCCCGCGATCTCTCACCTCGCTTGTGCTTTTTCAGATCCAGCTCGCAGGAACTTCATGTTCTAGAGATCAGCTGGGCAGTGCTTGCGTATCCCAGCGGCGCAGTGAATTCGTGCGAGCTGTGGGATCACGTGACTCAGTTAGAGCCAATGGCAGCACACCATCTTCCATTCATAAGTTTCACAGCACGGCTGTGAAATCTATGAATCTTACACCCCCCCAAAATAACAGCTAAACCTCAATTAAATTTAAAAAAAAACCATCACATTAATAAAATAAGTATAGTTAATTAAATTAACCATTTTAAATAAAAAATTAAATTTTTGAAAAAATTTAAAATCTTTTAAAAAGTTATAAAAATAAACTTACCTGTCTTTAAAGTCTCTAAAAAAGATATACCTGTTAAAAAAAATTCAAAAAAATACTTAATTCACTACTTACCTTCTTAAAAGTGGGTCTTACTCCTCCTTTTTACATTTCTAAAATCTTCAGTACTTACCTGCGCGTCCACAGCATGAAGTGCACAGCGTGCGCGCAGCCTGTAGCGCACACGCGATGCACCGAGGACCCGCCCCCTTTTCAGAAGAGCAATTGCCGGTTTTCAGCGCATGCGCAGGGCATGCAGAAAACCGGCAATTGGAGTGGGATCAATTTTCGGCCCAATGATGAAAAATCTAATCAGTTTTTCCCCTGGCAATTGAAATATCTGTCACCGTTATTTTGCCCATCCGCTGCCGGTATGAAACCTCGGTAACCGGGAACATATATCCAGCAATGGGGTTGGTGCAGTCAGGACTTTCATCATCAAAACGTACATTTATATAACACCTTTAATGCAAAAAAGGAAACCTCGAATGGCACTTCACAGAGGTGCAATCAGACAATGGACAGAGAGATGACGAAACGGCGAGAACGGTAGCCTGTTGGTTATGTTACTGGACGAGTAATCCAGAAATAAATTTTAAAAAGAAATAGATAGTTTCCTAGAAGTAAAGGGAATTAGGGGTTACGGTGAGCGGGCAGGAAATTGGACAAGTGGCTGAGTTCGGATCGGTCAATGCCCTGTGGGTAGCGGAGCGGGCCCAGGGGCTGAGTGGCCGGGTCCTGCTCCTACTTCTTGTGTTCTATAGATTTGAGGTTAGGATCAGATCAGCCATGATCTTATTGAATGGCGGAGCGGGCTCGAGGGGCCGATTGGCCTACTCCTGCTCCTATTTATTATGTTCTTATGTTCTTATAACGGTTCAAATATCATCGTGATGGTTTCATGAATTTGAATTCAAATTCGAATTAAGAACTTTTCGAAACAAAAAGCTGATTTTAATAAAGATTGTCGGAAAACTTAATGTCCTTTCGTCTTGCCTATACGTGACAGTCCTTTACCAAAGTGATGGTCTCTGAAATGGCCTAGAAAGTATCTCAAAAGAAGGATACGGAAGAATATAACCGGACGGACCGCTCGGCTTCGGCATTGGATTCGGACACGGCGAAGGAACACCCAGCCCAGTCAACCCTGCAAAGCCCTCCTCACTAACACCTGGGGACTGGTGCCAAAGTAGGGAGAAGTGGAACATACATTAGTCAAGCAACTGTGTGACGTAGTGATACTTATAAAATCATAGTTATTTGCCAACGTCCCAGGCACCTCCATCAGCATTCATCGGTATTTCCTGTCCCAGTAGGAGGTCAGATCCAACAACGGTGGGGCACAGTGATATACCCTCAGGTGCAAGTGTCCTGGGAATCAGTAACATTGACTCCGGAGCCGATGAAGTCTCATGGGTTCAGGTCAAACATCGGCAAGGAAACCTCCTGCTGATTACCACCTTCTGCCCTCCCTCAGCCGATGAATCAGTACTCCTCCATTTTGATCACAACTTGGAGGAAGCACTAAAGGTGACAAAAGGTCCAGAATGTACAGTAGGTGTGAGATTTAGTGCCTAGTTCCCCCGCATTTCGATATCAAGAAACAAATGAATGCACTGGGCACAGCAAATGCTAAAGGTCCAGTCAAAATTCTGGCTGTGGTGTTGAAGATCTGTGCTCTGGAACTAACCGCACATCTAGTAAAGTTGTTCCAGTACATCCACAGCACTGGAATCTGCCCGACAATGTAGAAAATTGTCCAGGTATGTCCTGTCCACAAGGAGCAGGACCAATCCAACCCGATCAATTACCGCCCTATCAGCCTGCTCTCAATCATCAACAAAGTGTTGGAAGGAGTTACCAACACTGCTATCAAGCAGCAATTAATCACAAATAAGGTGCTCACCGAGGCTCAATTTGAGTTCTACCAGGACCAATCGACGCCAAACAAGGACCAAAGAACTGAATTCCAGCTGTGAGATGACAGTGACTGTGCTTCACATCAAGGCAGTGTTCGAAGTGTGAGGCACCATGGAGTGTGGTTGCTGGAGGCGAATTGTCTCAGCACCAGGACATCACTGCAGGAGTTCCTCGGGGCAGAGTCTTCGGACTAACGTCTTCAGCTGCTTTGCCAATTAACTTCCCTCCATCATAAAGCCAGGAGTGGGGATGATCTCTGATGATTGCAGTGTTCAGCTCCATTTTCAATTCGTCAGATAATGAAGCAGTCCATGCTCGCGTGCAGCAAGTACTGGACAAAATCTAGGCTTGGGCGGACAAGTGGCAAGTAACAGTCGCGCCCACAAGTGTCAAGCAAAGCCCATCTCCCACAAGAGAGTCCAACCATGTCCGTTTGTCATTCACTGGCATTGCCATCGTCAAATCCCAACCATTGACCAGCCACAAAAAAACTCGTGGCTGCTAGAGCAGGTAAGAGGCTGGGTATTCTGTGGCGAGTGGCTCAACTCCTGGCCACCCAGGAGCCCCTCCTACACCTATAAGGTACAACTGCGGCGTGTGATGGAAAACTCTCCACTTGCCTGGATAGTTGCAGCTGCAACAACACTCAAGAAGCTCCACACAATCCAGGACAGAAAATACGCTTCATCGGCAGCCCATCCACCACCTTAAACATTCAATCCCTCCACCAACGGTGCACCATCGCTGCAGTGTGTGCTATTTACAGAAAGAGCTGCAGCAGTTCGCCAAGGCTTCTTTGACAGCACCTCTCAAACCCGCGCCCTATGCCACCTAGAAGGACTAGAGAAGCAACTGCATGGAAACAGCACCACCTCCAAGTTCCACTTCCAGTAACATACGATCCTGACCTGAACATTTCTCGCCGTTCCATCATCGTCAGTGTAAATTAGAGCCAAAACGCCCAGCGCCCTCTACAGAGGGAACAGGAGAAGCGACTGTATGTTTCCTTAACCAATCAGCTTGAAGAATCCTTATGCAACGTCTGAACCAGGAAGTTTCAGTTAGAATATAGAATGCAATGTCAAATCACATGCAGAAAGAGAAATAAAAGAGGGAAAGATAGATTGGATCTCATTGAAACATACCAAATTCTTACAGGGCTTGACAGGGTAGATGCAGGGAGGGTGTTTCCCTGGCTGGAGAGTCTAGAACCAGGGGTCACAGTCTCAGAATAAGGGGTCGGCCATTTAGGACTGAGATGAGGAGAAATTTCTTCACTCAGTGGGTGGTGAATCGTTCGAATTCTATACCCCAGACGGCTGTGGAGAGTTAGTCGTTGAGTATATTGAAGACAGAGATCGATAGAATTTTGTATATTAAGGGAATCAAGGAATATGGGCATATTGCAGGAAAGTGAAGATGAGGTAGATGATCAGCCATGATCTTACTGAATGGCGAAGCATGCTTGAAGGGATAAATGGCCTACTCCTGCTCCTATTTCATATGTTCTTATATTCAGAGGGAGTGAAAAAACAGACAAAGATAATGTACAAACATTACTGAATCTTTGTTTCTACAGCATCAACAATAATTAAAATCGGAAAGAATGAGACTCCACACTTGTATAAGTTAATTTTCAGAGCCAGAGAGGTTGTTTGGCATTAGTTAAGACTGATCACGCCGTTAAACAAATAATTACACTGGAATAGGCAAGCCCTGACTTTTCCTGGCGAGTTTCCTGTGTATCTATCAGGTAAGTACGGTAATGTTAGGCCGTTCAATGCATTTCAATGGAGAGTCTCTCAGCGAGATACCATTCTCGCGCAGCTTTTGGCGCATCAGGGCAACTCGGACAGGACCTTCCCGATTTTCCTGTTTAACTCCGCATGTGCGGTCGCTGGAAGTTACTGTCCAATTTACACTTTAATAACAGTGAGCGCTGTTAGCCCCACCGTGATTTCTACCGAAAAATCTGGCCTATTGCGAAAATTTGAAACTACCACTATTTCATCCCCCAGTCACTCACTCCGTGAACAAAATGGTGCAGAAAACAAACCATTAAAGTGAGCGGACTGAAAATGTCAGGCTGAATAATCTCAATGTCCTGATGTTCCTCCCTGGGCAGTGACGTTCCACACCAAGAGCACAGGGGCTGGTAATTACAGACTGAATAATCTCAATTTCCTCATGTTCCCCCCTGGGCAGTGACGTTCCACACCAAGAGCAAAGGGGCTGGTAATTTACCCAGTTGTGTACAAGTTTGGACACTCCATTTATACAATGTAAAAGCAATGGAAAATCTGGCGTGCCATTGTACCAGGATGTTAGCAGGGATGTGGAGTTACTGTTAGAGACTGCGATTTGAGAACATTGGGCTCATTCCACTAGAGGTGAGCAGATTAAGTGAGAAGTTGCTGTAACTCTTCAGATTCTGAAGAGTTATGATCAAATAAATAGTTACTGATAGTTTCCACTGATTCCCCGCAGAGCACATATTTAGGCTAATTCGAAGAATTGGGATGAACGTTGATAGATGTAATTATACACGAGGGGGTTAGAAAGCATAATTCAATCCCACAGACTATTGTGGAAGCAAGTCGACATTGTTTTGAAAAAATCTATTTCTATTGCTGCGTGGATAGAAAGGAATGCTGGAGTATGGGGAGTGAAGAGAAGATTGCAACTGGACTAATTGGATAATAATCATAATGCCGTCAGCAGGAGGGTGGGATTTTATTAGATGGGAATTTTAAGGGTACCAAATGATCAAGAAATTGTGATTAGACTGGTGGGATATTAACAGTAAGGAGTGGTGAGCAGGAGGTTGGGATTAGACTAGGTGGGATATTAATGGTAATGGGTAGTGAGCAGGAGATTGGGATTAGACTGGGTGGGATATTAACGGTAATGGGTAGTGAGCAGGGGGTTGAGATTAGACTAGGTGAGATATTAACGGTAATGGGTAGTGAGCAGGGGGTTGAGATTAGACTAGGTGAGATATTAACGGTAATGCGTAGTGAGCAGGGGGTTGAGATTAGACTAGGTGAGATATTAACGGTAATGGGTAGTGAGCAGGAGGTTGAGATTAGACTAGGTGGGATATTAATAGTAATGGGTAGTGAGCAGGAGGTTGGGATTAGACCTTGTGGGATATTAACGGTAATGGGTAGTGAGCAGGAGGTTGGGATTAGACTAGGTGGGATATTAATGGTAATGGGCAGTGAGCAGGAGGTTGGGATAGACTGCGTGGGATATTAACGGTAATGGGTAGTTTGCAGGAGGTTGGGATTAGACTAGTTGAGATATCAACGGTAATGTGTAATGAGCAGGAGATTGGGATTAGACTAGGTGTGATATTAACAGTAATGGGTAGTGAGCAGGAGTTTGGAATCAGACTAGGTGGGATATGAACGGTAATTTGTAGTGAGCAGGAGGTTGGGATTAGATTAATTGGGATATTAATGGTAATGGTTAGTGAGCAGCAGGTTGGGATAGGACTAGGTGGGATATTAATGGTAATGGGCAGTGAGCAGGAGGTTGGGATTAGACTAGGTGGGATATTAACGGTAATGGGCAGTGAGCAGGAGGTTTGGATTGGACTTGTGGGATATTAACGGTAATGGGTAGTGAGCAGGAGTTTGGGATTAGACTAGGTGGGATATTAATGGTAATGGGCAGTGAGCAGGAGGTTGGGATCAGACTAGGTGGGATATTAACGGTAATGGGTAGTGAGCAGTAGGTTGGGATTAGATTAGCTGGGATATTAATGGTAATGGTTAGTTAGCAGGAGGTTGGGATTGGACTAGTTGGGATATTAACGCTAATTGGCAGTGAGCAGGAGGTTGGGATTGGACTAGGTGAGATTTTAATGGTAATGTGCTGTGAGCAGGAGGTTGGAATTAGACTAGCTGAGATATTAACAGTAATGGGTAGTAAGCAGGAGGTTGGGATTAGACTTGGTTGGATATTAACGGTAATGGGCACTGAGCAGGAGCTTTGGGATTAGACTCGGTGGGATATTAACAGTAATGGGTAGTGAGCAGTAGGTTGGGATGAGAGCATGTTTCCTAGATTATCAACTTGGAATATTGGTAGCAGGTCGACTGTCCATTATACACCCTGCCCGATTTTCATTTCCATTTAGTTCTATTCCATTACAGGTAACTGAAAGTACATTACAGGCTGCTTGCTGTAATTTCCTGAAGGTCTATCCCGGGGAGTGACGCTCCACCACAGCTTCTACCGCCCGGATTGAGTCTCTGCCGAAGTTGGAATTGACTCGCGGTGATGCAGGGGAAGGAAATAACTTGCACGGCGTCGGGTTTTCAATCCTAAATTTTTGAGGTTAGTTTCACTGTTTGTGTCTCATACACTTTAACCATTTTACGTTTTTGTTTTTGTTCTTGGATTGCCTGTAATTTATTCCGCAGATGATTTTTCTGGTCTCTCAGTTCCTTAATTTACGTTAAGTAATTCTCTGTTCAGTCAAATTTACCTCTAACTCCTGTCTGTTGCCTCTGGTCTCTCCTTTTCCCAGTCCCACTAAAACTGTTCCGCTTTGTTTTCAATCCACACAAGACTTATACCCGAACCGTTCCCCTGTCCTTAGTATAGATACTGTCGATTTCCGCTGGGTATTTTCATCTCTTCATATCATTGTTTCAGCTTCACAATATTCAGTTTTATCCATTTCTTTCCTAATGGGCCTGTTTCTCTTCGGTAACATTCTATGATTCTAAGATCTGATTTCCTGTCAGTTCTGTGATATTTGGATAATCCAAACTCATTCTTTGTCCCTCCCACTCACCCGATGTTCTTGTCCACTGAAATGCGTCTCGTATGTTAACAACAAGCTGACACCGTCCACCCCTCCTTCAATCGCCTGTTCCAGTCTGTCCCGGTAGAATTTCGTGAACTTGAACAGTTGGTAATCGTCGCACTTTGTCAAGAATTCAGTGATGGTAGAGTTCGGATCTGTGAACACAAATGGAGAAAACTAAACACATTATCCACTTTCTACCCAGACTGCTACATTTCATCTTATACCAAACGGCTGAAGCTTCCTGTGAGCCACATTATCAAACACCTTCTGATAACCCACATACACCGCATGTACAACATTCCATCAACCTGTATATTCACATCTCAACAAAACTGCATCTTATTGTGTTGGGAGATTGGGCACATGACTGGCAAATGATGTTTAGCTTAGAGAAGTGCCGTGTTATTCCTGTGGGCAGTGCACATGCTCAAAATTTATACACCCTTCATGGAGAAGCATTAAAGAAGTTGGAGAAAGGAAGATCGGGGCATTCTAGTGGATACATCTCTAAAGGTACAGGAGCAATGCCGTGAAGCGATAGCTAGAACAATGAGGGTGTTGCGGTGCATTCATAGGACAGTTGGGTATAAGACGACCTATTTTGTCCTAGTACAAGACTTTGGTAAAGGCCTCACTTGGAATACTGTGTCCAGTTTTGATCTCCTCACATGTTGGGGGATATTGAGGCTTTGAAACTGTTGCAGAGGAGGGACATTAGACTAATTCCCAGTATAAAGCAATGTGTTCTCAAGATAGGCTAAGAATTTGGACTCTACACTTTAGAGAAGCAAAGACTTAGCGGTGATCTGATTGAGGTTTATAAGATGATGAAGGGAATCGATTGTGTTCCATTTGACAGTTTGTTCCAATTACAAAGTTTACGGAGGGCCAGGGGTCACCATTTTAAGTTGTGCAGGGCCAGATTGAAGTTAGATGTGAGAAGGCGGTTCTTTTCCCAGAGAATAGTCGACCTCTGGAACAGGATACCTTCTCTGGCGGTGGACAGTGACTCGGTGAATTCCTTCAGGCGAGAAGTAGACCTGTTCCTGTTTGCTGCGGACATCACCTCTTACAACAGGAAGACACTTCCGGGAATTCAGTGTAAGATTAATCTGCTGGACTAGTTTCAATCCCCTAGATGGGTCGGAGAGAAATTTCCCGTATTTTAATCCCCCAAATTGACCTGTGATTTTACCTGTTTTTTTTTCACCTCACCCAGGAGATCACATGGTTTGGTTTGGGATAGCTTGAACCACGTATGGCAAAGTATCGCAATTGCCTGGGAAAGTCTGGATGGACCAAAGGGTCTTCACCTGTCTGTCATTGTTCGTAAAATTGTCATATTCGACTTTTCTACAGCTAATCCTTTCCAGCCTCCCCTCATCATCCTCCTTATCGCTAAATGCTCACTAATTCGACCTGGATTAACAGATTTGGTGGAGTTTCTACACAATGGTCTCTGGTTACCAGGTTGATCCTCTCTCCACATTAGAACAGAAACATCACTTGGGCATCTTCAGTCCACCTGTATATTTTTGATATTAAACGTGGGTTGAAATGCTGTGGTCAGTCCCTCCTCTCTCCTCTCTGACTTCCTCTAACAGTCTGGAGTGCATTATTTCTGAGCCCAGTGACTTCTCCACCTCGGCTATTTTTCTCAGATCCAAATCCTTCTCTACAGTGATCTCTAACTGTGGACCCACATCCTCCTCTAGTACATCAGCATTGTCACTTCCACCATCATTTTTAGAAAAAAAAGAAAAATTTTGTATCTCCCCAAAATTGCATCCTCCACAACTAGTTTCCCCAGTCTCACCTCTATCTGCCCTCCACTGCTCACTGACCTGCAAAACCCACTGAGAATTGTGCTATCTCCCTTCCTACTGCTGAACTGTGTACATATGGATTCCATCTTAGCATTGCTCCCTGGAACACCCGTATGTTCTAAACCCCTCCACCTCTCTCTCGCTCTCCTCCTTTCAGACCTTCCTTAAACCTTACCTCTTTGAGCAAGCGTTTGCTCACCTGTCCTAATATCACTTTATGTGACTCGGTGTCAAATTTTGATTGGTAACACTCCTGTGAAGCACCTTGAGACGTTTTACTACATTAAAGGTGCTATATAAACGCAAATTTGCTCTTGTTGATCGACGCTGTCATAGAATGCTTTGTTAATACTGGCGTCCACAAACTTTTACTCTTCCCTCAAAATGTTATCACCAGAAACATTTCCCTCTGAATCCTGTGAAAACCAAGATACTAGATCACAACTCCCATGCTTCTGAATGTTTGGAATGATTTGAACACTCACACACACAACACTCAATACTAGCTCCAACATTTGGAATGTTGGCCCGTCCCACTTTCTTTTTTTTAAAAAACAATTGAATTTGTCTCTCACTATTTCAAATCCTCCTTCTTTTTTCTTGCTAATACCTTTTTCACTATTTCTTAAATCTTCTGTTTCAGCTCCCACATTTTTTTTAATGACGCTCTCCAGTCTCAGATCCGGATATTTCCCAATCTCCAGTCACATCCCCTGATACCCTCCCACTGCTCCATTCATCTTTTCTGTAACACCATTATTGTTGGTCGGTACAGGTCGCAGCCGTCCCTTTCCTTCCAACTGAATGCACTCTAGTGCCCCAAGAACGTGAACTCTTCCCTCCTGCACCTGCTCCAGCCCTCAGCCGCAAATTGATCAGCCTCATATTTCCCGCCTTAAGCAGCCCAGTGCAAAACAATCCGGAGATCAACAGCCTGAGTCCTGGTTTCTTAGTTTAGTACCTCAGTCTTAATAGTCCCTCTATAAACGTATTTCTATCCGTGTTACTGGCTCCGACCATGGCTATTTTCTGCTCTCCTTTCCTTCCCAGAGGTGGTCCCACCCGGTCAAGGATAGAAACATAGGAACTAGGAGCAGGAGTAGGCCATTCGGCCCGTCGAGCCTGCTCCACCATTCAATACGATCATGGCTGATCATCCAAATCCACCACCCTGTCCCTGCCTTCTCACACAGAATTCCCATCAAGCCTGCACCGACACATATCCCACCCTATCCCCGTAACCCCACGTATTTAATTCCCCCTAACATATCCCATCCTATCCCCGTAACCCCACATATTTAATCCCCCCCTAACACTAGCCAAATCAACCTAACCCGCACATTTTTGGACTGTGGGAGGAAACCGGAGCACCCGGAGGAAACCCACGCAGACACGGGGAGAATGTGCAAACTCCACACAGACAGTAACCCGAGGCCAGATTCGAACCCGGGTCCCTGGCGCTGTGAGGCACCAGTGGTAACCATTTGGGACATGCTGAGGGCTACAGATGAGGTTGTTTATTCCCCCGACTATACAATCTGCCACCAGCACCGCTCCCCTATTCCTGTGCCCCATCTGTCTCTCACTCTCGCCCCGCTGGGTGGCCTCCTGCTCCTTGGAGTCACACTGTTGCTCAGGAAGACCATCCTCTAAGTCACTGTCTGAATCCACCTTATAGAGCCAATACCATGTATCCATTGGACAGTTGCATTACTCAGAGACTGCCTCCATCTGTGACTGCGGTGTCCCTCTCGATGGTCACTCACTTCCCTCTTTCTACTCAGTCTCCTGTCCTGTTCCCTCGTCCTGTGTGAGCTGCAGGTTCTTGTACTAGTGCTGGATATTTTGTCGGGACAGAAATTGTATTTAAAGTATTTTGTGAAACTACCTGTGTCCATTCTTATTCTTGTTGCAGAAGTTGGATCTTCTCCCCTGTTTGGACCTTCAGCCATGATGGTGACAGGCGTTCCCAGCCTCTGATGCTCTGTAACAAATATAATATTAATGGGAGGGTTAGACAGAAACATTAAAATGAGAAGGAGAACGTTGCCTTGTTAAACATGATATCAAATATCTCCACCCCCATCAGTAGAGCAGCTGTTAGCCCTGGGAACTCAGAATACACCATGAATACACAATTGGTGCATTTGACTGCTGTTTTACAATCATAATTATCCATTTGTGTGTGTGCCCGCGCACGTGCGTCCATTGAAACTATCAATCAGCGGCCTTTCCTTTCCCCACTGTGGAAATGTAAAAGCGATTCAGTTAATTCATTACCAGTTTGAGACTTCGTAAAATTCAGCACTTTGCTGTTTCACTAACGCTGAAACTAGTGTAATAAACACACAAAAGCAACAGAGAGGCAAGGAGAATATATGACAAATGATTAGTGGTAACGCAATAGGGAACACTGACGAATTTTATAAACATATAAAGCGTGAAAGAATAGTCCACGGAAAGGCGGGGCCCGATTAAGGACCAAAAAGGCAATCATCTTGTGGAAGCAGAGGACATGGCTGAGGTTCTAAATTAACCCTTTGCATCCGTATTCACTAAAGGCGAGGATGGTGCCAATCGTACAGTAAAGGAGGAGGTGGTAGAGAAATTGGACAGGGTATAAATCGATTAGGACGATGTACTAAAACGATTGGCAGGGCTCAAAGTAGAAAAGTCACCACAAAAGTCTGCCACAAACTTCCAATTCTTGGATATGGGAAAGGTGCCAGAGGACGGGAGGGTTGCAAATGTTACTTCTCTGATCAAAAAAGTGGAGAGTGATGAATCAAATAACTACAGTTGAGTCAGCTTAACATTGATGATGAGGAAACTTCTCGGGAGAAAAATCCAAATCAAAATTAATTGTCACTTTGAAGAACATGAGTTTATAGAATGAAAGATGGTTGTTGTGATTGAAGGGCAATCATCACAGGCCTTGGATATCGTTGCAGGAGTTCCTCGGGGCAATGTCCTAGGTCCAACCATCTTCAGCTGCTTCATCAATGACCTTCTCTCCAACATAAGGTCTGAAATGGGGATGTTCGCTGATGACTGCACAGTGTTCAGTGCCATTCACAACTCCTCAGATAATGAAGCAGTCCATGCACGCATGGAACAAGACCTGGACGACGTTCATACATTTTCCACCCCACCTGCTCCATGCCTGAATGTCCCCTGCATCTTTAACCGCCTCCAACTCAACAAACTTCCTCCACCCCAACTGTTCCGTAGCCCTTTATTACTGCCCCCACCGGCTGCAATCCTAATGTTCCCCTTGCCCTTCCTCCACTCCTGCTCCGTGCCCGATCAATCCCACCTCGGTTCACCCTCAAACTCTATGTCTGCTCCGCCCCCTACTTTACATTCCAGCTGCCCCAAGTCTGATTAGCTGCCCCTCCTGCTGCATGTCTGATTCCCCATCTACCTCACCGGATACAGCAAATCTGTTCATTGTGCTCCAGCTTCACACTAATATGCACAGAATCCCAAAATCCATCCCATGCTATCTTCACCGTATGCTGTTACAAACTGGAGAAATCATAGAATAGAATACTAGACATTTACAGCACAGATGGACCCACCGTATCTGTGCCGGCTGAAAAAGAGTTATCGAGCTTAATCCCACTTTCCAGCTCTTGTCCAGAAATGGTACCGACAATAATGCACCAGCATTAACCAGCTGGGTAATGTTTTCTTTAAACTTTTTTGTTTGAGCACACATCTTCCTGTTAAAAATTCCACTTGTGGTACTTTGTCTATTTTGTAGATTCACTAGGTCAGGATCTCATTCCAAGGTTCAGTTATATCCTCTCGTTGTTGATTCCCAGATCAGAGGAAATCCTTTCTCTCTATCTACCCTATCGAAACTTTTCAACGTTTTAACCACCTAGGTCAGATTGCCCCTCAATATTCGATACTCAAGCGAATATATGCCAGGCTTTGTTAACCTGCAAATCCGTCTACATACCATTGATCCCCACTCGTTCTCCTAACTCCCTAACAATTTCTAACCCAAGATAAAAGGCTGCCTCCAATTCCACGCGCTCTGATTTTTGCCAATTATGGACCCTTATATGAGGTCCCTTATCGAATGCATTCTGCAGGTCCACGTAGATAACCTCCATAGGCATCTTATTAGTGATATCTTCTAAATATTCTACTAGATTAGTCAGACATGACTGAGCTTTAATAAAACCATGCAGGCTCACTCTGATCAGCTGATTTTACTCAGATACTCAGTCACTCGAACCTCAGTGACCGATTCTAGTAGCTTTCAGTTAAATTGACATGCATGTAGTTCCCTAAACTTCTATCAAACCCATCTTAAATATTGGAGTGACGATAGCAATTTCCAGTCTAACAGCACAATTCCCGAATCAAGAAAGCGGTGAAAATTTCTAACTAACGCTTCTGCAATTTGCACCCTACTTCTTTCAATAACCTTGGGTGGAAATCATCAGGTGGGAGAGATTTATCTATCCAAACTTCCAATATTTTCTCCAGCCACTATTTTACTATTATGTACACAGTAAATTCCTCTCCTTGATTTAATTTATTTTGCCTTCTCTCACTGGCATTTTGTCTTTTTCATCTATTGTGAAAACTGACACGAAACATTCGTTAAATATATCTGCTGTTATCTTGTTAGATATTATCGTATCATCTGTTTTTGTCTTTAATGGGCCACATCTCCCACAGTCACTTTCTCAATCTTAATATATTTGTATTAATGTTTTCATATTAGCTTTTATTTTAATTGCAAGATATTTCGTATTCCATTTATGTGGCTGTTAAATTTCTTTGTATCCTTTATTGCTTTTTATGTTTCCCCCAGTCCTGAGGATTACCGCTTTTCTTGACACTAGTGTGAATCACTTCCTTTAGCTTTATACTGATCTTATCTCACATGCAGACCATGGTTGTTTGACAATACAAGTGAAATGTTACCTCCTTATGGATGTCATTTCGATGACCAGCAATGTCCTATGCGCAAAATTATGGACAGAAGGAATCAGGCCAATTGATTATATTGCTCACCAAAAAACCTGTTTATTATCGAACTATGAAAGGGCAAAGAGAGCGAGGAATAAAAATCGCTGTTAGTTTCTTGGGAACAAAGACCAGAGGGAAGGGCACAGTGAGCTCTTTGTGTTAACACAACACACTTCCTTGGAATTATCTACCTCGCGATCTTCATCTGTTTCTTTGTCCCGATTCTAACTCTGTGGGAATGAACTATATTCGGATCACAGCTCTATTGATCTCGGTGTTAGACCTTTTAAAATGTTAATCTGATCTGGATACCCTAGATTTCTACAATTCCCGTCACCTGTACAGGTTATTTTCCAATGTTGGTCATTTATTAACCAGAGAACAATGGTGTTAAAATCCAGGAGCCAGTTTCCAGTTAATGAGTAACATGCTGCGCCTTGAACAGGATGGTCACACCCAGGAGTCTCAGGCTCCGGCTTTCACTTACTGGAACTGAATCAGTAAATGTGTGCGGTAAACAAGTGAAAGTTCAACATCGTTGACCGATTAACCTTCATACACAGAGCTGAAATGTCTCCTTTTCATTCCCTCTTTCTATTAAATATTTCATACCTGGTCCAATTCATTGTGGGCCCTGAAATCTCGGAAAATTAAATTAATGGTCTCCTCCCTGCGTGTTAGCTCAACTGCTGAAACCAGCCTGCGTCTTTCTATCCTGTCCCATCCACCCATAATTTTACACACATCTATCATATCGCTCCATAATATGTGTTGTTCGAATGAAAAAAACGGCGTTATTCCAAGTAGTTGTTTGTACTTGTTTTTCACTCCCAGGCATTTCCTGGTGAAGCAGTTCTTTGCAATCTCGAGAGGTTCAATATCCTCCCTAAAGAATGGAGCGATATTCTGCCCACAGGGCTCTAATGCTACAAGCATATCTGGTGTTCTTCATTGCAAAGTGAATAATTAAAGCAGTGCTTCGGTTTACGGGGGTCACAAAGCACAATATAATTTTTAACGAGTTGCTTCATTATCAGTGAAGTGAGGGGAGGGGAGTGAGGCAAACTCATTCAATTCTTTCCAGGAGGATTGGATCTCCGGCTTTGTGAATGTTATTTAATGTTGGTGTCAAGAGTCTAACGCCCTCGAATGTATATGTGGATACGGTGTCAAGATATAATTAGAGCGGGAGGAGGTTCCCGTGGAGTATAAACACAGCATAGACCACTTGGGCCGAATGGACTGTTTCTCTGCTGCAGTTTCTATTTAATTCTAATCTGCCCCGAACAAAGTTACAAACTACAAACTGCGTGACTGTGACCATAGTGTACAACCCCTCCATGCCCATCATTCAACTTTCCACAGCGTTCGATACAGTATCATCTGGCATCCTTTTCCATAAGAACATAAGAACATAAGAAATAGGAGTAGGAATAGGCCACTTGGCCCCTCGAACCTTCTGCGCCATTCAATACGATCGAGCATCCTAAGATCAATGTGGGTCAAAGGGTAAACCTTCCGTGGCTGGATATATTGCATTTCAGTGATGGTTCGGGGCTGTGTCTTATGTTGAAAAGTCTCGACCTCTAACTGTTTATTTAAAAGCGTGTCATAAACTGGAAATCTATTTCTATAATATTTCCAACAGCAGACTGTTAATGTGTGAGGTTACATTTGGAAGTTTGATTCTGTTAAATGTCGCTACTGCAATTTCTAAAAAATAAAACAATGAATACTTACCTGATCCAATGTCGATATCTCAACTTATCACTGATTGAACTATTCCACCAGGAAATGGAACTGGGTCAGTTCTGCTACAATGAAACACTATAATGGTGCTTAGTATATTCCGGGTCCTCACCTTGTACTGCGGTCCCTTATTCTGGTTCCAGAGAGTCCGAGTAAGTTAGCATTGTGTGTTCTGCAGTTTAATGAACACACCCTGAGTAAAGATCAGTTACGCAGCACAGTCCTAATCCCGACCTTCAGCCTGATCAGTACAATCCCTCCCCGCCCTGTTCTCTGGTGTAGGGCTCGAGCTGAATCACACACGGTCTCATTCTGTTTGAATTATTCTGAAGAACTACTGATCTTTTACCCAAAGTTATTAATTATGTGTTTGTTAAAAATGATTTAATTTCCCCCATCTCTTCCATCTGCGGTTCAGAAGACCCCGCAGTGAAACACCGTTGTATATCCCGATTAATATCAGTGACCTTAGTTCGATTATATTGCTCACCAAAAAACTTGTTTAATATCGGACTATGAAAGGGCAGGGATAGCCAGAGAAAAACATCGCTGTTAGTTTCTTTGGATCAAACACCAGAGGGAAGGGCACAGTGAGCTATTTGTATTAACACAACACACTTCCTTAGAA
Source organism: Squalus acanthias (assembly GCA_030390025.1). Taxonomy (NCBI): domain Eukaryota; kingdom Metazoa; phylum Chordata; class Chondrichthyes; order Squaliformes; family Squalidae; genus Squalus; species Squalus acanthias. Next base: position 334,807 of record JASTWF010000111.1, on the reverse strand, counting down.
TTATCTATCTCTCGATCTCCATCTGTTTCTTCGTCCCGATTCTAACTCTGTGGGAATGAACGACATTCGAATCACAGCTCTATTGATCTCGGTGTTAGACCTTTTAAAATGTTAATCTGATCTGGATACTCTCGATTTCAACAATTCCCGTCACCTGTACAGGTTATTTTCCAATGTTGGTTATTTATTAACCAGAGAACAATGGTGTTAAAATCCAGGAGCCAGTCTCCAGTTAATGAGTAACATGCTGCGCCTTGATCAGGATGGTCACACCCAGGAGTCTCAGGCTCCGGCTTTCACTTACTGGAACTGAATCAGTAAATGTGTGCGGTAAACAAGTGAAAGTTCAGCATCGTTGACCGGTTAACCTTCCAACACAGAGCTGAAATGTCTCATTTTCATTCCCTCGTTCTATTAAATATTTCATACCTGGTCCAATTCATTGTGGGCCCTGCAATCTCGGAAAATTAAATTCATTGGCTCCTCGGTGCGTGTCAGCTCAACTGCTGAAAACAAACTGCGTCTATCTACCCTGTCCCATCCACCCATAATGTTTAACACATATATCATATCACTCCATAAAATGTGTTGTTCGAATGAAAAGAAACGGCGTTATTCCAAGTAGTTGTTTGTACTTGTTTTTCACTCCCAGGCAGCTTCCTGGTGAATCAGTTTTGTGCAATCTCTTGAGGCTCAATATCTTCCCTAAAGAATGGAGCGCGATTCTGCAAACAGTACTCTTATGCTACAGCCATATCTGGTCTTCTTCTTTGCTGATCTTGGGCTTAAAGCCACTTCCCCGCCCGCTCCCCATAACCCTTCATTCCCTTATCTTGCAGAAATCTGTCGATCTACACCTTGAATGTATTTAATGACCCAGCCTCCTCAGCTCTCTGGGGCAGTAAATTCCACAGATTTACGACATTCTGAGAGAAGAAATTGCTTCTCATCTCTGTTCTAAAAGGGCGACCCTTTATTCTAAAACTCTGCCCCGAGTTCTAGATTTTCCCACGAGGGGAAATATCCTCTCTGCATCTACCTTGTCGAGCACCCTCAGTATTTTATATATTTCAATAAGATCACTTCTCATTCTTCTAAATTCCAATGAGTATAGGGCCAGCATTCTCAACCTTTCCTCATAATTCAACCTCCTCATCTCTGGAATTAACCTAGTGAACCATCTCTGAACTGCCTCCAATGCAAGTATATTCTTCCTTAAATAAGGAGACCAAAACTCACACATATCCTGTACAGGACTTCCCTGCAACCCCCTTGAAATAAAGTCCAACATTCCATTTGCCTTTTTGATTACATGCTGTACTTGCATGCAAAACTTTTTGTGTTTCATGCACAAGGACCCACAGGTATCTCTGAACTGTAGCATTTTTTAATCTCTCTACATTTAAGTTTGTTAACAATGATTTCCCTTTCATAAAACCATGCTGACTCTGCCTGACTGCATTAATATTTTCCAAATGCCCTGCTACTGCTTTTTTAACGAAGGACTCCAGCATTTTCCCAACGACAGATGTTAGGCCAACTGGTCTATAATTTCATGCTTTCTGTCTCCCTCCTTTCTTAAATAGTGGTGTTACATTTGCGGTTTTCCAATCCGCTGGGAACTCTCCAGAGTCCAGAGAATTTTGGTATCTCTGCAGGCACTTCTTTTAAGACCCTGGGATGCAGGCCATCTGGTCCAGGGGACTTGTCGCCTTTTAGTCCCATTATTTTACCAAGTACTATTTGACGTAAGAAAACTACTAGGCACTTGGTCTAAGCGTTAAACAAGGCTTTAATCAACTGGTTTACAACATGGAGATCAAGTTGTGTCCTCTTCGTTCCTGTTAAAGAATGTCCTGAGCAAGCTGGGCCCATGCCCGAGTATTTATACTCTCCCTGGACAGCGCCACCAGCAGGCCGCCCAGTATTATTTCATAAGTCATTTCCACATGAATGACAAGTTTCATGTCACTATTTCCTTAGTGATAGTGATTGTCTTCAGTTCCCTGTGACTCCTTGATTATCCATTATTGGGATGTTGTTCGTGTCTTCTACCGTGAAGACAGATACAAAATATTTGTTCAGAGTCTCTGCCATTTCCCCGTTCCCCATTATTAGTTCCCAAGTCTCATCCTCTAAGGGACCAACGTTCCATGCCATGGCCTCCATTGTCCATCCCATAAAACTGATCCTCGTGTGCTTACTGTCCTTGCTCTCCGATCGCAGATAGTAAATCTCTAGCAAAGGGTTAACTTTCGGCCTTCTATCGCTCTGGTAGGCCAATATTGAACCTGGGATGCTGATTCTGGTGCCGAGTAATCGATTACGGTGGCACCAGCGGCAGATTTAATAGGTTCAATCTCAGCGTCTATCAATTGACTGTGGATTGAAATCTCTGCGCTGAGATCGCCTCATCATTCAACTCCATTGACTAGTTGAGCTTGCATCATAAAATCATAATATGATACAGCACAGAAGGAGGTCATGCCGGTGTTGACTCTTTGGAAGAGCTATCCCATTATTACCACTGTCCCTCTCTTTCCTCATAGCCCTGTAAATGTTTTCCCTTCAAGTATTTATCCAATTCTCTTCTGAATGTTACAACCGAATCTGCTTCCACCACCCTTTCGGGCAATGCATTCCAGATCACACCAACTCGCTTTGTAACAAAATGATTCCTCACGGCGTCTGTAATTCTTTTGCTACTAACGTTAAATCTGTGACTGATGGTTACCGACCCTTCTGCTAATGGAAACAGTTTCTCCTTATTTACTCATCAAAACCTTTCAAGATTTTGAAGACCTCTATTAAATCTCCTCTTAACTATCTCTGATCTAAAGAGAACAAACCAGCTTCTCTAGTCTCTCCCCATAACTGAATCCCTCATTACTTGGTACAATTCTCTCAAATCTCTTCTGCACCGTCTCCGAGGCCTTGATATCCTTCCTAAAGTGCGGTGCCCAGAATTGAAAACCATACTCCAGCTGAGGCCTAACCAGGCTTTGGTAACAGGTTAACATTACTTGCTTGCTTTTATTCTCTATTCCTCTAGTAATAAAGCCATTGGCATCGCCTATGTTGATAGCACTTGATTAATGAGCACTGTAGGGGGTGAGGACATTTAGCAATGCTCCACTAATATTAGCACTAATGTGCAATGTTATCAGTTGTGTAACTTTAAGCAAATTGGTGACGCACAACATTTTTTGTTTGGAATATATTTAGGGAATGTACAATCTCCGTAAACGCCTTAAATACATAACTGATTCGATCTGACTGCTGTTTTACAATTATAATTCTTCACTTGTGCACGTGTCTCGCTGTGTGTGTGCCCTCGCACGTCCGTGCAAAAAACTCTCATTCAGCGTACTTTCCTTTCCCCACTGTGGAAATTTAAAATCGATTCAGTCTCAGATCAGTAATTTATCCACACTATAGATGCAGTTAATCGCTGGCATCAAATTATAACCAAGTTTGAGAACTTGTAAGATTCAGTTTTCTGTTGTTTCACACAGACAAACACTGGTATAATAGACACACGACATCAACAACAGCACAGAAGGAATCAAGCTGAATACAGAAAGTACAGAGGAGAAATGAAAAAAATGAACTAAGAGGGGCAATGAAAAGGTATGAGAAAAGATTAATGGTAATACAATAGGGAACACTAAAATCTTTCTCAAACATATAAAGCCTTAAAGGATAATCAACGGAAAGGTGCGACGATTAAGGAGCAAAAGGAGCAATCTTCTTGTGACTGCAATGGGCATGGCTGAGGTACTAAATGAGTACTTTGCATCTGCCTTCACTAAAGAAGAGGATGCTGCCAATGTTACCGTAAAGGAGAAGATGGTAGATAAATTGGACAGGATATAATAACCCAAGAGGATGGACCAAAACAGTTGACAGCGCTCAGTCACTGGTCTGGATGGGATGCATCCTGGGTTGCTGTGAGAAGTAAGGCTCTGACCACAATCTTTGGATCCTGCTTGGATAATGGAATTTTGACAGAGGACTGAAGATTTACAAATGTTACCCCCTTCTTTAAAAATGGGGAGTGTGATAAACCAATTAACTACAGGTGAATCAGACGAGCGCCGGTGTTGAGGAATTTTCTTGAGACAACACATTGAGACAAAAGACAGGTTCAACGTTACTTGTCACCTGGAAGAACATGGATTAATAAACGACATCCAAAACAGATTGGTTAAAAGCAAATCAATTCTGACTTGTTTCATTTCTTCGATGAAATAAGGGAGCGGAATGTTGAAGGTTGTACAGTTGATGTTGTTTATATGGAACTTTAGCAGACTTTTGAAAAAGTACCTCATAATAGACTTGTTGGCAAAATTGAAGCAAATGACATTAAAGCTGCAATGTTAGCGTGGATACTAAATTAGCGAAGGGGCAGAAAGCAGTAGGATGTGGTGAACCGAGGATTTTCAGACTGGAGGGAAGTGTACAGTGATAGTCCCAGGGGTCGGTATTACGAGCACTGCTCTTTTGATATATATTTATAACCTAGAATTAGGTATACAGGGCATCATTTCAAAGTTTGGAGCTGAAACAAAACTCGGAAAAGTGGTAAACCCTGAGGAGGATATTAGAAGACGTCAGGAGGAAATAGGCAGTCTGGTGAAATGGGCAGACACATGGCAGTTTAAATTTAATGCAGAGAAGTGTGAAGTGATGCATTTTGGAAGAAAGAATGAGGAGATGCAATATAAAACAAATAGCACAAGAGTAAAGGGGGTGCAAGAAAAGAAAAACATGGGGGCATACATATAGAAATCTTTGAAGGTGGCATGAGAAGTTCATAAAGCTTTTAGAAAAACATACGGCATCATTGGATGTATAAGTAGAGGCATAGGAATATAGGAACAGTAGGCTATGCATTGGCTCTAACCTGTTCCACCATTCAATTCAATAATGGCTGATCTTTATCTTAACGCCATTACACGCCTTGGTTCCGCAACCCTAAATACCCTTGTCTGCCAAAAAATTATCAAACTCTGTTTTGGAGTTTTCAATTGACCAAACCTCAACAGCTGTTGATGACGAGTGATACATATTTCCACTACCCTTTTTGTGAAGAAATGCTTTGTAACATCACCCCTGAATGGCCTAACTCTGCTTTAAAGTTTGGACCTGCTCGCTCTTTAAACCTCCACCAGAAGAAACAGTTTACTTCTTTGTATCATATCAATTCCTTAGATTATCTTAAACACATCAATTAGATCACCCCTTAATATTTTATATTCAAAGGAATACAAGCTTCGTCTATGCAATCGGTCCTCATATTGTGCCTCTTTAACTCTGAGCTGAACCACCACCAAAGCTAAGATATCCGACCTGAGGTGCGGTGCCGAGAACAACATTGAACTCTAAATCGGTTCTAACCAGAGCTCGGTACAGCTGCAACATTACTTTTGTGTTCCAGCAATCCTCAGTTTAAGCCTAACATTCCTTTAGCCTTTTTACTTATTTTTGTACTCATCCACTAGCTTCTGGTAATTTCTGTACTTGGGCCCCTAATTCTCTGCTCATCCACGGGTCCTAGCTTCTCACTATTTAGAAAATACTCCGATGTATACTTTTTTTTAGGTCCAACGTGTATTACCTCATATTTTCCCACATTGAACTCCATCTGCCACAGTTTTGCCCATAGAGTACAAATGCAACGATATTATGTTCAGCCATCATCAAACACTGGTTAGGCCTCAGCTGGAGCATTGTGTCCAATTCTGGGCACCGCACTTTAGGAAGGCTTTCTATGCGTTGGAGAGGGTGGTGAGGAGATTTACTAGAATGGCAACAGATGAGAGACTTCAGCTACATGGAGACACTAGATAAGCTGGAATTGTTCTACTTAGAACAGAAAAGGTTAAGGGGCAATTCAATAGAGCCGCTCAAAATCATGAAGGTGTTTCCATAGAGTGAATAAGGAGCAACTGTATCCACTGAGAGAAGGGTCGGTAAACAGAGGACACAGATTGAATGTAATTGACAAAAGAGCCAGAGGTGAGATGAGGAGATTGTTTTTCGGCATCGAGTTATTATGATATTGAATGCAATGTCTGAAAGATTGGTGGGAGCAGAGGCAATAGTAACTTTTAAAAATTAATTAGTTAAATACACGAAGGGGAGAACATTAGCACTGCTCTGGGGACAGAGCAGGGGAGTGGGACACATTGGATTGCTCTTTCAAAGAGCCGGTACAGGCACGTTATGCCGAATGGCCTCATTCTGTGCTGTCTGGTTCCATGTTTCTATGGTATCGACCTCTGACTCTTTGTTCCAAAGCGTGTAATAAACGATAAATGTACTTGAATGCTATTTACAGAAGTAGACTTTTAGCGTGTGAAATAGCATTTGCAAGTTTCATTTTGTTAACCAGCAAAGGATGATGAAAAATTTAATAAAAAGGGAGAAAATAGAATGAGAGTAAATTTGCAAGAAACATAAACATTCCAAGAGTTTCTACAAGTATGTAAAAAGTCAGAGACTAGCAGATGTAAGCATTGGTCCCTTAGAGGCTGAGACAGAAGAAATTATAATGGGAATGCGGAAATGACAGATACTTTTAACAAATATATTGTATCTGTCTTCACAGTAGAAGACACAAAGGGCATCCCAAAAATAGCAGGGAACCAAGGGGCTAATGAGAGCGAGGAACGTAAGGTAATTAATACCAGTAGAGAAAAATTACTTCAGAAACCAATGGGACTAACATCTGACAAATCCCATAGACCTGATCGCCTACATCCTAGGGTTCTAAAAGAGGTTCTAAAGCAGCAACCGAAGAAGAAAGAGTCAACTTGGACCCCTCGGGAGGGTCGCTGCCCTAAGCTTGACATGTATGCTCAATCTGTCAGGAAATGCATCAACGCCAGATTCATCAGCCGCACTCACAAGACAGTCCAGAATGTCATCCGAGCACAACGCAACGCCATCCACGCTCTCAAGACCAACCGCAACATCGTCATTAAACCAGCGGACAACGGAGGAGCCATCGTCATACAGAACAGAATGGACTATTGCAAAGAAGCATACCGACAACTGGACAACCAGGAATACTACAGACAGCTACCCGCAGATCCGACCAAAGAACACACCCGCCAACTCAATAGACTGCTCAAGACCTTCGATCCAGACCTTCAAAACATCCTACGCGCTCTCATCCCACGTACTCCCCGCGTAGGAGACTTTTACTGCCTGCCAAAGATACACAAAGCCAACACACCCGGACGTCCTATCGTATCAGGCAACAGAAAACTGTGTGAGAACCTCTCTGGGTACGTCGAGGGCATCGTGAAACCCATCGTACAGGGAACCCGCAGCTTCTGTCGCGACACTACAGACTTCTTGCAGAAGCTTAGCACCCATGGACCAGCTGAACCAGGAACTCTCCTCGCCACGATGGACGTATCGGCACTCTACACCAATAACCCCCACGATGACGGCATCGCTGCGACAGCCTCAGTACTCAACACCAACAACAGCCAATCTCCAGACGCCATCCTACAACTCATCCGCTTCATCCTTGACCACAATGTCTTCACCTTCGACAACCAGTTTTTTGCCCAAACACACGGAACAGCCATGGGGACCAATTTCGCACCCCAATACGCCAACATCTTCATGCACAAGTTCGAGCAAGACTTCTTCGCTGCACAGGACCTCCAACCAACGCTGTACACCAGATACATCGACGACATCTTCTTCCTTTGGACCCACGGCGAAGGATCACTGAAAGGACTACACGATAACATCAACAGGTTCCATCCCACCATCAAACTCACCATGGACTACTCCTCAGAATCGGTTTCATTCTTGGACACACGAATCTCCATCAAAGACGGACGCCTCAGCACTTCACTCTACCGCAAGCCCACGGACAACCTCAGGATGCTCCACTTCTCCAGCTTCCACCCTAACCACGTTAAAGAAGCCATCCTCTATGGACAAGCCCTGCGAATACATAGGATCTGCTCAGACGAGGAGGAACGCGATGGACACTTACAGATGCTGAAAGACGCCCTCGTAAGAACGGGATATGACGCTCGACTCGTTGATCAACAGTTCTGACGGGCCACAGCGAAAAACCGCACAGACCTCCTCAGAAGACAAACACGGGACACAACCAACAGAGTACCCTACATCGTCCAGTACTTCCCCGGAGCGGAGAAACTACGCCATGTTCTTTGCAGCATTCAACATGTCATCGATGACGATGAACACCTCGCTAAGGCCATCCCCACGCCCCCACTACTCACCTTCAAACAGCCGCCTAACCTCAAACAAACCATCGTTCGCAGCAAATTACCCAGCTTTCAGGAGAACAGCGACCACGACACCACACAACCCTGCCACGGCAACCTCTGAAAGACATGCCAGATGATCAACACTGATACCTTCATCACATGTGAGGACACCACCCACCAGGTACATGGTACATACTCATGTGACTCGGCCAACGTTGTCTACCTCATACATTGCACGAAAGGATGCCCTTGCATGGTACATCGACGAGACCATGCAGACACTGCGACAACATATGAACGGACACAGCGCAACAATCGCCACGCAGGAGTGTTCCCTCCCAGTTGGGGAGCACTTCAACAGTCAAGGACATTCAGCCTCGATCTTCGGGTAAACGTTCTCCAAGGAGGCCTTCGAGACACACGACAACGCAAAATCATCGAGCAGAAACTGATAGCCAAGTTCTGCACCCATGAGGACGGCCTCAACCGGGATCTTGTGTTCATGTCACGCTACATGTAACCCATCCTGACGTAGAGTCATGCAGACTCAAGTCGTCGTTGGCTTGTTCTCTCTACACAGATGCGGCCGGACCTGCTGTGATTTCCAGCAAAAAAGTATTTTGTTTTCCATACAGACCCCAGCATCTGCCACATTGTCTTTGATGTAATGTTTTCCTGACTGACCTGTTTGGACACCATCCACACCTTTGATTGCCGTGATTATCTCTCTGCCGAGGTGTGATAAAGGGCAGTTGGAAAGATTAACTGTAATCATCTGGCTGTGTTCTCTGACTATATATGCTGTGCCTATATACATCTCTTCACTTCACCTGACGAAGGAGCAGCGCTCCGAAAGCATGTGATTTCAAATAACGCTGTTGGACTATAACCTGGTGTTGTGCGACTTCTCGCTCTTTATTCATAGAGGTGGTGCGGTGGCCCAGCGGTAAAGCGTCGTTCTTGTGAACAGCAGATTGTGGGTTCGATCCCCATCTGTGTTAATTTCGAATTTTCAGGCGATGTTTTCCGAATGTTATTTTATTTGTCACTGTCTCACTTCCTGTGACAACTCTCTGTATAAACCTGCACACGTTACAAATTGAGATATTACAGAAGACTTGTCGTTCTTTGATTCACTGGTTTGAAATCGGACGGAGGCTGAAAAAAACACCAACAAATTCAATTCTTTGTCTCTCAGAGATCCAGGTTTGTGGGTGTGAGAGGCTGAGAGATACGGCGACTCTCACTCCGAGACCCCTCGCCTCTCAGTTCCCAGTCTGTAATCTAATCTCCCACATAAACAAGGGTAAATGAAGGGGACCGAGGAAACGGAGCTAACACAATTGACAAAGACCTGGAGACAGAAAGAGATAGAGAAGGAGAGATACACTTACATTTCCCAGCACAACGACTTCCCCAGTTATTGATATATCCTGCAGCGTGACACCCAAACATTCAGCACGGACGGTGATCAGGGTGTAAGGCTTCCACCTCCTAAGTTAAAGCCCCGCCCCCGGTACAAACATAGAAACAAAGAAGATAGGAGCAGGAGTAGGCCATTCGGCCCCTCGAGCCTGCTCCGCCATTCAATGCGATCTTGGCTGAAAGCAGGTGACTGACCGGTAAAGGTGAGGCAACTCCCGAGCATGAAGCATGCAATCGGATCCCAGTGTTTTACAACTACAAACGAAACGTTATTAGATGCGTGTAAAATATCATTAAAATGGTCCAGCGAGTTCTGAATTCCTTTCCTAATACCAGCTGTACAATAGCCACACGTTAAATATATCCACACACGGTGCGATGGCCTGTTCCAGTTCCATATATGGAGATACAGAATCAATTTCCATCAGTTTCTTTGAACCCAATAACATAATGGATTGGACAGAGGAACATGATCCATCGACATGTTTTTATCATTTTATTTGAAATGAATGCTCATAAAAGTATTTGGGTGGGAACTCAGTGGATCACATCACAGCTGGCAATGTGTGAGGAATATGTTCCGGCAGCCAAAGTACACATTGACCACCTGGAAATGTGCGGCAAAGAATCAGAAAGGGGAAGAAATAGTTACAACCTTCGTCCCTGGGTGGGCTCGCACTAAAACTCTTTCGATGATCAGCCGAACGCGCAAACCAATTGCGCCACGAAGACCGCCCGATCAAGTACTGCAAAATCCCCTAAACCAGGGTGTCAGCGAGTTCAAGTTTCAGATTGCTGCGGCCAGAGGAGCAATTGCCCACTATCAGTTTTACATTTCCAAATTAAAGAATGGGACATTGGTTGTGGATACACAGAAACTGCCTGGTCACGCACTCTGCAGACACACCCATGTCACCGCCAACCAGCTCTCCTGCCACCGGTACCGTCTCCCTTGCAGCCTTTCGCTGCCTTGTTTGTTACGAAGCATTCTGATTGTCCCGGTATTAATTTCAGACCTGCATTAATGAGAGTCCATTAAATGGCTCAGAACAATTAATTGCACATATAAAAGAATTACATTTAGTTGAAGATGAGTAAAATTATGACCCGTTGCTCCACTGGGCCACAGTTTGAACTGTTCAGGGCAAAACTTACAAACTTGGGCAGGTGGAATAGTTCGACGCAACTTTCTAGTTTCAATGTTCAACCGCAACATTTTGGATAGAAGAAAGAGAACACTTTGCTTTTTGAGTTTCAAGAATTAACAGATAATAAAAACATCCAAGTTGCCCTTTGTGTGTTTATTCAGCTTTAATTGCACTGTTCATGTGATGTACTCTGGCTTGGTCCGGGCCTTATAGTTAACAGTTAATTGTGGCTTCAATCCGCTGTCAGGACTGAACATAACACAGATTCAAAGGGGAATGAGACTCTCTCGAGCCGTTTGTCTCATTTCATTTCCAAATAAATTCAACTTGCAGGCTGACTCACAGTCCGGAATTCTCCTGGTCGGAAACCCCTCACACTACCAACCATGCGTTCCACGGACACATTGAGAGCGCGGACCTGAGCGGGAGCGGAGGTAGCGGCAGCAGCAGAAAGGGAGCTGAGCGGCGATTCAAAGAGAGCACAAGGAGTGACGTCACAGGATAGCTGGTAACTGATTGGATGGTAAAGGTCATACTTTTTTTGCTCTTCAAGTTAGGGGTGGGGTTAAATAGCTGGTTCGGGATAAAGCAGGAGCTTGGAGATTAGTAACTGTTAATACTATATTAAATTAGTAACTTTTAATACTCTATTAAATTAGTAACTCTTAACAATATATTATATTAATTAATAAATTAGATACATCTTCGTCTTAAATTTCTGTAAAGTTAGTTAATAGTCGAATAAATAAAGGCATGGCAAGGCAGCTCGGTCCAGTGGAATGCAAATCCTGTGCCATGTGGGAACACCAGGATGCTTCCCATGTTCTGGAAAACCACGTGTGCAGGAGGTGACATCAGCTGGAGGAGCTCGAGCTCCGTGCTTCGGAGCTGGAGCATCAGCTGGCGTCACTGCAGTGTATCCGCGAGGCTGAGAGCTACGTGGATTGCACGTTTCAAGAGGTGGTTATCCCGCAGCTAACGAGAGTGCAGGCAGAGAGGGAATGGGTGACCGCCAGACTGAAGAGGAGGAGGAGCAGGCAGGTAGTGCAGGAGTCCCCTGAGTGCTTTGCGCTCTGCAACCAGTATTCTGTTCTGAGTACAGGTGAGAGCGATGCTTGCTTTGGGGAGTACAGCCAGAGTCAAGTCCACGGCACCACGGGTGGCTCAGTTGTACAGGGGGAAGGAGGAAGAAAGGGAAAGCAATAGTGGTCGTGGATTCTATAGTTAGGGTTTCAGACAGGCGTTTCTGTGGCCGCAGATGTGACACCAGTATGGTATGTTGCCTCCCTGGTGCCAGGATTAAGGATGTCATGGAGCGGCTGCAGAACATCAGAGGGGGGAGGTTGAACAGACAGAGGTCGAGTTCCATATTGATACCAACGACATAGGTAGAAAGAGAGATGAGGTCCTGCAGGCAGATTACAGGGAGCTAGGAAAGAGATTAAAAAGCAGGTCCTCCAAGGTAGTAATCACTGGATTACTCCGGGTGCCACGTGCGAGTGAGCATAGAAATAGGAGGACAGAGCAGATGAATGCGTGGCTGGACAGATGGTGCAGGAGGGAGGGCTTCAGGTTCCTGGGCCATTGGGGCCGGTTCTGGGGAAGGTGGGTTCTGTACAGTCCGGAAGGATTGCACCTCAACAGAGGGAGTACTAATATCCTCACGGGAAGGTTTCATAATGCTGTTGGGGAAGATTAAAGCTAAACTGGCAGGGGGATGGGTAGCAGTATGTAGCATTAGAAAGGAGAAACAAAGAGCACAAAAGATTGGGAGAGACGGATAGCACTAAAGTAAGAAATAGTAAGGTATTAGGTGGGGTCAGACTAAGAGAGACACAGGATGGTCTAAGATAGGTTTAAAGTGCAGGCATGTGAATGCATGAAGCATTGTAAACGAGGTTGCTGAGCTGCAGGTGCAAATAGCCACATGGGAATATGATGTCATGTCAATAACGGAGACCTGGCTCAAAAAAGTGCAGGATTGGATATTAAATATTCCTGGACATAAGGTGTTCAGGAAAGATAGGGAAGGAAAGATAGGAGATGGTGTGGCAGTATTGTTTAAGGAGAATGTTACAATGCTGGACAGAGAGGATGTCCTGGAGGGGTGAAGGACAGAATCTATATGGCTAGAGTTAAGAAACAATAGAGGTGCAATTACACTCTTAGGTGTATTCTATAAGTCACTACCTAGTGGGAAAGGTATGGAGGAGCAAATTTGCAGAGAAATTACAGAGAGATGCAAGAACTATAGAGTAGTGATAATGGGGGACTTCAAATATCCTAATATTGATTGGGATAGTAATAGTGTAAAGGGCAGAGTCGAGGAAGAATTTGTGAAGTGTGTTCAGGAGAACTTTCTTGATCAGTATGTTTCCAGCCCAACGAGGGAGGAGGCATTGGTGGATCTGGTTCTGGGGAATGAAGTCGGTCAAATGGAGCAAGTGTCAGTAGGGGAACATTTAGGGAACAGTGATCATAGCACCATAACGTTTATATTAGCTATGGAAAAGGTCAGGGAGTAATCTCGGATGAAAATAATTAATTGGAGGAAGGCCAATTTCAGAGGGATGAGAAGGGATCTGGCCCGGGTAAATTGGAATCAAAGATTAGCAGGCAAAACTGTAATGAAACAATGGGCTGCCTTTAAAGAGGAAATAGTTAGGCTACATCGAAGTATATTCCCACTAGGGGGAATGGTAGGGCAACTAAAGTCAGAGCTCCCTGGATGACAAAAGAGATAGAGAGTAAACTGAAACAGAAAAAGAGCGCGTATGACAGATGTCAGGTCGAGAATGAATCCGGTAATCAGGGTAAATGTAGAAAGTTCAGAGGAGAAGTGAAAAGGAAAATAAGAGTGAAAAAGAGAGGGTATGAGATTAGAATGGCAGCCAACATAAAGGGTAATCCAAAAGTCTTCTGTAGGCATATAAATAGTAAACGGGTATTAAGGAGGGGGGAAATCAGGGGCAAAAAAGGAGACCTATTCATGGAGGCAGAGGGTATGGCTGAGGTACTAAATGAGTGTTTTGCATCTGTCTTTATCAAGGAAGAAGATGCTGCCAAAGTCGTAGTGAAAGAGGAGGTAGCAGGGATACTGGATGGAAAAATAATTGATAAAGACGAGGTACTAGAAAGACTGGCTGTACTTAAAGTAGATAAGTCACCAGGACTGGATGGGATGTGCCCTCGGATGCTGAGGGAAGTGAAGGAACCAATCGTGGAGGTACTGGCCATAAACTTTCAATCCTCCTTAGACACGGTGGTGCTGCCAGAGGACTAGATAACAGCAAATGTTACACCCCTGTTCAAAAAAGGATGGAAAGATAAACCCAGCAAGTACAGGCCAGTCAGTTTAACCTCGGGAGTGGGGAAGATTTTAGAAACGATAATCCGGGACAATGATTAACATCACTTGGACAAGGGTGGATTCATTAAGGAACGCCAGCACGGATTTGTCAAAGGCAAATCATGTTTAACTAATTTGATTGAGTATTTAGATGAGGTAACAGTGAGGGTTGATGAGGGCAAAGCAAAACATGGAGATACATAAGGCCTTTGATAAAGTGCCACGTCAGCAAAGTTGAAGCCCATGGAATAAAAGGAACAGTGGCAGCATGGGTAAAACATTGGCTAAGTGACAGGAAACAGAGAGTAGTGGTGAACTGTTTTTTTTGGACTGGAGGAAGTTATACAGTGGTGTTCCACAGGGATCGGTACTAGGACCACTGCTTTTCTGAATATATATTCAGGAATTGGATATGGCTGTACAGGGCACAGTTTCAAAATTTGCAGATGAAACAAAACTTGGAAGTATAGTGAACAGTGAGGAGGATAATGATAGACTTCAAGAGGACATAAACAGGCTGGTGGAATAGGAGAACACGTGGCAGATGAAATTTACCGCAGAAAAGTGCAAAGTGATACATTTTTGTAGGAAGAAAGAGGAGAGGCAATATGAACTGAAGGGTACCATTGTAAAAGGTGTGCATGAACAGCGAGACCTGGGGTATTTGTGCACAAATCGTTGAAGGTGGTTAAAAAGCATATGGGTACTGGGCTTTATAAATAGAGGCACAGAGTACAAAAGCAAGGAAGTTATGATGAACCTTTATAAAACACTGTTTCGGCGTCAACTGGAGTATTGTGTCCAATTCTGGGCGCTGCACTTTAGGAAGGATGTGAAGGCATTAGAAAGGGTGCAGAAAAGATTTACCAGAATGGTTCCAGGTGTGATGGACTTCAGTTACATGGAATGATTGGAGAAGCTGGGGTTGTTCTCCTTAGAGCAAGGAAGGTTGAGATAAGATTTGATAGAGGTGTTCAAAATAATGAGGGGTCAGGACAGAGCAGGTAGAGGGAAACTGTTCCCATTGGTGGAAGGGTTAAGAACCAGAGGACACAGATTTAAGGTGATTGACAGAAGAGTCAAAGACGACATCAGGAAAAACTATTATACGCAGCGAGTGGTTAGGATCTGGAATGCACTGCCTGAAAGGGTGGTGGAGGCAGATTCAATCGTGGCTTTCAAGAGGGAATTGAACAATTACCTGAAGAAAACAAATCAGGTCTATGGTGAAAGGGCGGGGGAGTGAGACCAGCTGAAGTGCTCTTGCAGAGAGCCGGCACGGGCTCGAATGGCAGAATGGCCTCCTCCTGTGCTATAAATTTCTTTGATTGTAAAATTGTTCTTTGCAATGGAATAGCACTTTGCAATATAATAGTTCTTTGCAATGTAATAGCACTTTGCAATATAATGGTTCTTTGCAATGGAATATCACTTTGCAATATAATAGTTCTTTGCAATGGAATATCACTTTGCAATATAATAGTTCTTTGCAGTGGAATATCACTTTGCAATATAATAGTCCTTTGCAATGGAATAGCACTTTGCAATATAATAGTTCTTTACAATGTAATAGCACTTTGCAATATAATGGTTCTTTGCAATGGAATATCACTTTGCAATATAATAGTTCTTTGCAATGGAATATCACTTTGCAATATAATAGTCCTTTGCAATGGAATATCACTTTGCAATATAATCGTTCTTTGCAATGGAATATCACTTTGCAATATCATCGTTCTTTGCAGTGGAATATCACTTTGCAATATAATCGTTCTTTGCAGTGGACTGTCACTTTAAATGGGCGCGCAGCTTGTGTTGCAGAGCGGGGTCCCGCCCGGCTTCTGTGTGTTGCCATTGTCTGGAGCCACTCACAGGCTGTGCAGCTGCTCACAGAAACACCCAGCCAGGCAGCACATGGTGCAGGAAGCAAGGAAGGAATGGCGGATGCAGCTTGCCAGCTCGGCTCCTGTGTGAATGAGTGAGTGATTGTGGAGCTCAGGACCACAAGGAGCTGGGGGAGTGGCCTGGGCGATTGGAGGGGGTGAACAGGCATGTAGGGGGTGATCACCGCCCCAGGAGATCGGCACGGAGGGAAGGAGACAGGGAGGGTGAAAAGAAGTAAATACAATCCAGAAGAAATAATAACATATATATACTTTAATTTACTTAACTAAATGTCTGTCTGTGATTCGAGGGGAGTGGAATAATATGAATGGAAAGATCCCACAGCAGCTTTTGCGGTGAGACACACCAAGCACATTCCCCAATGCAGTCCAGAGCAGAGAAAAAAATCAAATGGATTTATTATTAAAATAATTAAAAAATAAAAATCGATTTTACAAAACTCTAGTCTTGGTTTGGGTTGTGTTGTGAATTAAAGTGAGAGTACGATTCCGCAGCAGGATATGATCTGAAACACCCCACAAATATGCCCCAATAAAATACAGTCCAGAAAAAAATAAATTGGTTCATGTATATATGTAGCTTTGCTTTTTACAAAAGTCTTGATAGAAAGGCAAAGTAAGATCCCATAACGGCACATTCTGGAATTAAATCAGTATGATCTAATGGTCTACACTTCTGTTTTATTCAGACATGAGATGCAGTCCCAATGCACACGGCAGGTAACTTGAACACAGACAAGCCCTGCATACACACGAGCTAAGTCTCTCTCTCACACACACACAGGCCAGCCTGCAAAATTACCAAACAACACTGTCAGCAATGAAAGAAAGTTGATTTCTCTCATTGCTCTGCTGTGTTCGGCAGCCTAAAAGCAAAACAACCCTTTTCAGTATCTTATCTTTCCATTTTGCGGCCTACAGAAACGGGCTTTCTATTCTGCATCAAAAGGGAAATACAGCAGTGCTGGAAATCTGAAATAAAAACAGAAAATGCTGGAAATACTCAGCAGGTCGGGCAGCTTCTGTGGAGAGAGAGAGAGAAACAGAGTTAATGTTTCAGCTCGATGACCTTTCGTCAGATTCTGGCAAGGTTGTGACAAAAGGTCTTCGAGCTGAAACGTTAACTCTGTTTCTCTCTCTGTCTCCACAGATGCTGCATGACCTGCTGAGTATTTCCAGCATTTTCTGTATTTATTTCTATTCTCAAGTTGTCTTGATCCCATATATCTCTGCCCCTGCCTGTCTGCATTTTCTTGATTTGAGTGAAGTTGCAGAGTCTGTGTGAGTGAGTCTGTATGGAAGTGGGTCTCTGTGTATCTGTAAGTTTCAGACTCTGTGTGAGTAAGTCTGTTTGTGAGTGGGTCTCTGTGTGTCTGTAAGTTGCAGAGTCTGTGTGAGTGAGTCTGAATGTGAGTGGGTGTCTGTGTATCTGTAAGTTTCAGAGTCTGTGTGAGTGAGTCTGTATGTGAGTGGGTCTCTGCGTGTCTGTAAATTTCGAAAGACTTCCCTAACCTTGTACTCCAAACTTCAAGCAATAAAGGCTGACTTGCCATTTGTCTTTCTAATTGCTTGCTGCACTGCATTCTAACTCTCCGTGTTTCTTGTACTACAGCATTTACACCTCTCTGAACAGCAATATTTAATAGTTTCGCTCCATTTAAAGATATACTCTTTTTCTATTCTTCCTACCAAAGTGAATAACCTCACATTTCGCAACATTATACTCCATCTGCCACCTTATTCCCCACTCAATTAAGCTGTCTGTATCCCTTTGCAGGCACTTTGCATCCTTCTCACATCCTACTTTTCCACCTATTTTTTATTGTCAGCAACTTGTATACTTTGCACTCGGTCCCTTCATCTAAGTCATTAATATAGATTGTGAATAGCTGAGGCCCAAGCACTGATCTAGCGGCACCCCACAACTTACAGCCTGCCAATGTGAAAAATGACTGGTTTCTCCCTACTCTCTGTTTTCTGTCTGTTAAACAATACTATATCCGAGCTAAAACATTACAACCCACCCAATGTGCCCTCATCTTTCTGAATAACCTTTTATGTGGTACCTCATCAAATGCATGTTGGAAATCCAAATACAGTAAACCCAGTTGTTCCCATTTATCAACCCTGCTTGTTAGATCCTCAAAAACGTTAATACATTTGTGAAGCACGATTTCCCTTTCATAAAACCATGTTGAACCTGCCTAATCATATTATGATATTTCTGAGTGCCCTGTTACCACTTCTTTAATAATGGATTCCAGAATGTTAACGACGACTGATATCTGGATAACTGACCTGTTGTTCCCTGTTACTTCTCGCCATTCTTTCTTGAATAGCGTGGTTACATTTGCAACCTTCCAATACACGGGACCGTTCCCGAATCTAGGGAATTTCGGAAGATCACAACCAATGCATCCACTATCTCTGCAGCCACCTCTTTTAGAAACCTAGGGTTTAGGCCATTAGGTGCAAGGGATTTGTCAGCATTTAGTCCCAATAGTTTCTCAAGTACTTTTTCTCTACTGAAACGAATTAGTTAAAGTTCCTCGCTCTCACTAGCCCCTTGATTCCCCACTATTTTTGGTATATTATTTGTGTCTTCTACTGTGAAGAAAGACAGAAAATATTGTTTAAAGTCACTGTCATTTCTTTGTGCCCCAATACAATTTATCCTGTCTCAGCCTCTAAGGGTCCAACACTTACTTTTGCTACCCTCTTCCTTTTTACAGGGCAGTTATGTTCAACAGTGATTATTTCTGTTAATTATTTCGAAGTATATGGTTCTCACAGCGGTGACATGATATGATAGTAAATACAAAGAGCATTGCACTAAGCAAAGTCAGAGGCTAACTTTAACTTTCGACCATGGTGTAAATTGACGATATCCGCCCATTTACACCACGCCCGATTTTCCTATCCGTTTATATCAAAAGAAGGGGGGATCGGGCCTGGTGTATATCGGGTGCTAATTCAATATTCCCAATGTTACACTATCGCCCAAACTTAAAATAACTCTCAATGAATTACACAGATCAGCCTTTCAAAACACTAGTAATTCAATGTAGTGAAGCGTCTATTTGGTTTGATGGTTCTCGCGTGAAACAGTTTCAGTGCAATTCAATAGGATGTGACCGGACAGCAGGAACCTCATTGAACTGGAATGCTCAGAAAGGCCACAATAATAGTTGAAGGTGCGACAAAAAGGAAGTATTTTAGCGCAACTGGGGAACGCTATGACAATGTTGCACAGATTGTACCTGGAGTATGGGTGAAATGCTACAATCTATAACATCCACGACTCGAGAGCAAATCAGCGCCGCGGGCTATAGCCGCTCTTCCTCGAGTACAGATGAACGGGAAACGCTGCACCGCACCTGAGATTAGCAGCACAATTAAATGCGCACAGAATTGGAGGTATTCCTTGTGACACAGGCTGGGGATTGCCTGGGAGCTAGGGGACAGATTACGGGTATAAAGAACCTACTCTGTTGGGCGGGATATGACAAGTGATGTTCCCCAGGGATCTGACATGGTACAGCAGTTTTCACCGTATATATTAATGACTTAGATGAAGGAAGAGAGAGTTGTTTATCCAAGTTTTCAGATTGCACGAGGCTCAGTCGGTTATGTAGATCGGAGCAGGAAGTTACAACGGGAAATAGAAAAAATAAGGGAGTGGCCAAAAGTACGGTAGGTGGAGTTTAGTGAGGGAAAGTGACCCGAGAAAGAAAAATCGGAATATTTTCTGCATGGCGAGAGACTAGGAGCCGTGGAGTGATTTAGGTGCCCATGTACACAAATCACTAAAAGCTACTGCACAGGTACAAAAAATAATCAAAAAGGTTAATGGAATGTTGGTCTTTAACTCAGGGGTGCTGGAATACAAAGAGGAGGAAGTGATGCTTCAATTTCCCAGCGCCTTGGTCAGACCTGACCTGGAGTACTGATTTCGGCTTTGGTCAGCAAACCTGCGTAATCGAATGGGATCCCCAAAGAAACACATGTTCTGGAGTTAATGACGGGAGCGTTGTAGCTCTCCCTAAAACCCAAAGAAAAAAACAACCATGAGACCATGGGGGTAAAATTCAAATTCGACGGAGGGGAAAAACGTGGAGTAGCGGATTGGCCGCCTGTTGTACACATATCTCCTGTATTCTGACTCGGAAAGTCCATGCCCTGGTGTTTATATCCTGGAACATCTCCTTTATTGTGACCCGGTTCAGTCCATTCACTGTAGTTCATATCCTGGACTATCTCCTGTATTGTGTCCCGGTTCATTCTATTCCCTGGGATGTATATCCCGGACCAACCCCTGTTGCACTGTAAAGCTGTGATATAAACTCTGGGCTGAGCTGCCGCGCTGTCGGGCCGTGTGCTGAATGGAGCCGAGTTCCCTCAGTCACATAGCGCGGCCCCTGTAATCCGGGCAACCATCCTGTTTCTGACCGTCACTCACACACCGGCCCGCGCTGCCCGGCACAAGAGGCAAACCCCTCCCACTGGAAATCCCCGGATTCACGGCAGGAGCGGCACTGCGTCTCCGCGGGGGAGCAAGGGAGCGACACTGCGCCTGTGCGGGAATGCAAGGGAGCGACAGTGCGTCTGCGCCAGAGAGCATTGCCGCTGTGCAAGCTGTCATATAAGTGATTGGCGTAACAAGATCTCGGGGCTGAATGAGCTCCTCTGATTTCTATCTGTCTGTGGTATTGTACTGCCCGATGTTTCTACACGCGTTAATTAACTGAAGCCAATATTGGCAATCATGTACATGAAGGCTCTCGCGACACAGTTTTAAGTTGAAGTTCGTGCCTTATTTAAACAGCACTAGCAGATTATCTTCCATTAGTACCGGAGAGTGAGTGGATACTCTTGAACTTTGATATCAGAGGTATAACAGAAAGTGAATGTGACAGGGACAACAGTAAGCGTGAAGCTTACAGGAAGATTTCCATAAAAATGGGACTTTTAATTCATTAACAGTGAATCTCGGTGACCTTGCTCATACTTAGACAGATGAACTGTAAATTGTTTAAACTGTGTTTGTTGGAAGAGGCCAGAATGGCATTTGAACAAGTTCGAATGTTCACTGCACCGCCCCCAGTGCTGAAAGGCTGAATAACATGTGGAATAATATTCTCCCTTGAAAAGGTATTGAAACAGTCATAATCAATATAAGAACTGTTGTTAAGTCACGGAAAGAGGAAGTCTTACGAATTATATAAACTACTGTTCCGAAACAACCGCCCTATATTCTTAGTTTACTGTTATAGACTTTCTGTTAAAAATACTCCAGATATCCAGAAGATGTCCCTACTCCTGGACTGCCGAGTACACAGACAGGAGACAACGCTGAATGTTTGACGGTCTCTTGGATATAATTGGGAGCCACATTGTACTGAGATCTGACAGATTGTTACCCTGGCAATAGAGGAAATCACTCAACGAGAATAACTGATCACGGAAGTAACACAACCAACATCACATGTTCGGAGTTTAGTTCAGAACATTAACCCTGAACATTTACACCACCAGACCTGACACTGCGGGTTTACTGAATCCACCGGCAGTTCCAGCTGAACGGAACATTTAGCATCGCCGCATCTACAGAAATACATCAATAAAATAATCAATTTGTTGGAAATCGACCACTTCTGATTTTATAAACTGACTAACTTAAACCATCCGAATATGTACCTGTTAACAATTACCATTAAAATGCTGCTAAACGATAACATCAACAAGTTACATCCCACCATCAAACTCTCCATGGACTGCTCCTCAGAATCGGTTTCATTCTTGGACACACGAATCTCCATCAAAGACGGACACCTCAGCACTTCACTCTACCCCAAGCCCACGGACAATCTCACGATGCTCCACTTTTCCAACTTCCACCCTAACCACGTTAAAGAAGCCATCCCCTATGGACAAGCCCTGCGAATACACAGGAACTGCTCACACGAGGAGGAACGCGATGGACACCTACGGACGCTGAAAAACGCCCTCGTACGAACGGGATATGACGCTCGACTCATCAATCGACAGTTCCGACTGGCCACAGCGAAAAATCGCATAGACCTCCTCAGAAGGCAAACACGGGACACAACAAATAGGGTACCATACGTCGTCCAGTACTTCCCCAGAGCGGAGAAACTACGGCATGTTCTTCGCCGCCTTCAACATGTCATCGATGACGACGAACACCTCGCTAAGGCCATCCCCACGCCTCCACTACTTGCCTTCAAACAGCCGCCTAACCTCAGAAGTATCATCGTTCGCAGCAAATTACCCAGCTTTCAGGATAATAGCGAACACGACACCACACAACCCTGTCACGGCAACCTCTGCAAAACATGCCAGATCATCAACACAGATACCATCATCATACGAGAGGACACCACCCACATGGTACATGGTACATACTCATGTGACTCGGCCAACGTTGTCTACCTGATACGTTGCAGGAAAAGATGCCCCAGAGCATTGTACATCGGCGAGACCATGCAGCCACTGAGACAATGTATAAACGGACACCGCACAACAAGCGCCAGGCAGGATTGTTACCTCACAGTCGGGGAACACTTCAGCAGTCAAGGACATTCAGCCTCGGATCTGCGGGAAGCGTTCTCCAAGGCGGCCTAAGAGACACACGACAACGCAAAATCATCGAGCAGAAACTGATAGCCAAGTTCCACACTCATGAGGATGGCCTCAACCGGGATCTTGGGTTCATGTCACGATACATGACGTAGAGTCATCTAGACTCAAGTCGTCGTTGGCTGATTCACAGATGTGATTTCCAGTAAAAAAAGTAAAAATTTTAAAGTTTATCGTTTTCCATACAGACTGCAGCTTTTGACACATTAGACCCCCTGTAACCCCACCTCATTGTCTCAGTTCTATCTTGCTATGTCTTTGATGTGGTGCCTTCCTGGCTGACCTGATTGTTTCTCTGCCGAGGTGTGACAAAAGGCAGTCAGGAGGATTAAATGTAGTCGTCTGACATTGTACGCTACACATGCATTGTTCTCTATCTATATATGCTTTGTCGATTTGTGTTCCTTTACTTCACCTGACGAATGAGCAGCGCTACGAAAGCTTGTGATTTCAAATAAAACTGTTGGACTATAACCTGGTGTTGTGCGACTTCTCAATATATGTCCACCCCAGTCCAACACTGGCATCTCCGCATCATGGCCACTTCTCCCCAATGACGGACCTGAACTGTGCTCGGTCCTTTTCCCAAGTGACGGGCCTGTCCTGTGCTCGGTCCTTCTCCCCAGTGACAGGCCTGTCCTGTGCTCGGTAATTCAGCTCAGTGGCGGGCCTGTCCTGTGCACGGTCCAACTCCCCAGTGACGGGCCTGTCCAGTGCTCAGTCCTTCTCCCCAGTGACGGGCCTGTCCTGTGCTCGGTCCTTCTCCCCAGTGACGGGCCTGTCCTGTGCTCGGTCCTTCTCCCCAGTGACGGGCCTGTCCTGTGCTCTGTCCTTTTCCCCAGTGACGAGCCTGTACTGTGCTCGGTCCATCTCCCCAGTCACGGGCCTGTCCTGTGCTCGGTCCTTCTCCGCAGTGACGGGTTTGTCCTGTGCACGATCTTTCTCCCCAGTGACGGGGCTGTCCTGTGCTCGGTCCTTCTCCCCAGTGATGGGTTTGTCCTGTGCTCGGTCCTTCTCCCCAGTGACGGGCCTGTCCTGTGCTCAGTCCCTCTCCCCAGTGACGGGCCTGGCCTGTGCTCGGTACTTCTCCCTAGTGACGGGCCTGTCCTGTGCTCAGTCCTTCTCCCCAGTGACGGGCCTGTCCTGTGCTCTGTCCTTCTCCCCAGTGACGGGCCCGTCCTGTGCTCGGTCCTTCTCCCCAGTGACGGGCCTGTCCTGTGCTTGGTCCTAACCCCCAGTGACGGGCCTGTCCTGTGCTCGGTCCTTCTCTCCAGTGACGGGCCTGTCCTGTGCTCAGTCCTTCTCCCCAGTGACGGGCCTGTCCTGTGCTCTGTCCTTCTCCCCAGTGACGGGCCCGTCCTGTGCTCGGTCCTTCTCCCCAGTGACGGGCCTGTTCTGTGCTTGGTCCTAACCCCCAGTGACGGGCCTGTCCTGTGCTCGGTCCTTATCCACAGTGATGGGCCTGACTCGTGCTCATCCTTCTCCCCAGTGACGGACCAGTCCTGTGCTCGGTCCTTCTCCCCAGTGACGGGTTTGTCCTGTGCACGATCTTTCTCCCCAGTGACGGGCCTGTCCTGTGCTCAGTCCTTCTCGCCAATGACCGGCCTGTCCTGTGCCCGATCCTTCTCCCCAGTGACGGACATGTCCTGTGCTCGGTCCTTCTCCCCAGTGACGGGCCTGTCCTGTGCTCGATCCTACTCCCCAGTGACGGGCCTGTCCTGTGCTCGGTCCTTCTCTCCAGTGACGGGCCTGTCCTGTGCGCTGTCCTTCTCCCCAGTGACGGGCCTGACCTGTGCTCGGTCCTTCTCTCCAGTGACGGGCCTGTCCTGTGCTCGGTCCTTCTCTCCAGTGAGGGCCTGTCCTGTGCTCGGTCCTTCTCTCCAGTGAGGGCCTGTCCTGTGCTCTGTCCTTCTCTCCAGTGACGGGCCTGTCCTGTGCACTGTCCTTCTCCCCAGTGATGGGCCTGTCCTGTGCTCGGTCCTTCTCCACAGTGATGGGCTTGACTCGTGCTCATCCTTCTCCCCAGTGACGGACCTGACCTGTGCTCGGTCCTTCTCCCCAGTGAAGGGCCTTTCCTGTGCTCGGTCTTTCTCCCCAGTGACAGGCCTGTCCTGTGCTCAGTCCTTCTCCCTAGTGACAGGCCTGTCCTGTGCTCATCCTTCTCCCCTGTGACGGGCCTGTCCTGTGCTCTGTCCTTCTCCCCAGTGACGGGTCTGTCCTTTGCTCGGTCCTTCTCCCCAGTGACAGGCTTGTCCTGTGCACGGTCCTTCTCCCCAGTGACGGGTCTGTCCTGTGCTCGGTCCTTCTCCCCAGTGAAGGGCCTGTCCTGTGTTCGGTCCTTCTCCCCAGTGACGGGTCTGTGCTGTGCTCGGTCCTTCTCCCCAGTAACGGGTCTGTCCTGTGCTCGGTCCTTCACCCCAGTAACGGGTCTGTCCTGTGCTCGGTCCTTCTCCCCAATGACGGGCCTGTCCTGTCCCCGGTCCTTCTCCCCAGGGACGGACCTGTCCTGTGCTCTGTCCTGCTCCCCTGTGACGGCCCTGTCCTGTGCTCGGTCCTTCTCTCCAGTGACGGACCAGTCCTGTGCTCGGTCTTTCTCCCCAGTGCCGGGCCTGTCCTGTGCTCAGTCCTTCTCCACAGTGACGGGCCTGTCCTGTGCTCGGTCCTTCTCCTCAGCGACGGGCTTGTCCTGTGCTCGGTCCTTCATCCCAGTGATGGGCCTGTCCTGTGCTCGGTCCTTCTCCTCAGTGACTGGCCTGTCCTGTGTTCGGTCCTTCTCCACAGCAACGCTGCTCAGTTGCCAACAAACCCGAACCCATTGCTCGAAAGTACCACTCAGTTTCACCTGAAGATTCCTGCAATAACTGCAATAACACACCAGCCGCATCCATCTCTATTTTACACAAGGCCCGATTTCTGCTCTGTTCAATGCTGCGATTTATGATAATCTGTGTCTATCTACAGCTTACAGCAGGAAATCCAGTGCTGGATCTGACGAATTTCCATGATAACAGTAGGACCAATAGCTGCCGTAATCCTCCGCCTCTTCCGGTTCAGGGCTGAGTATATCTGTTCAATTCTGTCACTTTCCTCAGATCCACGACACTCCCGCCAGGGATTCATGAGAATCCCCAAAGTTCGGACACAAAAAGCAACTTTTGTTCTCTGAGATTGAGACAAACACATATTGTCTGATCTTACTGGACCCAATCTCCACGGGTGACACACTGTTTGATCTCATTGGGCACATCCTCCCTGTTACTCACTGCCTGATCTCACTGGGCCCATCCCCCTTGGTTTACACACTGCCTGATCTCACTGGGGCCATCCCCCTTGGGTGATACACTGTCTGATCTCACTGGGCCCATCCTCCCCGGGTTACACACTGTCTGATCTCACTGGGCCCATCCTCACCGGGTGACACACTGTCTGATCTTACTGAGCCCATGCTCCCCAGTTTACACACTGTCTGATTTCAATGGGCCCATCCTCCCCGGGTTATACACTGTCTGATCTCACTGTGCCCATCCTACCCGGGTTACACACTGTCTGACATCACTGGGCCCATCCTCCCCGGGTTACACATTGTTTGATGTCACTTGGCTCATCCTCCCCGGGTTACACATTGTCTGGTCTCACTGGGCCCATCTTCCCCGGTTACACATTGTCTGATCTCACTGGTCCCATCCTCCCCGGGGTTCACACTGTCTAATCTCAGTGGGCCCATCCTCCCCGGATTACACACTGGCCGATCTCACTGGACCCATCCTCCCCGGGTTACACACTGTCTGATCACACTGGGCTCATCCTCACTGGGACTATCCTCCCCGGATTACGAACTGTCTGATCTCACTGGGCCCATCCTCCCCGCGTTACACAGTGTCTGATCTCACTGGGCCCATCCTCCCCGGGTTACAAACTATCTGATCTCACTGGGCACATCCTCCCCGGGTTACACACTGTATGATCTCATTTGGCCCATTCTCCCCGGTTACACACTGTCTGACCTCACTGGACCCATCCTCCCCGGGTTACATACTGTCTGATCTCATTGGGCCCATTCTCCCCGGTTAGACACTGTCTGACCTCACTGGGCCCATCCTCCCCGGGTTACAGACTGTCTGATCTCACTGGGCCCATCGTCACCGGGTTACACACTGTCTCATCTCACTGGACCCATCCTCCTGGGGTTACACCCTGTCTAATCTCACTGTCCCCATCCTCCCCGGGTTACTCACTGTCTGATCTCACAGGGCCCATCCTCCCCGGGTTGCACTCTTTGATCTCACTCGGTCCATTCGCCCGTTACACTCTGTCTGACCTCACTGGGGACTGGCATACAGCAAACCCCGCCCAATGCACATCCCCTGATCAGCAAAGTATCGACACTGCGCCTGTGTGGGAGAGCAAGTGAGCAGCACTGCTCCTGCCACGGGAAAGCAATGGAACGAGAATGCATCACCACAGCGCCCCCAGTGGAAGGACGACAACTCAGGAACATAGCAACAGGAGAAGGAGATTCAGCCCCTCCAACCTATTCCATCATTCAATTAAATCATGGCTAATCTGTCTTAACTCCATGGCCCTGCCTTGGTTTCGCACCAATAATGCACAACAAACATCTCTTAATACTTTCCGCCATCCAAACGGAACTAAACAAGTACCTGAAAATAAAATTCTGGTTATGCGGAAAGGGCGGGGGACTCAGCTGGAGTTCTCAGAGATCAGGCATGGGCTCGACAGGCCGAATGGCATCCCACTGTCCCGTAAGGATGATTCTGTCACCTCTTACCGGCCGAGCTCTAATATGATGTTTATGCTTTATTGTTTTGGACACCCCCACCAGAGGAAAACTACTTTCTCTCTATCTATCCTGGCACAGCCTTTAATCATCTTAAACACCTCAATTAGATGACCGCTTGATCATCTATATTCAAGGGAATCCAAACTTTGCAACCGATGAGGCCCGAAGGTTCGGACCTGCGGGGAGCAGAGTGAGAGCGGATCAGTTAAAAGGAGCAGCCCCACACCCCTCTGACCCAGCCCCACAGCCCACTGACCCAGCCCCAGACCCCACTGACCCATCCCCACACTCCACTGACCCAGCCCAATACCCCTCTGACCCAGCCCCAGAGCCCACTGACCAAGCCCCAAACCCCACTGACCCAGCCACACACCCCAATGACCCAGACCTACAACCCACTGATACAGGCCCACACCCCACTGACCCAGCCCCACACCCCACTTACCCAGCACCACACCGCACTGACCAAGCCCGATACCCCACAGACCCAGCCCCACACCCCACTGCCCCAGCCCCACAACGCAATGACCCAGCCCCACACCCAACTGATACAGGCCCACACCCCACTGACCCATACCAACACCCCACAGACCCAGCACCACACCCCACTGATCCAGCACCACAACCCATTGACCCAGCCCCACACACCTCTGACATAGCCCCAAACACCACTGAACCCAGCCCACACCCCACTGTTACAGGCCCGCACCCCACTGACACAGACCCACACCCCACAGACTCAGCACCACACTCCACTGACACAGCCCCACAACCCATTGACCCAGCCCCACACCCAACTGAACCAGACCCAGATACCCAATGACCCAGCCACGCACACCCCACTGGCCCAGCCCCACACAACACTGGCCATTCCCACACCTACACACAACTGACCCAGACAAACCAAACTGACCCTGCCCGACACCCCACTGAACCAATCCCACACTCCACTGACCCAGCCGCACACACCACTGACCAAACCCCACACCCTACTGACCCTGCCCCACACCCCACTGATACAGGCCCACACCCCACTGACACAGACCCGCACCCCACAGACCCAGCACCACACCCCACTGACCCAGCACCACAACCCATTGACCCAGCCCCACACACCTCTAACATAGCCCCAAACACCACTGACCCAGCCCACACCCCACTGATACAGGCCCACACCCCACTGACACAGACGCACACCCCACAGACCCAGCACCACACCCCACTGACACAGCCCCACAACCCATTGACCCAGCCCCACACCCCACTGACTCAGCCCCACAAACCACTGACCAAGCCGCACACCCGAATGACAAAGCCCCAAACCCCAGTGACCCAGCCCCACACCCCACTGACACAGCCCCACACCACACTGACACAGCACCACACCCCACTGACACAGCCCCAAACCCCACTGACACAGCCCCACGCCCCACTGACACAGCCCCACACCACACTGACACAGCACCACACCCCACTGACACAGCCCCACGCCCCACTGACACAGCCCCACACACCACTGACCCAGTCCTACAGTCCACTGACCCAGCCCAACACCCCACTGACACAGTCCCACACCCCACTGACACAGCCCCATACCCCACTGAACCAGCCCTACACTCCACTGACCCAGCCCAACACCCCACTGACCAAGACCCACACCCCACTGACCCAGACCCACACCCCACTGACACAGCACCACACCACACTGACACAGCCCAACACCCCACTGACCCAGCCCCACACCCCACTGACACAGCACCACACCCCAATGACCCAGCTCCACACCCCACTGACCCAGCCTAATACAACACTCACACAGCCCCAGAACCCACTGACTCAGCCCCACACAGCACTGAACGAGCCCCGCACCTCACTGACCCGGACCCACACCCCACTGACCCAGCCCCACACCCAACTGACCCTGCCCGACACCACACTTACCCAATCCCACACTCCACTGACCCAGCCCCACACACCACTGACCAAGCCCCACACCCCGCTGACCCTGCCCCACACCCCACTGACCAAGCCCCACACCCCACTGACCCAGCACGACACCACACTGACACAGCCCCACACTCCACTGACACAGTCCCGCACAGCCCACTGACCCAGCCCCACACCCCAATGACCCAGCCCCACACCCCACTGACACAGCAGCACACAGCCCACTGACCTAGCCCCTCACCTCACTGACCCTGCACCACGCCCCATGACACAGCCCCACAGAGCCCACTGACCCAGCACCTCACCCCACTGACACAGCCCCACATCTCACTGATCAGCCCCACAACCCACTGTCCCAGCCCCACACCCCAATGACCCAGCCCCACACCCCACTCTTCCAGCCCCACACCACATTGACCCAGCCCCACACCCCACTGACTCAGAGCCACACCGCACTGACACAGCCCCATAACCCACTAACCCAGCCCTACACCCCACTGACCCAGCCCAACACCCCACTGACCAAGACCCACACCCCACTGACCCAAACCCACACCCCACTGACACAGCACCACACCACACTGACACAGCCCCACACCCCACTGACCCATCCCCACACCCCACTGACACAGCACCACATCCACTGACCCAGCCCCACACCTCACTGACCCAGCCTAATACAACACTCACACAGCCCCAGAACCCACTGACTGAGCCAAACACAGCACTGAACGAGCCCCGCACCCAATGACCCAGCCACGCACACCCCACTGGCCCAGCCCCACACAACACTGGCCATTCCCACACCTACACACAACTGACCCAGACAAACCAAACTGACCCTGCCCGACACCCCACTGAACCAATCCCACACTCCACTGACCCAGCCCCACACACCACTGACCGAGCCCCACACCCCGCTGACCCTGCCCCACACCCCACTGACCCAGCCCCACACCCCACTGACCCAGCACGACACCACACTGACACAGCCCACACTCCACTGACACAGCCCCGCACAGCCCACTGACCCAGCCCCACACCCCACTGACCCAGCCCCACACCCCACTGACACAGCAACACACAGCCCACTGACCTACCCCTCATCTCACTGACCCTGCACCACGCCCAACTGACACAGCCCCACAGAGACCACTGACCCAGCACCTCACCCCACTGACCCAGCCCCACACCCCACTGACACAGCAACACACAGCCCACTGACCTACCCCTCATCTCACTGACCCTGCACAACGCCCCACTGACACAGCCCCACAGAGACCACTGACCCAGCACCTCACCCCACTGACCCAGCCCCACACCCCACTGACACAGCAACACAACCCATTGACCCAGCCCCACACCCAACTGAACCAGCCCCAGATACCCAATGACCCAGCCACGCACACCCCACTGGCCCAGCCCCACACAACACTGGCCATTCCCACACCTACACACAACTGACCCAGACAAACCAAACTGACCCTGCCCGACACCCCACTGAACCAATCCCACACTCCACTGACCCAGCCGCACACACCACTGACCAAACCCCACACCCTACTGACCCTGCCCCACACCCCACTGATACAGGCCCACACCCCACTGACACAGACCCGCACCCCACAGACCCAGCACCACACCCCACTGACCCAGCACCACAACCCATTGACCCAGCCCCACACACCTCTGACATAGCCCCAAACACCACTGACCCAGCCCACACCCCACTGATACAGGCCCACACCCCACTGACACAGACCCACACCCCACAGACCCAGCACCACACCCCACTGACACAGCCCCACAACCCATTGACCCAGCCCCACACCCCACTGACTCAGCCCCACAAACCACTGACCAAGCCGCACACCCGAATGACAAAGCCCCAAACCCCAGTGACCCAGCCCCACACCCCACTGACACAGCCCCACACCACACTGACACAGCACCACACCCCACTGACACAGCCCCAAACCCCACTGACACAGCCCCACGCCCCACTGACACAGCCCCACACTCCACTGACCCAGCCCAACACCCCACTGACCAAGACCCTCACCCCACTGACCCAGACCCACACCCCACTGACACAGCACCACACCACACTGACACAGCCCAACACCCCACTGACCCAGCCCCACACCCCACTGACACAGCACCACACCCCAATGACCCAGCTCCACACCCCACTGACCCAGCCTAATACAACACTCACACAGCCCCAGAACCCACTGACTCAGCCCCACACAGCACTGAACGAGCCCCGCACCTCACTGACCCGGACCCACACCCCACTGGCCCAGCCCCACACAACACTGACCCATTCCCACAACCACACACAACTGACACAGACCAAACCAGACTGAACCAGCCCCGCACACCACCGACCCAGCCCCAAACTCCACTGACCCAGCCCCACACCCAACTGACCCTGCCCGACACCACACTTACCCAATCCCACACTCCACTGACCCAGCCCCACACACCACTGACCAAGCCCCACACCCCGCTGACCCTGCCCCACACCCCACTGACCAAGCCCCACACCCCACTGACCCAGCACGACACCACACTGACACAGCCCCACACTCCACTGACACAGTCCCGCACAGCCCACTGACCCAGCCCCACACCCCAATGACCCAGCCCCACACCCCACTGACACAGCAGCACACAGCCCACTGACCTAGCCCCTCACCTCACTGACCCTGCACCACGCCCCATGACACAGCCCCACAGAGCCCACTGACCCAGCACCTCACCCCACTGACACAGCCCCACATCTCACTGATCAGCCCCACAACCCACTGTCCCAGCCCCACACCCCAATGACCCAACCCCACACCCCACTCTTCCAGCCCCACACCACATTGACCCAGCCCCACACCCCACTGACTCAGAGCCACACCGCACTGACACAGCCCCATAACCCACTAACCCAGCCCTACACCCCACTGACCCAGCCCAACACCCCATTGACCAAGACCCACACCCCACTGACCCAGACCCACACCCCACTGACACAGCACCACACCACACTGACACAGCCCCACACCCCACTGACCCATCCCCACACCCCACTGACACAGCACCACATCCCACTGACCCAGCCCCACACCTCACTGACTAAGCCTAATACAACACTCACACAGCCCCAGAAGCCACTGACTGAGCCCCACACAGCACTGAACGAGCCCCGCACCTCACTGACCCGGGCCCACACCCCAATGGCCCAGCCCCACACAACACTGACCCACACCCACACACAACTGACCCAGACCAAACCACACTGACCCAGCCCCGCACACCACTGACCCAGCCCCAAACTCCACTGACCCAGCCCCACACCCAACTGACCCTGCCCGACACCACACTTACCCAATCCCACACTCCACTGATCCAGCCCCACACACCACTGACCGAGCCCCACACCCCGCTGACCCTGCCCCACACCCCACTGACCCAGCCCCACACCCCACTGACCCAGCACGACACCACACTGACACAGCCCCACACTCCACTGACACAGCCCCGCACAGCCCACTGACCCAGCCCCACACCCCACTGACCCAGCCCCACACCCCACTGACACAGCAACACACAGCCCACTGACCTACCCCTCATCTCACTGACCCTGCACCACGCCCAACTGACACAGCCCCACAGAGACCACTGACCCAGCACCTCACCCCACTGACCCAGCCCCACACCCCACTGACACAGCAACACACAGCCCACTGACCTACCCCTCATCTCACTGACCCTGCACAACGCCCCACTGACACAGCCCCACAGAGACCACTGACCCAGCACCTCACCCCACTGACACAGCCCCACATCTCACTAATCAGCCCCACAACCCACTGTCCCAGCCCCACACCCCAATGATCCAGTCCCACACCCCACTGACCCAGCCCCACACCACACTGATCCAGCACCACACCCCACTGTCCCAGCACTACACCCCACTGACCCAGTCCCACACCCCACTGACCCAGCCCCACACCACACTGCTCCAGCCCTACACCCCACTGACCGAGCCCCACACCGCACTAACCCAGCCACACACCCCACTGACACATCCCCACACCC
Source organism: Squalus acanthias (assembly GCA_030390025.1). Taxonomy (NCBI): domain Eukaryota; kingdom Metazoa; phylum Chordata; class Chondrichthyes; order Squaliformes; family Squalidae; genus Squalus; species Squalus acanthias. The sequence continues at coordinate 301,214 of JASTWF010000111.1, read as the reverse complement.
CACAGACCCAGCCCGACACTCCACTGATCCAGCCCCACACCACACCGACCAAGCACTACACCCCACTGACACACCCCACACCAGACTGACCCAGCCCCACTACCCACTGAAACAGCCCCTCACTTCACTGAACCAGCCCCACACTCTACTGATCCAGTCCCACTACCCACTCACCTAGCCCCACAACCCACTGACCCAGTCCCACACCCCACTGACCCAGCCCCACACCCCACTGATCCAGACCCACACCCGACTGTACAAGCCCCACACCCCACTGACCCAGCCCCACACCCACCTGACCCAGCCCCACACCCACCAATCACTGACCCAGCCCCACATTCCAATGCTCCAGCCCCACGCCCCACGCCCCACTGACCCAGCACGGCACACCCCATGAACCAGCCCCACACCCCAGTGGCCCAGTCCTTAACCCCACCGACCAAGCCCCGCACCCCACTGAACCAGTTCTGAACCCCACCGACCCAGCCCCGCAACCCACTGAACCAGCTCCACATGCAGACCCCACTGACCCTGCCCCACACCCCACTGACCCAGCCCCACATCCCACTGACCCAGCCCCACACCCCACTGTCCCAGCCCCACAGCCCACTGATTCAGCCCCACACCCCACTGATCCAGCCCCACAGCCCACTGATTCAGCCCCACACCCCACTGATCCAGCCACGCACCCCACTGACCCAGCCCCACACTCCACTGTCCCAGCCCCACACCCCACTGACGCAGCCCCACACCCCACTGACACAGCCACGCACCCCACTGACACAGCCCCACACCCCACTGACCCTGGCCCACACCCACATCCCACTGACCCAGCCCCACACCCCACTGACCCAGCATCACACCCCACTGACACAGCCCCACAGCCCAATGACCCAGCGCCACACTCCACTTACCCATCACCGCACACCCCACTGACACAGCACCACACCCCACTTACCCAGCACCACACCCCACTGACTGAGCCGCACACGCAACTGACCCAGCCCCATACACCACTGATCCAGCCCCGCACCCCACTGCCCCAGCCCCACACCCCACTGACCCAGCCCCACACCCCACTGACCCAGCCCCACACCCCACTGACCCAGCGCCATACCCCACTCACTCAGACCCACACCCCACTGACACAACCCCACAACCCATTGACCCAGCCCCACACCCAACTGAACCAGCCCCAGACCCCAATGACCCAGCCACGCACACCCCATTGGCCCAGCCCCACACAACACTGGCCATTCCCACACCTACACACAACTGACCCAGACAAACCAAACTGACCCTGCCCGACACCCCACTGAACCAATCCCACACTCCACTGACCCAGCCCCACACACCACTGACCAAACCCCACACCCCGCTGACCCTGCCCCACACCCCACTGATACAGGCCCACACCCCACTGACACAGACCCGCACCCCACAGACCCAGCACCACACCCCACTGACCCAGCACCACAACCCATTGACCCAGCCCCACACACCTCTGACATAGCCACAAACACCACTGACCCAGCCCACACCCCACTGATACAGGCCCACACCCCACTGTCACAGACCCACACCCCAAAGACCCAGCACCACACCCCACTGACCCAGCCCCACACCCCACTGACTCAGCCCCACACACCACTGACCAAGCCGCACACCCGAATGACACAGCCCCAAACCCCAGTGACCCAGCCCCACACCCCACTGACACAGCCCCCACCACACTGACACAGCACCACACCCCACTGACACAGCCACACGCCCCACTGACACAGCCCCACACCCCACTGACCCAGTCCTACACTCCACTGACCCAGCCCAACACCCCACTGACACAGTCCCACACCCCACTGACATAGCCCCATACCCCACTGAACCAGCCCTACACTCCACTGACCCAGCCCAACACCCCACTGACCAAGACCCACACCCCACTGACCCAGACCCACACCCCACTGACACAGCACCACACCACACTGACACAGCCCCACACCCCACTGACCCAGCCCCACACCCCAGTGACACAGCACCACACCCCACTGACCCAGCCCCACACCCCACTGACCCAGCCTAATACAACACTCACACAGCCCCAGAACCCACTGACTCAGCCCCACACAGCACTGAACGAGCCCCGCACCTCACTGACCCGGACCCACACCCCACTGGCCCAGCCCCACACAACACTGACCCATTCCCACACCCACACACAACTGACCTAGACCAAACCACACTGACCCAGCCCCGCACACCACTGACCCAGCCCCAAACTCCACTGACCCAGCCCCACACCCAACTGACCCTGCCCGACACCACACTTACCCAATCCCACACTCCACTGACCCTGCCCCACACCCCACTGACCAAGCCCCACACCCCACTGACCCAGCCCCACACCCCACTGACCTAGCACGACACCACACTGACACAGCCCCACACTTCACTGACACAGCCCCGCACAGTCCACTGACCCAGCCCCACACCCCACTGACCCAGCCCCACACCCCACTGACACAGCAGCACACAGCCCACTGACCTAGCCCCTCACCTCACTGACCCTGCACCACGCGCCATGACACAGCCCCACAGAGCCCACTGACCCAGCACCTCACCCCACTGACACAGCCCCACATCTCACTGATCAGCCCCACAACCCACTGTCCCAGCCCCACACCCCAATGACCCAGCCCCACACCCCACTCTTCCAGCCCCACACCACATTGACCCAGCCCCACACCCCACTGACTCAGCTCCACACCGCACTGACACAGCCCCATACCCCACTGACCCAGCCCTACACCCCACTGACCCAGCCCAACACCCCACTGACCAAGACCCACACCCCACTGACCCAGACCCACACCCCACTGACACAGCACCACACCACACTGACACAGCCCCACACCCCACTGACCCAGCCCCACACCCCACTGACACAGCACCACATCCCACTGACCCAGCCCCACACCCCACTGACCCAGCCTAATACAACACTCACACAGCCCCAGAACCCACTGACTCAGCCCCACACAGCACTGAACGAGCCCCACACAACACTGACCCTTTCCCACACCCACACACAACTGAACCAGACCAAACCACACTGACCCAGCCCCGCACACCACTGACCCAGCCCCAAACTCCACTGACCCAGCCCCAGACCCAACTGACCCTGCCCGACACCACACTTACCCAATCCCACACTCCACTGACCCAGCCCCACACACCACTGACCGAGCCCCACACCCCGCTGACCCTGCCCCACAACCCACTGACCCAGCCCCACACCCCACTGACCCAGCACGACACCCCACTGACCCAGCACGACACCACACTGACACAGCCCCACGCCCCACTGACACAGCCCCACAGAGACCACTGACCCAGCACCTCACCCCACTGACACATCCCCACATCTCACTGATCAGCCCCACAACCCACTGTCCCAGCCCCACACCCCAATGATCCAGCCCCACACCCCACTGACCAAGCCCCACACCACACTGATCCAGCACCACACCCCACTGTCCCAGCACTACAATCCACTGATCCAGCCCCACACCCCACTGACCCAGCCCCACACCACACTGCTCCAGCCCTACACCCCACTGACCGAGCCCCACACCGCACTAACCCAGCCACACACCCCAATGACACATCCCCACACCCCACAGACCCAGCCCCACACCCCACTGATCCAGCCCCACACCACACCGACCAAGCACTACACCCCACTGACATACCCCACACCAGACTGACCCAGCCTCACTACCCACTGAACCAGCCCCTCACTCCACTGAACCAGCCCCACACTCTACTGATCCAGTCCCACTACCCTCTCACCTAGCCCCACAACCCAATAACCCAGTCCCACACCCCACTGACCCAGCCCCACACACCATTGATCCAGACCCACACCCCACTGTACAAGCCCCACACCCCACTGACCCAGCCCCACACCCACCTGACCCAGCCCCACACCCACCAATCACTGACCCAGCCCCACATTCCAATGCTCCAGTCCCACGCCCCACGCCCCACTGACCCAGCACGGCACTCCCCATGAACCAGCCCCACACCCCACTGGCCCAGTCATTAACCCCACCGACCAAGCCCCGCACCCCACTGAACCAGTTCTGAACCCCACCGACCCAGCCCCGCAACCCACTGAACCAGCTCCACATGCAGACCCCACTGACCCTGCCCCACACCCCACTGACCCAGCCCCACATCCCACTGACCCAGCCCCACAGCCCACTGATTCAGCCCCACACCCCACTGACCCAGCCACGCACCCCACTGACCCAGCCCCACACTCCACTGTCCCAGCCCCACAGCCCACTGACGCAGCCCCACACCCCACTGACACAGCCACGCACCCCACTGACACAGCCTCACACCCCACTGACCCTGGCCCACACCCACATCCCACTGACCCAGCCCCACACACCACTGACCCAGCATCACACCCCACTGACACAGCCCCACACCCCAATGACCCAGCGCCACACTCCACTGACCCAGCAACGCAAACCCCACTGACACAGCACCACACCCCACTTACCCAGCCCCACACCCCACTGACTGAGCCCCACACGCAACTGACCCAGCCCCACACACCACTAATCCAGCCCCGCACCCCACTGCCCCAGCCCCACACCCCACTGACCCAGCCCCACACCCCACTGACCCAGCCCCACACCCCACTGACCCAGCGCTATAGCCCACTGACCTAGCCCCGCTCACCCCACTGACACAGCACCACACCCCACTTACCCAGCCCCACACCCCACTCACTCAGACCCACACCCCACTGACCCAGCCCCACACCCCACTGACCCAGCCCCACACCCCACTGACTCAGCCCCGCACACCCCAAAGACCCAGCCGCACACCCCACTGACCCAGTCCCACACACCACTGACCCAGCCCCACAACCCACTGACCCAGCCCCACACCCCACTGACCCAGCCCCGCACCCCACTGTGCCAGCCCCACACCCCACTGACCCAGCCCAACACCCCACTGACGCAGCCCCACACCCCACTGACCCAGCTCCGCACCTCACTGACCCTGTCCCACACCCATACCCCACTGAACCAGCCCCACACCCCACTGTCCCAGCCTCTCATCCCACTGACCCAGCCCCAAACCCCACTAACCCAGCTTCACACTCCACTGACCCAGACCCGCAAACCCCATTGACACAGCCTCTCACTCCACTGACCCAGACCCACACACCCCACTGACACAGCCTCTCATCACACTTACCCAACCCCACACCCCAGTGACCAAGCCCCTCACTCCACTGACCCAGCCCCACATCCCACTGACGCAGCCCCGCACACCCCACTGACCCAGCCCCACACCCCGCTGACCCAGCCCCACACCCCACTGACCCAGCCCCACACCCCACTGACCCAGCACCACACCCCACTGACCCAGCCCCTCACCCCACTGACCCAGCCCCACACCTCACTGACCCTGCCCAGCACACCCCGCTGCCCCAGCTCCACACCCCACTGACCCAGTCCCACACACCACTGACCCAGCCCCACACCCCACTGACCCAGCCCCACACCCCACTGAAACAGTCCCACACACCACTGACCCAGCCCCACACCCCACAGACCCAGCCCCACACCCCACTGATCCAGTCCCTCTCCCCACTCACCTAGCCCCAAAACCCACTGACCCACTCCCATACCTCACTGAACCAGCCCAACAACCCACTGATCCAGCACCACACCCAATTGACCCAGCCCCACACCCACCACCCACTGACCCAGCCCCACATTCCAATGACCCAGCCCCACGCCCCGCTGACCAAGCCCCGCACACCCCATGACCCAGCCCCACACCTCACTGACCCTGCCCAGCACACCCCGCTGCCCCAGCCCCACACCCCACTGACCCAGTCCCACACACCACTGACCCAGCCCCACACCCCATCGACCCAGCCCCGCACCCCACTGAACCAGTTCTGAAACCCACCGACCCAGCACCGCACCCCACTGAACCAGATCCACAAGCAGACCCCACTGACACAAGCCCACACCCCACTGATTCAGCCACACACCCCACCGATGAAGCCCCACACCCCACTGACACAGCCCCGCACCCCACTGACACAGCCACACAACCCACTTACCCAGCGTCACATCCCATTGACCCAGCACCGCACATCCCACTGACACAGCACCACACCCCACTTTCCCAGTCCCTCACCCCACTGACTCAGCCCCACACCCCACTGACCCAGCGCTACATCCCATTGACCCAACCCGCACACCCCACTGACCCAGCGCCACACCCCACTGACCCAGCCCCACACCCCACTGACCTAGCCCGACACCCCAATGTCCCAGCCCAACACCCAACTGACCCAACACCATACCCCACTGACCCAGCCACTCACCCCACTGACCGAGCCCCGCACCACACTGACCCAGCCACTCACCCCACTGACCGAGCCCCACACCTCACTGACCCAGCCCCACACCCCACTGACCCAGCCCCACACCCCACTGACCCAGCCCCGCACACCCCACTGACCCAGCCCCACACCCCACTGACCCAGTCCCACACACCACTTACCCAGCCCCACACCCCACTGACCCAGCCCCGCACCACACTGACCCAGCCACTCACCCCACTGACCGAGCCCCACACCTCACTGACCCAGCCCCACACCCCACTGACCCAGCCCCACACCCCTCTGACCCAGCCCCGCACAACCCACTGACCCAGCCCCACACCCCACTGACCCACTCCCACACACCACTTACCCAGCCCCACACCCCACTGACTCAGCCCCTGACCCCACTGACCCAGCGCCACACCCCACTGACCCAGCCCTTCACCCCACTGACCCAGCCCCTCACCCCACTGACCCAGCCCCACACGCCACTAACCCAGCCCTGCACACCCCACTGACCCAGCCCCACACCCCACTGACCCTGTCCCTCACACAACTGACCCAGCCCCACACCCCACTTACCCAGCCCCACACCCCACTGACCCAGCCCCGCACACCACTGTCCCAGCCCCACACCCCACTGACGCAGCCCCACACCCCACTGACGCAGCCCCACACCCCACTAACCCAGCCCCGCACCTCACTGACACAGCCCCACACCCCACTGACCCTGGCCCACACCCCACTGACCCAGCCCCACACCCCACTGACCCAGCCTCACACCCCACTGACCCAGCCACACACCCCACTGACCCAGCGCCACACCCCACTGACCCAGACCCGCACACCCCACTGACCCAGCCCCACACCCCACTTACCCAGCCCCACACCCCAGTGACCCAGCACCACAACCCACTGACCCAGCCCCACACACCACTGACCCAGCCCCGCACACCCCACTGACCCAGCCCCACACCCCACTGACTCAGCCCCACACCCCACTGACCCAGCCCCACACCCCACTGACCCAGACCCACACCCCACTGACCCAGCCCCTCACCCCACTGACCCAGCCCCACACCCCACTGACCCAGCCCCGCACACCCCACTGACCCTGCCCCACACCCCACTGACCCAGTCCCACACACCACTGACCCAGCCCCACACCCCACTGACCCAGCCCCACACCCCACTGAACCAGTCCCACACACCACTGACCCAACCCCACACCCCACAGACCCAGCCCCACACCCCACTGACACAGCCCCACACCCCACTGACCCAACCCTCACATCCCACTGACCCTGCCCCACACCCCACTGACCCAGCCCCACACCCCACTGATCCAGCCCCACACCCCACTGACCCAGCCCTACATCCCACTGACCCAGCCCCACACCCCACTGACCCAGCCCCACACCCCACTGACACAGCCCCACACCCCACTGACCCAGCCCCACACCCCACTGACCCAGCCCCACACCACACTGACCCAGCCCCTCACCCCACTGACCCAGCCCGACACCTCACTGACCCAGCCCTACACCCCAATGACCCAGCCTCACACACCACTGTCCCAGCCCCACAATCCACTGACCCAGCCCCACACCCCAACTACCCAGCCCCTCACACCACTGACCCAGCCCTGCACCCCACTGACCCAGCCCCTCACTCCACTAACACAGCCCCACACCACACTGATCCAGTCCACTCCCCACTCGCCTAGCCCCACACCCCACTGACCCCGCCCCGCACCGCACTGACCCAGTCCCACACCCCACTGACCCAGTCCCACACCCACACCCCCTGACCCAGCCCCCACCCCACTGACCCAGGCCCACAGCGACACCCCACTGAACCATCCTGATACCGACACCCAACTGACCCATCCTGATACCGGCACCGCACTGACGCTGCCCTGCGCTGACACAACAATAACCCATTCCAAATCAAACACTCCACTGAAACAACCCTACGCCTATACTCCACTGACACAACCTCATCGACACCCCACTCCCCAGCCGTACACCGACACTTCACTGACCCAGCCCCACACCCCAGGATCAGATAGAATAGACACAGAATGAGATTTTCTACATGGGGAAATCCAGAACAGGGGTGGGGGATCCTAAAATTAGAGTTAGTCTGTTCAGGAGAGAAATCAGGAAGCGGTTTGTCACACAATAAGTATATAAGAATATTAGAAATAGTAGCAGGATTAGTCCATTCGGCACTTCGAGATTGCTCCGCCATTCAATGAGATTGTGGCTGATCTTCTGCCTCAATTCCATTCACCGGCCCTACCATCATATCCCTTGATGCCTTTACTCGTCAGAAATCTATCAACTTCTGTTTTGAATATGCCGAATTACTGAGCCTCCACAGCCCTCTCGGGTGGAGAATTCCAAAGATTCACCTCCCTCTGAGAGAAGAAATTTCTTCTCATCTCTGTCCTGAACGGCCTACCCTTTATCTTGAGGCTGTGGCCCCTGGCTCTAGACTCCCCAGCCAAGGGAAGGTCTCTCCCAGCATCCACCCTATCAAGCCCTGTAATAATTTTGATACTTCAATGAGATCCCCTCTCATTCTTCTGAATTCAAGAGAATACAGGCCTATCTCTTCTCATACGACAGTCCCGCCATCCCAGGAATCAATCTTGTGAACCTTCGTTGCACCCCCTCTTTGGCAAGTATATTCTTCCTTAGATAAGGAGACCAAAATTGTATACAGTACTCCATCTGTGGTCTCACCAAGGCCCGACATAATTGGAGTAAGACTTCTTTAATCCTGTACTCAAATGCACTTGTAATGAAGGCCAGCATACCATTTGCCTTCCTAATGGCTTGCTGCACCTGCACATTCACTTTCAGTGACTCATGTACAAGGACACCCAGGTTCCTTTGAGCACCTGCATTCCCCAATCTTTCACCATTTTGGAAATACGCTGCCTTTCTGTTTTTTCTACCAAAGTGGATAACTTCACATTTATCCACGTTATAATCCATTTTATAATCCATCCAATAGTTGGTAGAAAAATTGAATTAACTCCCCAAAAATTGTGGATTCAGTGTCTATTGATTTTTTTCATACTCTGATCGATATATTTTTATTACTTAAGGTTATCGAGCGAAATGAATCAAAGGCAGGTTGATGGGTTGATATAGAGATCAGCATTAATCTCCTTAAATGGACAGGCTCAACGGGCTGAATGTCCTCCTCCGATGTTCCTCCATTTCATCATCTGCTGAATTATAAATCCCAGCATTTGGTGAATGTGAAGATTAACCGGAGTTTGTGGACAATTACTTCAGCACTGGAGGGTTTGAACGGCCACTTTCAACGGATGTGATTGGCTGTTTTTATTTAAGGCTTAGCTCCAGCTGTTGTCACAGAATTCCAGGGGGGTAAAGATAAGATAATCGGTGCGAGAGAATCGAGGGTAAACCTTGTAAAATATAGGGACAAAAATTCATCCGGGAATGCGTACTCTCGCGTATTCCCACTCCAATTGCCGGTTTTCTGCATGCCCTGCGCATGCGCTGAAAACCGGCAATTTCTCTTTTGAAATGGGGGCGGTTCCTCGGTGCATCGCGTGCGCGCTACAGGCTGCGCGCACGCTGTGCACTTCATGCTTTGGACGCGCAGGTAAGTATGGAAGATTTTAAAAATGGAACAAGGAGGAGTAAGACCCACTTTTAAGAAGGTAAGTAGTGAATTACGTATTTTTTTGAATTTTTTTTAACAGGTATATCTTTTTTAGAGACTTTAAAGACAGGTAAGTTTATTTTTATAACTTTTCAAAAGATTTTAAATTTTTTCAAAAATTTAATTTTTTATTTAAAATGGTTAATTTAATTAACTATACTTATTTTATTAATGTGATGGTTTTTTAAAAATTTAGTTGAGGTTTAGCTGTTATTTTGGGGGGTGTAAGATTCATAGATTTCACAGCACGTAAGTGAAACTTATGAATGGAAGATGGTGTGCTGCCATTGGCTCTAACTGAGTCACGTGATCCCACAGCTCGCACTAATTCACTACGCCGGTGGGATACGCAAGCACTGCCCAGCTGATGTCTGGAACATCAAGTTCGTGCGAGCTGGATCTGAAAAAAGCACAAGCGGAGTGAGAGATCGCGGGAAAGCCTTAACTCCCGCGGGGACAGAGCGAGATCAATTTCTGGGCCAGAATTACTAAAAACACCCCACCCACCCCATAGAATAATATTCTTGTTGTTCAGACGATAAACAGTGAGTCAGGTCTAAACAACGCGCTCTCTGGCGCCGTTTCGGAGTCTCCGCCTCTGCCGGGCGAGTCCCAGCAGCTTTCCCGCACCCACCTGGCGGGACAGGACAAGACTTGCACAGAAGCTTGTTGTGTTGTGTGTGAGCGGCACAGTGCAGTCCGTCTAACTGATCTGCTTTAAAACCAGCAATGCACACACATGGCTTGGCTGCCCCGGGCATTTTAATTGTGCAGTTTTAACGATCCCTACTGCGGTGCTCAGGCCTGTGACCAATTTGTCTGCGTTAATTTTCTGGATTAATCCAGAGCTGGGGGGCAGTTTTACACTTAACCAACACGTTTTTGCAGCGTTACGTTCAACAAAGGCAGCGTCAGTAACGTCAGATCCAGAAACCTGCTCCTTATAGAGTCACCAATGAGTTAAACTGCTCGCATACTGAGGGGGCATTTTTGAGATTAATTAGTACAGTCCTGGGCGATGATCCTGCCAGGTGTGTATTCGGTGTCACAGTGTATCAAGATCCTGCCAGGTGTGTATGGGGTTTCACAGTGTATCAGGATCCTGCCAGGTGTGTATGGGGTTTCACAGTTTATCAGGATCCTGCCAGGTGTGTATGGAGTTTCACAGTATATCGGGATACTGTCAGGTGTGTATGGGGTTTCACAGTGTATCAGGATCCTGCCAGGTGTGTATGGGGTTTCACAGTTTATCAGGATCCTGCCAGGTGTGTATGGAGTTTCACAGTATATCGGGATACTGTCAGGTGTGTATGGGGATTCACAGTGTATCAGGTTCCTGCCAGGTGTGTATGGGGTTTCACAGTGTATCAGGACACTGTCAGGTGTTTATGGGGTTTCACAGTATACAAGGATCCTGCCAGATGTGTATGGGGTTTCACAGTGTATCAGGATCCTGCCAGGTGTTTATTGGTTCTCACAGTGTATCAGGATCCTGCCACGTGTGTATGGGGATTCACAGTATATTAGGATCCTGCCAGTTTTTTATTGGTTCTCACATAGTATCAGGATCCTGCCAGCTATGTATGTGGTTTCACAGTATATTAGGATCCTGCCAGGTTTGTATGGAGTTTCACAGTGTATCCGGTTCCTGCCAGGTGTGTATTGGGTTTCGCAGTTTATCAGTATCCTGCCAGGTGTGTATGGGGTTTCACAGTGTATCAGGATCCTGCCAGTTGTTTATTGGTTCTCACAGTGTATCAGCATTCGGCCAGGTGTGTATATGGATTCACTGTGTATCATGATTCTACCAGGTGTGTTTGGGGTTTCGCATTTGCAACAGTTGTTCAGCTTCTCTCACACACTACTTGTCAAACAATTCTTATTGCTGTGGTAGAGTCTTTTCTGGTTGGAAATATGGAACGAGTGATCATTGATGAATTTAATGATCCTTCACACGGTTTTACACAGTCTGGTAGAATTGCATTTATTTAATCACAGATTTGTGTTGAATATTTAAGATTGTGAGTTTTATTTTATATTCTGGTATTTTATCAATATGATATTTATCCGCATATACAATATATAGCTGGGTGTGATCCCTCTGGCCCCTAGGGGCTGTGACATTGTTCGTGAGTTCGTGGAGATGTGTCCATGTTGGTGCATCTATTTGAATATAGTGACCATATCTCTCATGGTGTCAGCACCTGACAAAGGAGCACTGTAGGAGGTGAGCACATTTCCTGTTGTTCCACTAATATTAACACTAATGCAAAATGTTACGATTCATGTAATTTTATACAGTGAGGTGATGCACAGCATTTATGTTTGGAATCTTTCGGGGTCTGACTGAGCTGGACTGTGTGTTCGGTCTGAACTGTGGGCCCCGCCGTTGTCAGTTAAATTAAATTGTAACCGGCATCAAACGGTTCAGTGAGTGAAAACACCGCGCGTTATTGTAAAAAAATAAAAGCATACGGAGTGAGAAAGGATCACATTCGCACCCCTGTCTGACTGAACTTTAAATTATACAATAGGGAGGAGACACCGCGGGTCCACAATGGGGTAAAGCCCCAGAGTTCGTGTTCCAGCTTTCTGTCCCACAACCGCTTTAAACTGTGTCTATGGGGAGACTGGTGGAGACCAGGAGTGGGATTAACCCTGAAATCCCCGGTGTAAAATGGACTGTCCTCAGTCACAGTCTGAGCCCACTGTCACAGAATAGCCGCAACCAACGCGGAAAATAGGCTTTAGAGAGGAAGAGAGAGGGGAGAAATGGAATAAAACACAGAAATGAAGCTTAGAAGCTACATTAACCTTACCTCGATCCCGCAACGATTTTCTCTCTCTGTATTTCCGTGTAGATTTTGCGAGTTACATCCTTGTTATTTCACTGGAACCGATCATGCAGAAGTTCCTTGTCTGATTTTAGCAAGTCGCAAATTGTGAATTTGATCTGCTCCTTGTTCTGTGAGACTCAGAGCTCCGCCCTGTGTGTGAAAGCTGCTGCCCGCCCTCAGGGTGGATTTCAACTCAAACATTCCTCATTTGCTTCAGAACAGGGAGCGGCCTTTCTGTCCAAATCAAATCCAACCGGTTTGACAATTCGCTGCCACCTCACCTGTAAACAAAGTTAGTTATAAAATTTACTTCATCTCTTGTTCCAGGGAAGTTCAGTAAAACAGAGATTTGCTAAAAGTGCCGGGGCCCTACCTCCTGTTAATAATTTGAGTAATTACTTTTAATATAAAGATCATTAATCGGTTTCGTCCTGTCTGTCTGAAAGGTGGTTTCAGCCTGAAACCGATTTAAGTCTGAAACATTCTTGAAGTTTGTTTCTCTCTAAAGGGATCAGTCTGTCTGATTTTTCGGCCAGTTTGACACTAACCGCCTCATGAACATGAATTTAAATCAGCAAAAGCACAAGTCCCTGCTGCATTCTCTCACCTAATTCACATGCGTTCCGGACTGAGTTAAACAGTGATTTTTCGGTTATGCAGCATTTCATTATTACAATTAATTGGGGACAACTTTCTTATCTCCGAAGTTGCTCCGATCGAGTGACGGGATCGTGTTCACTCCGGCCCCCGGTAACCAGAGGCTGAATTCCCAGGTGCTCGGCACAGAGCGATAATCGACCATTGCGAATGTTTTAACCCTTTACTGAGCTGAACTGTGTGTTGGGTCTGAACTGCTTGTCCCGCCTTTAATCAGTTAAATAAAACTATGCTGGACACCAAACGGTTCAGTGAGTAAAAGATCGCACTGAGTTCCAAGGACCAGGTTTAAAATGTGTCTGTGTGGAGACTGTGCTGCAGTCGGAATAAAGGTTGGATTCTCCTAATTTTCAGGGTGGTTCTCAGACAGTAATAAATATCCCCACCCCGGGATGGAAGTGTCTGAAGAGAGAAACTGTTTGAGGAGACATTGTGGTGATAATTCCGAGGGGAGGATTGCGATATTTTTTTCTCTCTCTCATATCTACTCTGTTTTTAACCAGGATTAAGGATTCACTCCGGCCGGTCGAACAGCCTGAAGAGGCAAACGCAAACATCCCATAATATTTGTCTTCCTATGAACACCCCCGCCATACATCTTCACTTTATTGCTAATTAATATCTATCGTTAATTAAGCTGAAAGCTTTATATTATAACGACACATTCATACGAACAAGTCCGTCTCAGTAAATTCACTGTTAAATGAAGAGCACGGGTAATTGCGGCGTTTAAAATGATAGAAGTAACAAAAGTGCAGATACAGAGAGGGATTTCCCTTGGTGGGAGATTCCAGATTCACAGTGTATCCGGATCCTGCCAGGTGTGTATGGGGTTTCACAGTGTATCAGGATCCTGCCAGGTGTGTATGGGGTTTCACAGTGTATCCAGATCCTGCCAGGTGTGTATGGGGTTTCACAGTGTATCCGGATCCTGTCATGTGTGTAAGGGGTTTCAAAGTGTATCCGGATCCTGCCTGGTGCGTATGGGGTTTCACTGTGTATCAGGATCCTGCCAGATGTGTATGGGGTTTCACAGTGTATCCGGATCCTGCCAGGTGTGTATGGGGCTTCACAGTGTATCAGGATCCTGCAAGGTGTGTATGGGGTTTCACAATGTATCAGGATCCTGCTAGGTGTATCAGGATCCTGCCAGTTGTGTATGGGGTTTCACAGTGTATCAGGATCATGCCTGGTTTGTATGGGATTTCACAGTGTATCCGGATCCTGCCAGGTGTGTCTGGGGTTTCAAAGTGTATCCGGATCCTGCCAGGTGTGTATGGGGTTTCACAGTGCATCAGGATCCTGCCAGGTGTGTATGGGGATTCACAGTGTATCAAGATCCTTCCAGGTGGGTATGGGATTTCATAATGTATCAGGATCCTGCCAGGTGTGTATGAGGTTTCACAGTGTATCAGGATCCTGCCAGGTGTGTATGGGTTTTCACAGTATCAGGATCCTGCCAGGTGTGCATGTGGTTTCTGTGTATCAGGATCCGGCCAGGTGTGTATGGGCTGTTCAAAGTGTATCTGGAACATGCCAGTTGTGTATGGGGTTTCACAGTGTATCAGGATCCTGCCAGGTGTGTATGGGGTTTCAAAGTGTATCAGGATCCTGCCAGGTGTGTATGGGGTTTCACAGTGTATCAAGATCCTGCCAGGTGTGTATGGGCTTTCACAGTGTATCTAGATCCTGCCAGGTGTGTATGTGGTTTCACAGTTTATCAGGATCCTGCCAGGTGTGTATGGATGTTCACAGTGTATCAGGAACCTGCCAGGTGTGTATCTAGTTTCACAGTCTATCAGAATCCTGCCAGGTTTGTATGGAGTTTCACAGTGTTTCATTTCCTGCCAGGTGCGTATGGGGGTTCAAAGTATATCAGGATCCTGCTCGGTGTGTAATGGGTCTCACGGTGTATCAGAATTCTGCCAGGTGTATATGGGGGTTCAAAATATATCAGGATCATGCCAGGTGTGTATGAGATTTCACCGTATATCAGGATCTTGCCAGGTGTGTATGGGGTTCACTGTGAATCAGCATCCTTCCAGGTGTGTATGGGGTTTTAAACAGTGTATCAGGATCCTGCCAGGTGTGTATGGGGTTTCCCATTGTATCAGGATCATGCCAGGTGTGTATGGTGTTTCAAAATTTATCAGGATTCTGCCTGGTATGAATGGGGTTTCACAGTGTATCAGGATCCTGCCAGGTGTGTATGGTGTATCACAGTGTATCAGGATCCTGCCAGGTGTGTATGGGGTTTCACAGTGTATCAGGATCCTGCCAGGTGTGTTTGGGGTT
The DNA here is from genome assembly GCA_030390025.1 of Squalus acanthias. Classification (NCBI taxonomy): domain Eukaryota; kingdom Metazoa; phylum Chordata; class Chondrichthyes; order Squaliformes; family Squalidae; genus Squalus; species Squalus acanthias. The sequence goes on along the minus strand of JASTWF010000111.1, from coordinate 285,293 downwards.
TCACAGTATAACTGGATCCTGACAGGTGTGCAGGGGTTTCACAGTTTATCAGGATCCTTTCAGGTGTGTATGGGTTTTCACAGTGTATCAGGATACTGTAAAGTGTTTATGGCGATTCACAGTGTACAAGCATCCTGGGAGGTGTGTATGGTGTTTCACAGTGTATCAGGAGCCTGCCAGCTGTGTATGGGGTTTCACAGTATATCAGGATCCTGCCAGATCTCTTTGGGGGTTCATAATATATCAGGATCATGCCAGGTGTGTATGGGGTTTCACCGTATATCAGGATCCTGCCAGGTATGTATGGGGTTCACAGTGAATCAGCATCCTTCCACGTGTGTATGGGGTTTCACAGTGTATCAGGATCCTGCCAGATGTGTATGCGGTTTCCCAGTGTATCAGGATCCTGCCAGGTGTGTATGGTGTTTCACAATTTATCAGGATTCTGCCTGGTATGAATGGGGTTTCACAGTGTATCAGGATCCTGCCAGGTGTGTATGGGGTATCACAGAGTATCAGGATCCTGCCAGGTGTGTATTGGGTTTCACAGTGTATCAGGATCCTGCCAGGTGTGTATGGGGTTTCACAGTGTATCAGGATCCTAACAGATGTGTATGGGGTTTCACATTTTATCAGGATCCTGTCAGGTGTGTATGGGTTTTCACAGTGTATCAGGATACTGCCAAGTGTTTATGGCGATTCACAGTGTACAAGCATCCTGGGAGGTGTGTATGGCGTTTCAATGTGTATCAGGAGCCTGCCAGCTGTGTATGGGGTTTCACAGTGTATCAGGATCCTGACAGGTGTCTGACTGAGCTGGACTCTCTGTTCGGTCTGAACTGTGGGCCCCGCCGTTGTCAGTTAATTTAAATAGTACTGGGCACCAAACGCTTCAGTGAGTGAAAACAGCGCGCGTTATTTTAAACAAATAAAAGCATACGGAGTGAGAAAGGATCACATTCGCACCCCTGTCTGACTGAACTTTAAATTATACAATAGGGAGGAGGCGCCGCGGGTCCACAATGGGGTAAAGCTCCAGAGTTCGTGTTCCTGCTTTCTGTCCCGCAACCGCTTTAAACTGTGTCTGTGGGGAGACTGGGGGAGACCAGGAGTGGGATTAACCCTGAAATCCCCGGTGTAAAATGGACTGTCCTCAGTCACAGTCTGAGCCCACACTCACAGAATAGCCGCAACACCGAGGCTGGAGAGCAAATCAGACCGCGGGAAATAGGCTTTAGAGAGGAAGAGAAAGAGGAAAAATGGAATAAAACACAGAAATGAAGCTTAGAAGCTACATTAACCTTACCTCGATCGTGCAATGATTTTTGTCTCTATTTCCGTGTAGATTTTGCGAGTTACATCCTTGTTATTTCACTAGAACCGATCCTGAAGAAGTTCCTTGTCTGATTTTAGCAGGTCACAAATTGTGAATTTGATCTGCTCCTTGTTCTGTGAGACTCAGAGCTCCGCCCTCTGTGTGAAAGCTGCTGCCCGCCCTCAGGGTGGATTTCAACTCAAACATTCCTCATTTGCTTCAGAACAGGGAGCGGCCTTTCTGTCCAAATCAAATCCAAGCGGTTTGACAATTCGCTGCCACCTCACCTGTAAACAAAATTAGTTATAAAATTCACTTCGTCTCTTGTTCCAGTGAAGTTCAGTAAAACAGAGATTGCAAAAAGTGCCGGGTCCCTGCCACCTGTTAATAATTTGAGTAATTACATTTAATATAAAGATCATTAACTGTCTGTGTGAAAGGTGAATTCAGCCTGAAACCGATTTCCGTCTAAAACATTCTTGAAGCTTGTTTCTCTCTAAAGGGATCAGTCTGTCTGATTTTTCGGCCAGTTTGACACTGACCGCCTCATTAACGTGAGTTTATTTCAGCATAAACACATGTCCCTGCTGCATTCTCTCACCTAATTCACATGCGTTCCGGACTGAGTTAAACAGTGATTTCTCGGATATGCAGCATTTCGTTATTACAATTAATTGGGGACAACTTTATTATCTCCGAAGTTGCTCCGATCGAGTGACGGGATCCCGTTCCGACCGGCCTCAGGTAACCCGAGGCTGATTTTCCAGGTGCTCGGCACAGAGCGATAATCGGCCAGTGCTAATGTGTTAACCCTTTACTGAGCTGAACTGTGTGTTGGTTCTGAACTGCTGGTCCGCCTTTAATCAGGTAAATAAATCTGTGCTGGTCACCAAACGGTTCAGTGAGTAAAAGTCCGCACTGAGTTCCAAGGGCCAGGTTCCCAGCTCTGTTTACTGAACTGTAAATTCTACATGGGAAGGAGGCGCCGCTGGACTTGGCTGGGTTAAAACCCCAGAGTCCGTGTTCCAGCTTTCTGTCCCGAAACCGCTTTAAACTGTTTCTGTGGGGAGACTGGTGGCGACCAGGAGTGGGATTAACCCTGAAATCCCCGGTGTAAAATGGACTGTCCTCAGTCACAGTCTGAGCCCACATTCACAGAACAGCCGCAACACCAAGGCTGGAAGCTAATCAGACTGCGGGAAATAGGCTTTAGAGACGAAGAGTAAAGGGAGAAATGGAATAAAACACAGAAATGAAGCTTAAAAGGTACATGAACGTTACCTTGATCCCGCAAGAATATTCTGTCTCTATTTCCGTGTAGATTTTGCGAGTTATATCCTTGTTATTCCACTACAGTCAATCAGGTAGAAGTTCCTTGTTTTATTTTAGCAGGTCACAACATGTGAATTTGATCTGTTCCTTGTTCCGTGAAACTCAGAGCTCCGCCCTCTGTGTGAAAGCTGCTGCCCGCCCTCAGGGTGGATTTCAACTCAAACATTCCTCACTTGCTTCAGAACAGGGAGCGGCCCATACAACCAAATCAAATCCAAGCGGTTTGACAATTCGCTGCGGCTTCACCTGTGAACAAAGTTAGTTATAAAATGTTATCCCTTCTTGTTCCTTGGAAGTTCAGTAAAACCGATACATGGTTAGAAATAAATTGTTACATTTCCATCTGTGGACATTGTTTGCTAAATGTCTAATCGATTTGCTGATCTTTGGTCTTTGAGCCCAGGTTCCCAGAGCCAATGTCTTGTCAGTGAGCTGAGGGGAGGCTGTTTCTGTCCGTGAGGACATCAACCATTTAACCGTCGAATTAAATTATCCCTGAACATCAGTCGCCTCAGCTACTGGGGGAATGAGTACTGACTTTCCACAGTTACATTTATCATTGTGAATCTGCAGCAGATACACCCGTTACATTGTTAGACACAGAAAGGACCAATCCTGTGCTGCAGTCGATATCAAGGTTGGATTCACCTAATATTCAGAGTGGATCTCAGACAGTAATAAATAGCCCCACCCCGGGATGGAAGTGTCTGAAGAGAGAAACTGTTTGAGGACACATTCTGCTGATAATTCCGAGGGGAAGATTGCGATATATTTTTCTCTCTCTCATATCTGCTCTGTTTTTTAACCAGGATTAAGGATTCACTCCGGCCGGTCGCACAGCCTGAAGAGGCAGACCCAATCATACCCAATATTTGTCTTCCTATGAACACCGCCGCCAAACATATTCCCTTTATTGCTAATTTATATCTATCGTTAATTAAGCTGAAAGGTTTATATTATAACGAAACATTCATACGAATAAGTCCGTCTCAGTAAATTCAATGTTAAATGAACAGTGCGGGGAATTGCGGTATTAAAAATGATAGAAGAACCAAAAGTGGAGATACAGAGAGTGATTTCCCCTGGTGGGAGATTCCAGATTCACAGTGTATCATGATCCTGCCAGGTGTGTATGGGGTTTCACAGTGTATCCGGATCCTGCCAGGTGTGTATGGGGTTTCACAGTGTATCAGGATCCTGCCAGGTATGTATGGGGTTTCACAGTGTATCAGGATCCTGCCAGGTGTGTATGGGGTTTCACAGTGTATCCGGATCCTGCCAGGTGTGTATGGGGATTCACAGTGTATCAGGGTCCTGCCAGGTGTGTATGGGTTTTCACAGTGTATCATGATCCTGCCAGATTTGTATGGGGTTTCACCGTGTATCCGGTCCTGCCAGGTGTGTATGGATTTTCACCGTGTATCGGGATCCAGCCAGGTGTGTATGGGGTTTCACAGTTTATCCGGATCCTGCCAGGTGTGTATGGGGTTTCACAGTGTATCGGGATCTTGCCAGGTGTATATGGGGTTTCACAGTGTATCAGGATCCAGCCAGGTGTGTCTGGGGTTTCACAGTTTATCAGGATCCTGCCTGGCGTGTATGGGATTTCACAGTGTATCAGGATCCCGCCAGGTGCTTATGGGGTTTCACAGTGTATCAGGATCCAGCCAGGTGTGTCTGGGGTTTCACAGTTTATCAGGATCCTGGCTGTTGTGTATGGGGTTTCACAGTGTATCAGGATCCTGCCAGGTGTGTATGGGGTTTCACAGTGTATCAGGATCCTGACAGTTGTATATGGTGTTTCAAAGTGTATCAGTATACTTCCAGGTGTGTATGGGGTTTCGCAGTGTATCACGATCCTGCCAGGTATGTATGGGCTTTCACAGTGTCTCAAGATCCTGACATGTGTGTACGGGGTTTCGCGGTGTGTCAGGATCCTGCCAGGTGTGTATGGGGGTTCACAGTGTATCACGATCGTGCGAGGTGTGTAAGGGGCCTTCACAGTTTATCAGGATTCTGCCAGGTGTGCATGTGGTTTCATAGTTTATTTGGATCCAGCCAGATGTGTAAGGAGGTTCACAGTATATCAGGATCCTGCCAGTTGTGTATCGGGTTCCACAGAGTATCAGGAACCTGGCAGGTGCGTATTTGGTTTCACAATGTATCAGGATCCTGCCAGGTGTGTATGGGGTTTCACAGTGTATCCGGATCCTGCCAGGTGTGTATTGGGTTTCACAGAGTATCAGGATCCTGCCAGGTGTGTATGGGGTTTCACAGTGTATCAGGATCCTGCCAGGTGCGTATGGGGTTTCACAGTGTATCCGGATCCTGCCAGGTGTGTATGGGGTTTCACAGTGTATCAGGATCCAGCTAGATGTGTATGGGGTTTCACAGTGTATCAGGATCCTGCCAGGTGTATATGGGGTTTTACAGTGTATCAGGATCCTGTCAGGTGTGTACGGGGTTTCACAATGTATCAGGATCCTGCGAGGTATGAATGGGGTTCCACAGTGTATCAGGATCCTCCCAGATGTGTATGGGTTTGCACACTGTATCAGCATCCCGCCAGGTGTTTTATCGGATTTCACTGTATAATGGGATTGTGACGGTTGTGTTTGTGGTTTCACAGTGTATATGGATTATGTCAGGTGTGTATGTGGTTTCATAGCGTGTCAGGATCCTGCCAGGTGTGTATGGGGTTTCACAGTGTATCAGGATCCTGCCAGGTGTGTATGGGGTTTCACAGTGTATCAGGATCCTGCCAGGTGTGTATGGGGTTTCACAGTGTATCAGGATCCTGTCAGGTGTGTATGGGGTTTTACAGTGTGTCAGGATCCTGCCAGGTATGTATGGGGTTTCACAGTGTATCAGGATCCTGCCTGGTGTGTATGGGGCAATCCAGCATTTTACTGATTTAGAGACTATTCTACAGGGAATATTGAAGAGGCGGTGATCATTGATGAATATAATGATTCTGTACTAGAGTTTGCACAGTCCTGCAGCGTTTAATATTTTTTAATGACAGTTTTGTGTTTAATATTTTTGTTTGGTTAAATGTTAGCACTAAATTCGGTATTTAGTGAAATTTATATCTCCCACATAGACAATATAACGTTGCGATTAATACCTCGGATCTCTGGCGGTAGTGACATAGAGTCATAGAATCATAGAGTCTTAGAGTCATAACGGTTCAGTACGTGACCATTCGGCCCATCGAGTACGCACCAGCTCTCTGTGGAGCGATCCAATCAGTCCCAATCTCCACACTATCCATGGAGCCCTGCACGTTTATTTCCCTCAAGTGACTATCCAGTCTCCCTTTGAAAACATTGATTGTCTCCGCTTCCATCACTTCCGTCGGCAGCGAATTCCAGGTCATCACCACTCGCTGCATAAAATGTTTTTCATCACGTCCCCCCGTATCTCTTGGCCAAAACCTTAAATCTGTGTCACCTGGTCCTTCACCCGTCATCTAGTGGAAACAGCCTTTCCCCTTCTAGCCTATCCAAACCCGTCATAATCTTGTACACATCGATCAAATCACCCCTCAACCTCCTTTGCTCTAATGAGAACAATCCAGCTTCCACATCCTGTCCTTGTAGCTAAGAGCCTCTATTCCTGATTCCCTTCTGGTAAATCTCCTCTGCGCCCTCTCAAGGGCCGTCATATTCTTCCTAAACTTTGATGACCAGAACTGGACGCAATACTCCAGTTGTGGCCTAACCAGCGCTTTATATAGGTCCATCATAACTTCTCTACTTTTGTACTCAATATCTCTATTTATGAAGCCTAAGATCCCATACGCTTTGCTTACCACTCTCTCAATATGTCCTGTCACCTTTACGGAACTATGCACATTAACTCCCAGATCCCTCTGTCCCTGCACACTCTATAAAACTGTGCCATTAAGTTTATATTGCCTTTCACTGTTCCTTCTGCCAAAATGCATCACCTCACACTTCTCTCTATAAAATTCCATCTTCCACTTGTCTGTACATGCTGCTAGACTTTCTATGTCCCGTTGCAGTCGATTGATATCACCATCACTGTTTGCAACACCCCCACGTTTGTAGTCATCGGCAAGTTTCGACATTCTTCTCTGTATTCCAATATCCAGGTCATTTTTATGTATCAAATAAAGCAGTGGCCGAGCGTCCTTCTGGAACACCATTGCCTACCATCCTCCAGTCTGAACAATAGCCATTTACCACAACGTTCTGTTTTCTCTCCTTGAGCCAATTCCTTATCCAAGCTAACACTGACCCACCTATTCCATGAGCCTCAAGTCTTACCCAGTCTTCTATGTGGTTCATTGTCAAAGCCTTCCCAAAATCCATGTAGACAACATCATTGCATCCCCTTCATCAATTCACTCTTACTTCATCAAAACATTAAATTAGATTTGTCAAACACGATCTGCCTTTTACAAATCCTTGTTGGCACTACTTAATTAGCTTAAACCTCACCTAGTGTCCGTTTATTTTTTCCTTAATTATTTTTTCCAAAATGTTCCCACCACTGATGTCAAACTGATCGGCCTGTAGTTACTAGGATTGTCCTTACACCCTTTCTTGAACAATGGTGTCACATTTGTCACTTTCCAATCCTCAGGCACCTCCACCGCATCTAGGGATTTTGGAAAATTATGGCAAGCCCTTCCGCTATCTCCTCCCGCAATTCCATTAGTAAGCTGGGATGCAAGTCATCTGGTACAGGCGACCTTTCCACTCTAAGCATACCCAGACATTCTAGTACATCTTATCTATCAATTTTCACTCGTTCCCTTGCTTCTAACTTTTCCACTTCGACCGATATTTTGTCAGTATCCACCTCCTTAGTAAACACCGATACAAAAAATAATTGAGTATTCTCGCCTTGCCCTGCGCCTCTAAGCATATATCACCCTTTATATCTCTGATAGGCCCCACCCGACCTCTTAATTTCCACTTACTGTTTACATGCCGGTAGAAGATTTTGGGGTTCCCTTTCATGTTCACCGCCATTCTACTCTCATATTCTCTCTTTGCCAATCTTATTTTCATCTTCACATCCACTCTCAATTTACTGTATTTGGTCTGGTTCACCCTTGAAGAATTCATCTGACATGCATCATAAACCCTCTTTTTTTGTTTCATCATCTTCTCTATCACCCTCGTCATTCAAGGAGCTCTTGCTTTGGTTATCTTACCCTTCCCTCTTCTTAGACTGTACCTAGCATGTACTTAGAACATCTCCTCCTTAAAGATCACCCGTTGTTCCGTTACACTTTTTCCTGTCAGTCTTTGGTTCCATTTTACCCTGGCTAGATCCTTTCACATCCCATTGAAGTTAGCCCTAATCCAGTTCAGAAATACAACTTTAGATTGTTCCTTGCTCCTCTCCATTGCTAATCTAAATCTTATGATATGATGATCACTCGTACCCCAGTTTTCGCTCACAGACACTTGGTAGAACTGGCACCAGATCCAGCAATGCCTCCTTCCTAGTTGGGCCAAGAACATGTTGGTCAAGGAAACTCTCCTGAAAACAATTCAGAAATTCCTCCCCCTCCTTTCCATTTACTTTAGCATTATCCCAATCGAAATGATTTCACAAAGGAGAGGGGCGAAGCAGACATTGCTATCGGCGGGGGGGGGGGGGGCGGTGGAGTGTGAAATATTAGATTAAATAAAAAGAGTGAGAGAGGAAGTATTAAGGGGTTTAACAGCTTTAATAGTTTATAAATCCCCAGGCCCGGATGAAATGTATCCCAGGCTGTAAAGCGAAGCAAAAGAGGAAATAGCAGAAGCCCTGACCATCATTTTTCAATCCTCTCTGGCTTCAGGTGTGGTGCCGGAGGACTGGAGGACTGCTAATGTGGTAACCTTGTTTGAAAAGGGAGAAAGGGATAGACCGAATAATTACAGGCCAGTCAGCCTAATCTCGGTGGTGTGAAGATTATTGGAAAGAACTCTGAAGGACGGGATAAATCTTCATTTAGAAAGACACGGATTCATCAAGGACAGTCAGGATTTGTTGAGGGAAGGTCGTGTCTGACAAATTTGATTGCATTTTTTGAGGAGGTAACAAGGAGGGTAGATGAGGGTAGTGCGTTTGATGTGAGTGTATATGGACTTTAGCAAGGCTTTGGATAAGGTTCCACATGGCAGACTGGTCACGAAGTTAAAAGCCCATGGGATCCAGGGCAAAGTGTCAATTTGGATTCAAAACTGGCTCGGAGTCATGAATCAGAGGGTAATGGGTGTTTTTGTGACTGGAAGGTTGTTTCCAGTGGGGTTCCGCAGGGCTCAGTACTGGGTCCCTTGCTTCCTATGGTATATATCCAGGATCTTGACATGAATATAGTGGGTATAATTATGAATTTTGTAGATGATACTAAAATCGGCTGAGTGGTTGATACTGAAAAAGGAAACTGTAGATTGCAGGAAGATATCAATAAATTGGTCAGGTGGTTATAAAGGACTAGTTAGGCCTCAGCTAGAGTACTGCGTGAAGTTCTGGTCACCACATTACAGGAAAGATGTGATTGCACTAGAGTGGGTGCAGAGGAGATTTACAAGGATGTTGCCGGGAGTAGGGAATCTTAGCTATGAGGAAAGACTGGATAGGCTGGGGCTGTTTTACTTGGAACAGAGGAGGCTGAGGAGAGACCTTATTGAGGTGTATAAAATTATGAGTGGCATATATAAAGTGGATAGAAAGGACCTATTTCACTTAGCAGAGGGGTCAAAAATCAGGGGGCACAGATTTAAATAATTGGGGGAAGGGTTAGAGGGGATTTGAGGGGAACATTCTTCATCCAGAGTGTTGTGGGGGTCTGGAACTCCCTGCCTGAAAGGGTTGTAAAGGCAGGAACCCGAACCACATTTAAATAGTACTTGAATGTGCACTTGGGATGCTGTTAGCTGCAGGGCTATGGAATAAGAGCTGGGAAGTGGGATTAGGCTGGATAGCTCTTTGTTGGCCGTCGCGGACACGATGGGATGAAATGGCCTCTCTTTCCGTTCTGTAACTTTCTATGATTCTATTCTATGATATTTGGGTAATTAAAGTCACCCAATATCATCACTCGATAGCTCTTGCACTTCTCTTGGATTGGCCTGTAGATTTGCTCCTCTAACTCCCTGTCACTATTTGAAGGCCTATAGAATAACTCCAATAGCGTGATCATACCCTTTTTGCTCCTTAACTTTAACAAAATGGATTCTATCCTTGTCCCGTCAAGAACATCCTCCCTTTCCGACACTACAATGTCTTCATTAATCAGCACTGTCGTCCCACCTCCCTTTTTTCCTTCCCTATCTTTTCTGAACATTTTGTCTGTGTGTTCATGGAGATGTATCCTGGTTGTTGTTTCTAATTGAATATATTAACCATATCTCTCATGGTGTCAGCAACTGACTATTGAGCAAAGTTGGAGGTGAGGACATTTGCCACTGTTCCACTAATATTAACACAAATGTATAATGTACTGAATGATGTAACTTTAAACAGTGAGATGAAGCAGAGCAGTTATTTTTGGAATATCTTCGTGGTCTTACAATTTCAGAAATAGCCATAAATATACAAGTGGTAGATTTGCCTGCTGTGTTTCAATCTCAATTATTCACTTGTGCGCGTGTCTCGCTCTGTGTCGGCCCAAGCACTTGGGTCCAATCAAACTATCAGTCAGCGTCCTTTCCTTTCCCCATTGAGGAAATGTAAAAGTGATTTAGTCTCGGATCAGGAAATTCTCCGCACAATAGTTGAATTGTTACACTGGCATTATTTTTGAACTAATTATGTGACTTTGAAAAATGCAGCTCCAGCTATTTTAATCATAGCGACAGGAATAAAATAAACACACAACAAAAACCATTTGCACAGCCCCGATCCCCACTGACCCAGCCCCACACCCCACTGACCCAGTCCCAAACCCCACTTACCCAGCCCCACACCCCACTGACCAGCCCTACACCCCACTAACCAGCCCTACACTCCACTGACACAGCCCCACACCTCACTGACCAAGCCGCGCACCACACTGACCCAGGCCACACTCCACTGAAACAGCCCCACACCCCGCTGAACAGCCCTACACCCCGCTGACCAAGCTCCACACCCCACTGGCCAGTCGTACACCACAATGACAAAGCCCCACACGCCACTGACCCAGCCCCTCACCCCACACTGACCCAGACCCACACCCCACTGACCCAGCCCCACACTCCACTGACCCAGCCCCAAACCCCACTGACCCTGCCCCACACCCCACTGACCCAGCCCCACACCCCACTGACCCAGCCACACACCCCACTGACCCAGCACCACACACCACTGACCCAGCCCCAAACCCCACTGACACAACCACGCACCCCATTGACACAGTCCCACAACCAACTGAAACAGCCCCACACCACACTGACCCAGTCCCACACCCCACTGACCCAGATCCACACCCCACTGAACCAGCCCCACACCCACTGACCAACCGCAAAACCCATTGACACAGTCCCACACCGAGTTGACCCAGCCCCACAATCCACTGACCCAGCCCCAAACCCCACTGACCCAGCTCCACACTCAAGTGACCCAGCCCCGCACCCCACTGACACAGCCCAACACCCCACTGACCCAGTCCCACATCCCACTGACCCAACCCCATTCGCTACTGAACCAGCCCCACGGCTCACTGACCCAGCCCCACAACCCACTCACACAGCCCACACCCCACTGAACCAGCCCCACACCCCACTGACCCAGACCCACACCCCACTGACACAGATCCACACCCCGCTGACCCAGCTTAACACCCCACTGACCAGCCCTACACCACACTGACAAAGCCCCACACGCCACTGACCCAGCCCAACACTGACCCAGACCCACACCCCACTGACCCAGCCCCACACCCCACTGACCCAGCCCCAAACCCCACTGACCTTGCCCCACACCCCACTGACCCAGCCCCACACCCCACTGACCCAGCCCCACACCATACTAACCCAGCACCACACCCCACTGACCCAGCCCCAAACCCCACTGACACAACCACGCACCCCATTGACCCCGTCCTACAACCCACTGAAACAGCCCCACACCCCACTGACCCAGACCCACACCCCACTGACCCAGCCCCACACCCACTGACCAGCCGCACACCCCATTGACACGGTCCCACACCCCGTTGACCCAGCCCCACAACCCACTGACCCAGCCCCATACAACACTGACCCAGCCCCGCACCCCACTGACCCAGGTCCACACCCCACTGACTCATCCCTACACCCCACTGAACCAGCCCTGCACCACACTGAACCATTCCCACAACCCACTAACCCAGGCCCCCAAACCAATGACCCAGCCCCACACCCCACTGACCGAGCCCCACACTCCACTGACCCAGCCCCACACCCACACCTCACTGACCCAGCCCCACACCCCACTGATCCAGCCCCACACCCCACTGACCCAGCCCCACATCTCACTTACCCAGCCCCACACCTCACTGACCCGGCACCACAACGACACCCAACTGACCCAGACCCGCACCCAAACGCCAATTACGCAGCCCTACCACAACCTTCCTCAACTCGTTAATTGTAATTAAGAAGGGACAGCAGAAAAGAGCAATGGAACGAAACAAGTGTCGAGGAAGAATATCGAGTCTCCGAATCTCACTGCCATTATTGGAGCCAGCTCTGTGTATCGGTGCATTGCTGCAGTTCAACTTCTTGGCAGCAACGTCTGTAGGGCGGAATTCTACAATTCCCATCAAATACGTGTACAAGTTTTGGCCTGTACACAAACAATGCTGAGAGGAATTGCTGAGCGCCGGCGGCCATAGGCGTGGGCGCTAAATCAGCGCCAAGGAGAGGGTTGTACTCGCCTGACTCACTCTTTACTGATTTATATAACAAGACCATTCTTGGGGAAGGAATGCGATCTGTGATCCTGGCCACATCAAGTTGACACCTGAATCCAGCGCTCTTAAAACGTAAAATCTGTAATTGAAACCTACCCTGATTTGGATTCCACTCAAAAATACTATAAACAGGTAAAGTTGCAAGTCTTCACTCTTTAATCTCCATAGATACAGGGCGGGGCGCTCGGTGTGTTGCATTTCAAATATATTTCAGAATATTTATTCCCCCTTCCCATCTCGATGATGTCAAATTCATCCCCTGGAATTCTGCAGAATGTGGAAAAGATGGAACTCAGCCTTGAATAGAAAGAATAACGAACTAAAGAATGGAAAAACATGTTTTAAACAGTAACTGAAATCTTCCATTGCTGAATCACTCTGACGCAAACAAAAGTTATGGACCACGCTTATCAAATATTATCAATGCCCTTTGAGGCAATGATAAGTATCACCGATCTTCTTTATGTTTTTCTGCAACACTCAGTCGGGTCGAATTCTCCAACATTCTAAATCAGTGAGCGTTATAAAAGGAATGAAAAAAAATCATCAAATACCAACCAAAAACGTTTCATCTTCCACAAGTGCACTTGCAGGAGTTAAATCCCCTGAAAATGAGGGAGGGCAGTGTTAACCCCCACCTACAGTCCTGTTTGGTACTGGGGGGAATTTGATTTAGATTTCCTCTGTGGATTTTCGGGAGTCGGTACTTCAGGCCATAGCATACAAGCCTACCGACCAAGAGCTGGAAACTGGGACTATAATTGACAGGGCTTGATAGCCGGCGGGGACACGATGGGCCGAAGGGCCTCTTGCTGTGCTATAGAAATCTACGACTCTATGACTATGACCGGGACTGAGGAGCCTCCAATTCTGTCAATTACAATTCACTTTCAGAAGGCGATCAGTGCCCGGCTACAACTGTTTATGCGGAAGTGAATCAGTATTCAGGTAATGATCCAGTTTGAGCAGTTTCAGTTCCCAGATAATGATTCTCATTGCGAGGGTTATTACCGAGGTAATGACCATCTTTAAGAGTGGTAATACGGAAGTAATGATTTTGTGTGAGAGCAATCACTGGACTGAATATGGTCAATGTACAGGTAATATTATCTTTTTGAAGACTCAGTATCCAGGAATGATTCTGTATGGGGTGGGTTGATGCCCAGGTAATGATTCTGATTAAGAAGGTTCAGTGCCCAGGTAATGTTTCTGTTTGGGAGGGGCAACTTGCAGCGAATAATTCCATTTGGGGGCGGTCTGTTCAGAGGAAATTATTCTATTTGGGATGGTTCATTAAACAGGTAATGATTCTTATTCAAATTATTCGGTGCCCAGGTTATGATTCTGTTTGAGAGAGATCAGTGCTCAGGAAATGATTCTGATTGAGAAGAGTCAGTACTCAGTTAATGATTCTGTTTGGTAGGATTCAGTGCCCAGGCAATGATTCTGTTTGGGAGGAGTCAGTATCCAGTTAAGGATTCTGTTTTGGAGGAGTCAGTGCCCAGGTAATGATTCAGTTTGGGAGGGGTCAGTGCCCAGGTAATGATTATGTTTGGGAGGAGTCCGTGCCTAGGTAATGATTCTGTTTGGGAATAGCCAGTGCCCTGGTAATGATTCAGTTTGGAAGTGGTCAGTGTCCAGGTAATGATTCTGTTTGGGAGGGGTCAGTGCCCAGGTAATTATTCTGTTTGGGAGGGGTGTCACGGAAATGAACTTTCTGACGGAGACTTCGTGGTTCGCTTTCGGAATTTATTTCATGATGTCACGGAGAGTCTGCAGCAGTCCCTGCTGCTCACCTGCACTCTAAATTACTAATGCACAGCGCTCATAGTTATACAGCAATGTAACCAACTTCATGCGATTGGCTTACCTTACATTTCAACGTATGGTTTCATAGGTTCCATTGTTTCTTAAAATGTGAACATGTTAATCTGTTTCTTATCACCAGATGTCCTAAGCCAAAAAGTCAGCTTGACTTTATTATAACAGTCTGCTGTTCTTTTAGTCTTAACTAGTTTAGGGACCTTTGTTCAATTAGTAAAGTGGTCAAGTATCCCAGCATGCCTTAATGTTGAATACGTTTTCTCCCACAATTCCCTCATTGTTGATCTTTACTGATCAACCCGGTTTTCGGCATTGTATTTAGTTCGTTTTCATAGGGAGGACAATATCCCTTTGGGAAAGGGCGCATTTTTAGACAATCTTCTTCATCATAGTCATCCTGGTTTGATCTTTTTCTTTCCTTTCTCTCTAGTACTTTCTTAGCTCTTTTTACAGATGCTACTGATTCTACTGTTTGCGCTAACAGATATCTCACTCTGATCCACATTAGACAAATTAATATAAATAAAACTCCTGTCACTACACAAATTATAACCACCGGGTGAACAAACAATTCCAACACGGCAGATGCCTTAGGTGACCAACCTTTAAACACATCCTACCAGTGGTGAACCGTCAAATCTGTTAATTGCGTAGCTATTCGATTCAAACCTTGCTCATCATAATCCATCACTGCTTTTAAATGGTGCAGATCTCTTCCTCTTTTCGCTAAGGCTTCTGCTATCTGTTCATTGTTTTGCCAAAATTTCGTCAGATTAGCCAGATTGACTATAGGGGGGCATTTTCTATCCCCAATACAGTTCTTCTTTGCATTACCGTAACCAATTTTCCCAACTGATATGTCTTGTTGGTATGTGGGTCAAACACAGTATAAACATCTTTTATGCAAGTGTTTAAAGGGGGCCTTTTTAAAATCCCGTCTACATATATAGGCCAGGCACTGCGGATACACAGATAGTTCTTGCCTATCTCATGCAAGGTAGTATCATTACAAGATTTCAAATTCCAAATGCATGTACCTCTACTATGTTGTAATGAGCAAGCTTCATATATAGGGGTCTGCAATGGACATACTTTTCCAAACGGCCAATCTTGGCTATCTGAGGCATCGTGGGTCTTATTCCCCTGATCTATCCATTTACCATAAAATTCGGGATACCAAAAGTTTTCTCCAAAAAGTTGGGGCAATACCAAGAACTGACACCAGCTTTTGGCCTTTGTCACATTTACCACTTTCATTGTAAAATTACATCCCTTAGGGTAACATTTACTACATCTTCGATCAGGTTTTAATTTTAGATTATTTCCTTCAAATCCGAAAATTCGCATCCAACTAGGAGCATGTCCTGACATAGCGATTCGCTCTAGCTCAGCCCTCAGTAACTGCTTGGTAATTTATTTAAACATACATTGAGTATGATGATTGACTTTCTCTTGTCCCTTTGCAATATTCTCTTGTTCCTTTTCTACCTTATCTACTTGCTTCCAACTCATTGTATCTGATATCCACTGTGTTAACATCGCTGCTGTCAGCCCATTGAACCAAGCATTTCTTAATTTTATAGCATCTCCTGTCAGCCCTCCTACTTGCTGTATTTTATTCTGCAATGTTTCAATATCTATTGCATTAAAGGCTCCCATACCAGTTCCTACTCCTCCCAAGACCGTTGCTAAGTCCCTTCTGCTTCTCCCGATCCTAACTCTCTTATTCAATTTGGCTTGTGTAGTAGTAATATTACATTCAGTATCTTTTGTATCCTCATATTGTACCTGTACTGTAAAATGTAGAGTATATGGGGAGATCAAGACCGGGGTACAGGTAGAATGTAATCTTTGCAAATGGTCCATAGGAATTTCTATCTGTTTCGTTTTCTTTGCAAATAATGTTTCCGCAAACCAGTGAGGTCTTCCTTCAAATAGAGTTGCATTCACGCATTCGTCCGCCTGACCGTCTTTCAAATATATCGGTTGTTCCATGTCTCCGGTTCTTGTGTCATTTTTATACCATTTCCATAGTTTAGTATAATTGTTTAGTATGTCAGTGTCATTCTCTATCCTACAACTTATGTTCACTGCTTTAACCATTTTATACTTAGAGTTATATTGGATCCTTGGCTAAATACTATTTTGTCCATCCCAGATTTCATTTCGAGCATCCCACAGGCTTTGCAATTAATCATCCAATTGGCAGTTACACAAATTGTGCCATTGTTACAAGTGTATGTTCCCTGCGATTGGTTACTGTCTCTCGCCTTCCATCCTAACTGGCCTGCCCATTCTGTTCTTTCAGTAGGCATGATGGTCCAGGCGGCTGTCCTTATTACACATAGGCCGATTATTATCATCTGGTTTAACATATTTCCTTATTTATCCTAGAAATCTTTAAATTTTCCTAATTACTGTTATACAGCATTGAATATAAACATATATAAAGCAATCCGAAAGTAATCAGTCCTTCAATGGAGTGCCAAATTATGGTGGGCACGGTTCTTTTCCCGTTTCTGAAGTGCTGTCTGGTGCAGTATGTTCACACTTCTCCGCCGGTCTTTCCTCCGGATGATGCAACTTGCACCTTGTAGCGTGTACCCAATCAGGTTTTTCTTTCAATTTGAGAGCTGTCCGAGTTGTAAGCAGCACCAAATATGGTCCTTTCCACCTAGGAGATAAATATTCTTTATTTAGCTCTTTCACATAAACTTGATCTCCGGATGTAAAGGGGTGCATGTTTCCTTCTGTGGGGCGTGACTGGACCTGTCTCACTTTCTCATGTATTCTTCCTGCTGTTTCACACATGGCCTAAGGCATATTTTAATGATTTTTCATCATTCCAAATTAATGCCACCTTCTCTGGAGTCATGGATGGGCGTGAGCCTGTTGTCATAGGCCGGCCCATCAAGATCTCATGTGGTGTCAGACCTGTGTTTCTATTTTTCTGATTTCTCAGGGCATACATTACTACTGCCACGGCATCCTACCATTGCAACCCATTTTGCGGGCATACTTTGGTTAGGGCGGCCTTGTTTTCCCCATTCACTCTTTCCACTATTACTGAGGATTGTGGCTGCTAAGGTATGTGCAATTTCCATTGAGATCCAAGGGCTTCAGTTAAGTTTTTTATCAGTTTGCTGGTGAAATGAGTTCCTCTGTCACTGGTTATACCCACAGGCATTCCAAATCTAGGTATGGTGTGGGCCTCACATTTTAGTACTGCAAGTTTACTTGGCAACTGAATAGCCTCCAACAAATTTAACACCATTTGAGCATGCTTATTAGGTTTTCCTGAGGATGTAATAAAACCTCTGTTTTTCCATAATTGTCCAAATCATGCACTACCGCAAATGCATAACGGGAGTCAGTATAGATATTGACGCTTTGATCTTAAGACAAAATACAGGCTCTGGTTAATGCATATAGTTCAGCTGCCTGTGCAGATGTGCCAGGTGGCAAAGCATAAGCTTTCAATACTTCATGAGGAGTCACCACCGCATAACCTGCTAATAGTTGATCATCACTAGGTCGATGCGAAGAGCCATCCGTGAAGAGGGTTAAGTCAGGATTATCAATAGGATTACTTAGCAAATCTGGCCTAGGTGCAGTGGCGGCTTCAACAGTTAACAAGCAGTCGTGCTCTGGTTCTTCTGGATATTCTGTTGGTATTGGCACGAAGGTCGCCGGGTTGACAGCTGGTGATCGCTGGTAGGTATAATTAGAGTGTGACAAGAGGATTATCTCATACCCAGTCCTTCTTGCCGCCGTAAAGTGCTGAGTAGCTGCCGAATTTAATAATAGCAGTACTGCGTGGGGAACGATTACCACACAAGGGTGATCAAGCACAATAGTGATGTTTTTTTCCACTATTGTTGTGGCGGTTGCAGCAATGGCTCGTAAGCAGGCTGGCTTGCATCTCACTACGGCTGCTAAGGCTACAGAGTAATATGCTACAGGCCTTTTTCCTCCCCTATGTTCTTGTGCCAGTACTCCTGCAGCAAAGCCTTCTCTTTCATTGACCTACAACTGAAAAGGCTTATTATACTTAGGTAGTCCTAACGCGGGAGCACTGACCATAGCCTTTTTTAGATCACTGAATGCCTTATCTCGTTCTGACGTCCATTCGACTATGGGGTCTCTGTCTGCAGCGTAGCTGATCGTAAGACCGCATCCATTTATCTGTAGTCATATATCCATTGTCTACAATAATCCACCATTCCCAGAAACGACAAAATGTCCTTTGTTCGCGGGATCGGCACTTTATCCACTGCTCTTATTTTTTCCAGTCCCAATCTTCGCTGTCCATACTCCAACTGCAAACCGATATACTGGACGGACGTTTGGCAGAACTGCAACTTCTCGGAGGACACCCTGTGTCCCCTGCTAGCCAGATGCTGGAGCAATTTTATAGTATCTTTTCGGCAGTCTGGCCCGGTTCGGGAAGCAACCAAATGCTCATCTGCGTACTGGATTAAGGTGGACTGATCCGAGAACTGACATTCCTCCAAGTCATTTTTAACCACTGCCGCATACACCGCAGGATTTTCAGTATACCCCTGGGGTAACCTGGTCCAGGTATATTGCTGATTTTTATAAGTAAAGACAAACAGATATTGACTGTCCTTATGCAGTGGTATGGAGAAGAAAGCAGAACACAAATCGATAACCCAAAAGGTAGTTGCATCAGCTGGTATAGAGGAGAGGATGATGTTGGTATCTGGCACCAAGGGAGCAATGGGAATGACTATTTTATTGATCGCGCGGAGATCTTGCACAAAACGCCAGTCATTTGGTCTTCCTACTTTCGGGATGGGCAAAATAGGAGTGTTGCAGGGGCTCTGTGTTTTGACTAAAACCCATTGCTGCAGTAAAGAATGCATTACCACTGCTATTCCTTCCTCGGCCTCTGGGGCCAGGCGTTACTGCATTAGACAGGGCAAAACAGCATTCTTCTGTGGCTGGACCCTATGTTCAGGTGCCGAATGCACCTTTCCCACATGATTCTTGTGCTTTGCACATAATTAAGAAGGTACTTTAGTCAATGCCAATGGTAACAATTGCGGAGTTTCCTTAGGGGGCTGATGTCTTTCAAAAATAGTATCCCATTCTTTTGTTAACCAGCTAATTTTTCCTTCTGTTTCATTAAATTATTCTATCTCCACCTTTCCAGCTTGAATTGACATCGTGATGGAATAGACTGGCTTGTGGTGTTGTATTCTTTTTATCATCTCCTCCACTTCCTTCGCCTTAGCCGGGGCTCTGACTGCTATAGTCAGGTGGGGTTCGGATGTGTGATGCATCCTAAATCTTTCTTTTTGTTCGTGTGTAAGATGATCCAACATTCCCAGGCCTTTATCTCCAAAGAATAAATAAGGTGAAATCTGCAGCAATTCTGGCTGGTTTATGTATGAGCAAACCAAATATTGATAATTGGGTGTTTCTTTATGTGTGTACCATGCCGTACAATGGGTCCGTTTCTTTTCTTTACTGGTTTCAATTAAATATTGTTAATACTGCCCCTGAGGATCTTCCAATTCCTGCAATGCTTGGTATACATTTTTTACCAATTGGCCTTAAGGATTGCTATTCAGCTGCCAGCAGTACAAAATGGGGGCTCCGTCTACTTGCTTTTCCTCTATCATTAAATTCATTAGCTGATAAGTTTGTATTTGAGGCAGTTCCATGAACATGCCGTCTCGAGTGCGGTATATAACTGCTCCCAATTTACATAAAGCCTGTCTTCCCAACATAGGGAGAGGGGCGGTCTGGGAAATTATGAGGGTGTCTGTGACGGATTGCCCGTGCACTTGAATTTCGGTAGGTTTGGAGAGGGTTTCTAACATAGGGATACCGGCTACTCCCATGCTTAAAACGTTAAATTGACGTGCGGGTATATCCACGGAGGAGGGTACAGAGGACATTGTTGCACCGGTATCGACCAGAAGGCCCAAATGGCTATTTCCTATTTTAACTGTAGCCATAGGCTGCTCTCTCATGGATTTGGACAATCTGATCACAGCCGCCTGTACCACCGCTTCTCCGTGGCACCCCTATGCGGATGGATTAGGGTTACTGAAAGAAAAGGAAGTTCCTTCTTCCCCTGGAGCTGGATACCCTCCTTGTTGGCCGTACCCCTGCTGTGGCCTTGGGGGGCATCGGCAATCTCCATCCCAAATTCCTCTTTTCCCACAGTTCCTCCTTTCATCCTGTGATCTATCTCTCATTTGCCATTGTCCTCTTCCCCTTCCTCTGCCTTACCATAACCTCATCTTCATGCAAAACCTCTTCTATTCTGTTGGAAATATTTTCCCGCTGTTTTTGGCTTTTGCTCTTTCGACTGAGTAAATAGTCCTTCCCTATTCATCTTTACCAGAGCAGTAACTACGTCCGCACAGGGCTGAGTCTGCCAATTAAGATTAATCATTTTAAAGGCTTGAGCTTGACAGGGTACCATGCAGTTTAGCAGTGATTGTACTGCCAAAAGTCCATTGTCTATTAACGGAAATCCTGCAAGTTCCTCCCACTTGCTTTTAAAGCGAGCTCTAAAATCAGGAATTCTCTCCTCCTTTCTTTGCAGACATCGAGTAACTTCTCCTATGTCACTATGCTTCTTGGCTCCTCTCATTATGGCCTCTTTACATCTATGTTCTAACCAGTGAGCAAAAGACTCATTTCCCTGATCCAGTTGTACATCATCTTGTCGCCAATCTCCATTTTCTCCCGTGGGAACAGCAAATCCGTCCCATCGGGTCGACCATGAGACCCATACGCACATTTTACCAGCATTAGCACATTCCCAGGAAGAGGGCTGTAAATGGTACACATTTATTCCAGCCAATTATGAAAGGCAGTGGGCTTCTTTAAAGGATCTGGTGCCTCGGCTATCATAGTTCTAGCTTCCGCTGGGGACCATGGTTTTAAGATTGCCACCTCTCCTATCATGACTCGAGGAAGTTGATGGGTAGTAGTGTCAGGTTCGATCGCGTCTCTGTCTCTAGGGACTGTTTCTTTTGTTTGTGACCTAGTTGTAGGTCCTTTACGTGAGGGTAGGTCCTGTACATTACTACCAGGCAGTGCAGCAGCTCCTGCTCCGAGTGCCTCTGCTGCAGGAGGAGGTTCAATTACGGGTTCATCTGTGGGTGGGGGTGGAGCTCCAGGCTGTGCCCCTGGTGGGGGTACAACTGGCTGTGGTGCCGCGAGACCTGCTGGATTGTATGTAGGCGGCCCCGGAAATCGTGCCGGTTGCTGTCTTAGAGCAGCCACTATCATTAGTAAATTATCCAACACTTCCCCCATCTCAACCGGATCTCCCGCTGGGGTTCGGGGATATATTCCCAAAACAGGAGCCTTAGGCAGCACCTCTTCCTTTGTCTGACTAGCCTCTGCCTCTTCCTGTTTCCCCTTCTTCTTCGGGGATTGGTGAATTTTGCTACTTCCATCCACCCAGCAAAGTACCATAACATATAGGGGGTGTCTCACTCAGGATCCCCTCCTTCATTTCTAGTAATTTCTTCCCATGCTTTTATTAAAGGTATTTTAAAACTTCCCCCCTTAAGGCCAATCTCCACCCGACCATACATGCAGATCACTACTAAAAGTTACCGCATACCGATCGTCTCCTGTTTCTTTTATTACAGTATCGGCTGGCGATCCCGGTGGAACGATGGGATCTCCTACCATTTTTCGATGTCGCACGAGCTTTTTTATTCTCTCATTCGTTCTTTTACATATCTTGATTTTACCATTCGCAGCCTCCTCTATTACCTTGCCTCGGGCTCCGTTCTTGGCAGGATCGGACGAATCCGCTCGACTGCCGTTATTTCCAATCTTCTCCTTACTCCTGTAACTTAGTTTTAAACTTACTGGTTATACAACCGCGGGTTATTTTATATACACAAAATACAATGAGCGCTCACCGGTTTTTCCGTCCGCGAGTCTCGAAGTCAACCCGTTACTCTCTTTGTAGCTACTTAATTCGGTGCCACAGTCTTTTCTCTATTCTCAGCAGTCTTGCCTCAGCCGGACGGGCTTCTTGCCTCAGCATGAGTCACCGGCCGGATAACTAGGCAACCGTGCACCGTCCCCCTTTCAGCTGGGACGCGCTGGGTGCTCTCCCCCTTTCAGCTGGGAGGCACCGGGCACTTTCCTTTTATTTTTTGTAGAGTCCCTTTTAAAAAAAAAATCCTTTTTCTAATTGGAGCCTAAGCGGGGCAAGTGATATACAAGGTCGACGCTATACCCAACTTAAACCTTCTTAGTTCTTTTGGATCCCGTTGTTAGGGTTCCTGACGACTATGCCAAATGCTGTCACGGAAATTAACTATTAGAAGGAGGTTCGCTTGAGGAATTTATTTAATGATATCACGGAGAGTCTGCTGCAGTCCCTACTGCTCACCAGCACTCCAAATTACTATTGTACAGCGCTCATAGTTATACAGCAAGGTAAACAACTTCATGTGATTAGCTTACCTTACATTTCGACGTATGGTTTCATAGGTTCCATTGTTTCTTAAGAAACAGATTAAAATGTTCACATTTTATCACCAGATGTCCTAAGCCAAAAGGTCAGCTTGACTTTATTATGGCAGTCAGCAGTTCTTTTAGTCTTAACTAGTTTAGTGTCCTTTGTTCAATTAGTAAAGTGGTCAAGTATCCCAGCATGCCTTAATGTTTAATACGTTTTCTCCCACACATATGGAATGTTGCCTTTATTAGCTGTAGCATAGAATACAAGAGCAGGCGGGTTATGCTTCAACTGTATAAAACACTAGTTCGGCCTCAGCTAGAGTACTGCGTGCAGTTCTGCTCACCACATAACAGGAAGGATGCGATTGCACTAGAGAGGGTACAGAGGAGATTTACTAGTGTGTTGCCGGGAGTAGAGAATCTTAGCTATGAGTAAAGACTGGATAGGCTGGATTTGTTTTCCTTGGAACAGAGGAGGCTGAGGGGAGACCTTATTGAGGTTTATAAAATGATGAGGGGCACAGATAAAGTGCATAGAAAGGAACTATTTCCCTTACCAGAGCGGTCAAAAACCAGTGGGCATAGATTTAAAGTAATTAGTGGAAGGTTTAGAGGTGAGTTGAGGGGAAATGTCTTCACCCAGAGTGTTGTGGGGTTCTGGAACGCACTGCATGAAAGGATGGTAGAGGCAGGAACCCTAACCACATTTAAAATGTACTTGCATGTACAGTTGGGATGCTGTAACCTGCAGGGCTACGGACCAAGAGCTGGGAAGTGGGATTAGGCTGAATAGCTCTTTGTTGGCCGGCGCGGACACGTTGGGCCGAAATGGCCTCCTTCCATGCTGTAACTTTCTGTGATTCTATAGATGGGAGGCCGGCCAGTAGAGCATCCCTAACTTTTTCCAGTTCTGAGAAAGTATCACAGACCTGAAAGGTTAACTCTGTTTCTCTCTCCACGGAAGCTGCCTCACCTGCTGAGTGTTTCCAACATTTTCTGTTGTTATTTCAGATTTCCAGGAGCCGCAGTATTTTGCTATTGTAAGCACATTGGAATTGTCGAGTTTGAAGGTAACAACAGCCTGGAGAAGGGTTTCGGCGGCAGATGCGTGATGCAGAAGTGGAGACGGGCAATATTACCGAGGTGAACGTAGAAGGTCGTTGTGACGGAGAGGATATCGACTCAGAACCTCAAATGAGGGTCGAATAGGTCGCCCGGGCTGTGCCATAGGGACAGGAATAGGCCATGCAGCCCATTGGGCTTTCTCCACAATTCAATCAGATCATGGCTGATCGGTACCTGATTTACCAGCCCGACATTCACATCCCTTGACACCCTTACCGATCAAACATCTATCGATGTCAGTCTTGAAACTCCAATTGTCCCTCATCCGCGCCCATTTGCGGTAGAATTCTAGATTAATTCTAGCGTTTGTGTGAAAAAGTGGTTTGTGATGGAGAGTATATAGGGTCAGAAACTCAACTGAGGGTCGAATAGGACGCAGGTACTGGTTGATTGGAGCAGGAGTAGGCCATGCAGCCCCTCGATCCTCTTCTGCCAGTTAATTAGATCATGAATGAGGTGTAACTTAACTGCATTCATTCGCCTTGGCTCCATAACCCCCTAATAGCCTAGTCCTCTCAGTTTTGAAACTTTGAATAGACCCCCAGCCTCGACAGCTTTTTGGAGGAGAGAGTTCCTAGTTTACACACCCCTTTGTGTGAAATAATGCATCATTTTCTTGTTTCCCCATTAGATGAAATAGTTTATCTCCACCTACTCTATCGAAAGCTTTTAACAATTTAAACACCTCGATCAGATCACCCCTCAGATCCTACACCCTTGCGGATGCAAGCTATGATTTTGCCATCCCTGATAATTTAACCCTATGGCCCCGGTATTATTCTGATGAATCTGCGATGTACACCAACCCCCAGCTCCTTCCGAACACTCAAGACCAATTTCTACTTCCGGTGGTGCGGTGCCCCAAACTGAACGCAATGCTCCATCCGGGGTCTGAACAAAGCTCTATACAGCGTGAGGCTATAGCCGGGGATGGAGATGGTTGCGAGGATACAGATATTGTGGCAGGCCGAATATAACGGCGTAAGTCTACCTGACATTTAACTGGTGGAAATCAAATTTATTGTGTCGAACATACAGCCTGAGCACACACTGGTAATGGAGGTAGATGTGTCAAATGGATCGGGCTTAAGTGGGTAGGGTGCACAATAAATGCAACCGCGCTGAACTGGACCTGTCCACACTACATGTAAACGTACTGACCTGGACCTGTGCACACTGAGTGTAACCGTGCTGAACTGGACCTGTCCACGCTGAATGTAACTGTGCTGAACTGCACCCATCCACACTGAATGTAACTGTGCTGAACTGGACCTTTCCATACTGAATGTAAGTGTTTTAAAATTTACCTGTACACACTGATTGTAACTGTAAGGAACTGGAATGTCCACACTAAATGAAACCGTGCTGAAATGGACCTACCCACACTATATGGAACGGCGCTGAAGGGGACCTGCCAAAAATGAGTGTAACCGTGCTAAACTTGACCTGTCCACATTAAATGTAAACGTGCTGAACTGAACCTGTCCACACTGCATTTAACTGTGCTAAACTGGAGCTGTCCATATTAAAAGTAACCGTGCTGAACTGAACCTGTCCACACTGCATTATCTGTGCTGAACTGAAGCTGTCCACATTAAAAGTAACCGTGCTAAATTGGAACTGTCCACAATAAATGTAACAGTCCAGAACTGGACCTTTGTACACTGAATATAACTATGCTGAACTAGACCTGTCCACACTGAATGTAACTGTGCTGAACTGGATCTGTTCACACTGAATGCAACCGCGCTGAACTGGAACTGTCCACACTGAATGTAACTTTAAGGAACTGGAATGTCCACACTAAATGTAACCGTGCTCAATTGGACCTGTCCACGCTAAATGCAACCGCACTGAAGGGGACCCGTAAACACTCAATGTAACCGTGCTAAATTGTGTCTGTCCAAAATAAATGTAACCGTCCAGAACTGGACCATTGTACACTGAATGTAACTGTGCTGAACTGGACCTGTCCTCACTGAGTGTAACTGTGCTGTACTGAAGCTGTCCACACTGACTGCACAGACGGGCTGGTTAAAGTGGGTATACACTCTCAGTGGAATTTGGAGGCAGCAGCACGTGACTTGTGCTTACCCGGATGGAGCTGGGTAACGACCAGCAGCGAGATCTTGGCCGCGTTTCCCTGCTGCAGGACCAGTTTCTCTGATCAATTATAGATTGTGCTGAGACCTCATAAATCAGCATTAAAGAGGTTAAACCCGTGAAGTCAGCCTGTACAATGCTGATTCTCACCAATGCAAACGCTGAATCAGCGTTTTATTATATTTTTGAAGAAATTTAACCATAATCATACTGTAATCTCTGGGTTTTTCACTTCAGAGCCGGGTCAGATTTATTTAAAGACATTCCATTCCATCAAAATATAAACACCACCAGCGGCAGCACTAATCTGTTTGTTTCAATTAGTGTAATTAAGATAACAGATCAAGCCATCTGATTATCATCTGGAGCCTGACATCAGGTATAAATGTGATAAGCTGTGAGTGGAGTGCCGAGCGCGCTCAGAGCTTCTGAGAGAAATGCACGGGATACCAAAAGGTCTGGTGTTTGCCATTCACTATCCCGTCATTGCAGCTATCGGGGTTCCAGGTAAAGTATTGGAGACAGTTACTAATTATGGGTATCATTGTTTAACTGTATCACTGCTCCTATTTACTGGGAATTCTGTTCCCCTTTAACTGTGTCATTTCCGCCGTTTCACGCTATATTTTATCCCCTTGAAAGGAATCATTTCTTCCCTTTGATGGTATAATTCCTCCCCCTTTATCGCGATCATTTCTTCCCTTTGTGGACAACATTTCTCTCCTTTAACTTAATCACCATCTAATTTGAGTGCGTGATTCTGGAATATGTGTTTTAATGTGTTTTCCACAGTGCCGCCTATACAACGGTACCAGTCTATGCTCCGAGTGATGTTTTATTAAAATTCAACAGTAGATGTCGCTGCACCGTGAGTGGTATCACACTATTATAACAGTGTCCATATATTTCCTATTGCGTTATTGGTATTTCACTGTGAGTGGTATTATCACACTATTATAACAGTGCCCATATATTTCCTATTGCGTTATTGGTATTTCACTGTGAGTGGTATTATCACACTATTATAACAGTGTACATATATTACCTATTGTGTTATTGGTATTTCACTGTGAGTGGTATTATAACACTATTATAACTGTGTACATATATTTCCAATTGTGTTTTTGGTATTTCACTGTGAGCGGTATTATCACACTATTATAACTGTCTGCATATATTCCCTATTGCCTTATTGGTATTTCGCTGTGAGTAGTATAATTACAGTATTATAACGCTGTGGATATATTTACTTGTACATCTTGCAATGAAGTATACTGTATTCGCTGGTCCCGATGCGGTTTCCTCCACAATGGGGAGACGAAAAGTAGTTCGGGTGACCGCTTTGCTGAACAGATCCGTTCAATCCGCAAGCCTCACCCTAAGCTTCCGGTCGCTGTTCAGTTTAATTCTCCAGCTCTCTCCTACTCTGACCTCTCTGTCCTCGGCCTCTTACACTGTGCTAAAAAGGTTCAACGGAAACTCAAGGAACAGCACCTCATCTTTCGAATAGACATTTTACCGCCTTCCAGACTCTACATCGAGTTCAACAATTTCAGATCAATACCACTGCTCCCATTTCTCGGACAGCAGGTAATGGTAATGATTCTACCATTAACATTCACATCCTCCAGACCCATCTGTTGTTTCGTTACTTGTCCCATTAGCACAAAGGTCCATCGACCTGAAATGTTAACTCTGTTTCTCTCTCCACAGATGCTGCATAACCTGCTGAGTATTTCCAGAATTTTCTGTTTTTATTCCAGATTTCCAGCATTCTCAGTATTTTGCTTTTGTACATATATTTCCTATTGTGTTATTGGTGCTGTACTGGGAGCCGTATTATCAACAACAACAACCGGCATTTATATAGCGCCATTAATCTAGTAAAATGCTTCACAGGAGCGTTATCAAACAACATTTCACACCGAACCACATAAGGAGATATTCGCACAGCAACAGCTTGGGAAATAGGTCAGTTTTAAGGAGCGCTTTAAAGAAGGAGATAGAGGGAAAGCACTCAGAGTGATGTAGGGTTGGGCCAGGTTAAAGAGATAGGGAGGAGCGAAGCTCTGGAGAGATTTGCAAACAAGGATCAGTATTTTAAAATCGAGGCGTTGCTGGACCGGGAGCCAATGGAGGCCAGCGAGGACAGGGGTGATGGGTAGACGGGACTTGGTGCGAGTTAGGCTGTGGGCTGCAGAGAATTGGATGAGCTCAAGTTTATGGAGAGTGGATGGTGGGAGGCCGGTCAGGAGAGCCTCCGAATAGACCACTCTAGAAATAACAAAGGCATGGATGAGGGTTTCAACAAGTTATGAGCTGAGGCAGGGGTGGAGAGGGTTATGTTACGGAGGTGGAAGTAGACGGTCTTGGTGATGGAGCGAATATGTGTTTGGAAGCTCGATTTTGGTCAAATAGGATGCCAACGTTGCGAACTGTTGGGTCAGCTTCAGACTAATGCCAGCGAGAGGCATGGAGTTGGTGGCTCGCGAGCAGAGATTGTGGTGGTGACTGAGGACAATTGCTTTTGTCTACCCAATATATTTGGAGGAAATTTCTGCTCATTCAATACTGGATGTAGGACAAGCAGCGTGTCAAATCAGAGAGAGTGGAGTTGTCGAGAGAGGTCATGGTGTGGTACAGCTGAGTGTCGTCCGCATGGATGTGGAACCTGACGCTGTGTTTCCGGATGATACCGCAGAGGGGCAGCATGTAGATGAGAAATAGGAGGGGCAAGGATAGATCCATCAGGGATTCAGGAGGTATCGGTGGGGAGCGGGAAGAGAAGCCATTTCAGGTGATTCTCTGGCTTCCAGAGTCGACGTCCCCAGCTGGACGACGGAGGAGAGGCAGTGGAGGAGCATGGTGTGGTTAACCGTGTCAAAGACTGCAGATATTTCGAGAAGGATGAGGAAGGATAGTTTACCGCAGTCACAGACACATAGGATGTAATTTGTGAATTTGATAAGCGCTGTTTCAGCGCCATTATAATGGGGTGCACATATTTCCTGTTGTATTTCTGGTATTTAACTGCGGGTGAATTATCACGTTGTTTTCACTGTGTCCATGTAGTTTTATTGTTCCTGACACTGTCTCTATTGGTGAATTATCACACTGTTATCGCTGTGTACATGTAGTTTTATTGTTACTGACATTGTCACTGTGTGTCAATTGTCACACTGTTATCACTGTGTACATGGAGTTCTATTGTATTATTGACACTGTCACTGTGGGTGAATTATCACACTGTTATCACTGTGTACATGGAGTTCTATTGTGTTATTGACACTGTCACTATGGGTCAATTATCACACTGTTATCACTGTGTACATGGAGTTCTATTGTGTTAATGATACTGTTATTGTGGATGAATTATCACACTGTTGGCACTGTGAACATGGAGTGCTTTTGTGTTATTGACAATGTAACTGTGGATGAATTATCACACTTTTATCACTGTGTACATGGAGTTCTATTGTGTTACTGACACTGTCACTGTGGATGAAATATCACCCTGTTGTCACTGTGTACATGGAGTTGTATTGTGTTACTGACACTGTCACTGTGGGTCTAATTCACACTGTTGTAATTGTGTACATGGAGTTCTATCGTGTTATTGACACTTTCACTGTGGGTGAATTATCACACTGTTATCACTGTGTACATGTAGTTCTATTGTGTTACTGACACTGTCACTGTGGATGAATTATCACACTGTTGTCACTGTGCACATGTACCTCTATTGCGTTATTGACACTGTCAATATGGGTCAATTATCACACTGTTTTCACTGTGTACATGGAGTTCTATTGTGTTACTGACTCTGTCACTGTGGGTAAATTATCACACTGTTATCACTGTGTACATGTAATTTTATTGTGTTACTGACACTGTTACTTTGGGTGAATTATCACACTGTTAACATTGTGTACATGTAGTTTTATTGTGTCACTGATTTTGGCAGTGACTGGCTAAATTCCACACCTGGAGTATTGTGTACTGTTTTCTTCTCTTTACCTAAGGAAGGATACACTTGCCAAAAAGGTAGTGCAACGAAGTTTCGCCAGCCTGGTTCCTGGATTGTGGGGATTGTCCTATGAGGAGAGATTGAGTAGACTAGGCCAATATTCTCTCGAGTTCAGAAGAATGAGAGGTGATCTCATTGAAACATCTAAAATTCTTACAGGGCTTGACAGGGTAGATGCAGCGAGGATGCTTCCCCTGGCTGTGGAGAAACGAACCAGGTTTCAATCTCTCAGAATAATGGGTTGGCCTATGTGACTGAGATGAGGATAAATTTCTTCACTGAGTGGGTGTTTAATCTTTGGAATTCTCTAACCAGAGGGTTGTGGAGGCTTAGTCGTTGAATATGTTCAAGACAGAGATCGATAGATTTTTGTATATTAAGGGAATCCAGGGATATGGGGACAGTGCAGGAAATGAGTTGATGTAGAAGATCAGCCATGATGTTATTGAAACGCGGAGCAGGATCGAAGGACCAAATGGCCTACTCCTGATCCTATTTCTTATGTTCTTATGTTTTGACAGTTCTACAGTGACCGCTGCTGAGCCCGGGAGTTCCCATCTTCAATCATTCAGTGAAGCTGCATAACTGGTGGCATGTCTCGTAACTGAGTCAGAAATTTTTAAGTTCAATATCCACTCTAAATCTTTTTTTATTCGTTCATGGGATGTGGGCGTCGCTGACAAGGCCATCATTGATTGCCCATCCCGAGTGGCCCTTGAGAAGGTGGAATACGCCGCTTTCTTGAAACGCTGCTGTCGTGTTGTGAAGGTATTCCCACAGTACTGTTAGGGAGGGAGTTACAGCATTTTGACCCAGCGAAGATGAAGGAACGGCGATATATTTCCAAGTCAGGAGGGTGTGTGACTTGAAGGTGAACTTGGAGGTGGTAGTCCCATGCGCCTGCAGCCGTTCTCATTCTAGGTGATAGTGTTCTCGGGTTTGGGAGGTGCTGTCGAAGAAGCCTTGTCGAGTTGCTGCAGTGCATCTTGTAGATGGTACACACTGCAGCCACGGAACGCCGGTGGTGGAGGGAGTGAATATTTAACGTGAATTTGGGGTGCTAATCAAGCAGGCTGCTTTGTCTTGGATGGTGTCGAACTTCTTGAGTGTTGTTGGATCTGCATTCATTCTGGTAAGTGGAGAGTATTCCATCACACTCCTGACTTGTGCCTTGTAGATGGTGGAATGTCTTTGGGGAGTCAGGAGAGGAGACACTCACCGCAGAATACCCAGCCTCTGACCTGCTCTTGTTGCCAAAGTATTTCAGTGGCCGCTGCAGTTAAGTTTCTGGTCAATGGTGACCCCCAGTATGTTGATGGTGGGGATTCTGGCGATGGTAATGCCGTTGAATGTCAAGGGCGGTGGTTAGACTCTCGGTTGTTGGAGATAATTATTGCCTGGCTCTTGTGTGGCACGAATGTTGCCTGACACTGTCCAGCCCAAGTCTGAATGTCGTCCAGGTCTTGATTCATGCGGGCATGGACTGCTTCATTATCTGAGGAGTTGCATTTGGCACTGAACACTGAGCAGTCATCAGCGAACATGCCCAATTCTGACCATATGATGGAGTGAAGGTCATTGATGAAGCTGCCGAAGAATGTTGGGCCCAGGAAACTGCCCTGAGGAACACTGCAGCGATGTGCTGGGGCTGTGCTGATTGACCTCCAACTACCGCAACCATGCTGAGTAGGATGCAGAGAAACTCCAGTATGATTTGGACAGGTTGGGTGATTGGGCAGATGCATGGCAGATGCAGTATAATGTGGATAAATGCGAGGTTATCCACTTTGGTGGCAAAAGCAGGAAGACAGATTATTATCTGAACGGCAATAGATTGGGAAAAGGAGAAGTGCATCGAGATCTGGGAGTCCTTGTGCACCAGTCGCTGAAAGTAAGCATGCAGGTGCAGCAGGCGATTAAGAAGGCAAATGGTATGTTGGCCTTCATAGCGAGAGGATTCCAGTACAGGAGCAAGGATGTCGAGCTGCAGTTGTACAAGGCCTTGGTGAGACCACATCTTGAGTATTGTGTGCAGTTTTGATCGCCTTATTTGAGGAAGGATGTTCTTGGCATGAAGGGAGTGCAGCGAAGATTTAACAGACTGATACCTGGGATGGCAGGTATGACGTATGAAGAGAGATTGGGTCGATTAGGCTTATATTCGATAGAGTTTAGTAGAATGAGAGGGGATCTCATTGAAACTTATAAAATTCTAACAGGACTGGACAGACTAGATGCAGGAAAGATGTTCCCGATGGCGGGGGAGTCCAGAACCAGAGGTCACAGTCTAAGGATAAGGGGTAAGCCATTTAGGACTGAGATGAGGAGGAAGTTCTTCACCCAGAGAGTGGTGAACCTGTGGTATTCTCTACCACAGAAGGCAGTTGAGGCCAACTCATTAAATACATTCAAGAAGGAGTTAGATATATTTCTTAAGGCTAAAGGGATCAAAGAATATAGGGAGAAAGCAGGGACAGGATACTGAATTTGGCTGATCAACCATTATCTGATTAAATGGCGGAGCAGGCTCGAGGGGCCGAATGCTTCTATGCTTTTTCCTTTGTGCTAGGTATGACTCCAGCCAGTGGATAGTTTTCCCCCTGATTCACATTGACTTCAGTTTTACTCGGGCTCCTTGCTACCACACTCGGTCAAATGCTGCCTTTATGTCAAGGGCAGTCACTCTCACAGAATCCCCACAGTGCAGATAGAGGTCATTTCGGTCCATCGAGCCTGCACCGACACATATACCACCCTATCCCCGCAACCCCACTTATTTAATCCCCTCTAACACTAAGGGTCAATTTATCACAGCCAAATCAACCTAACCCGCACATCTTTGGACTGTGGAAGGAAACCGGAGCACCCGGAGGAAACCCACGCAGACTCGAGGAGAATATGCAAACTCCACACAGACAGTCACCCGAGGCCGGATTCGAAACCGGGTTCCTGGCGCTGTGAGGCAACAGTGCTAACCACTATGCCAACTCACCTCTGGAATTCAGCTACTTTGTCCATGTTTGCACCAAGTCTGTAATGAGGTCGTGCGCCGAATCGTCCTGGTGGAAACCAAACTGGGCACCAGTGAGCAATTTATTGTTGAGTAAGAGCTGCTTGATAGCACTTTCGACGACACCTTCCATCACTTTGCTGATGATTGAGAGTAGACTGATGGGGCGGTAACTGTCCCTATTGGATTGGTCCTGCTTTTAGTTGAAAGGCAGTTTTCTATATTGTCGTATAGATGCCAGTGTTATAGCTGTATTGGAACATCCTGGATAGAGGCGCGTCTGGTTCTGGCGAACAAGTCTTCAGCACGACAGCCGGGATGTTGTCGGGGCCTTCAGCCTTTGTTGTGTCCAGTGCGCTCAGCCGTGTCTTGATATCACGTGGAGAGTATTGGCTGAAGAATGGCTTCTGTGGTGGTGGGGACCGCGGGAGGAGGCCGATATGGATCATCAACTCGGCTCTTCCGGCTGAAGATGCTTGCAAACCGTTCAGCTTTGTCTTTTGCACTCACGTGCTGAACTCTACCATCATTGAGAATGGGAATATTCGTGGAGTCGTCTCCTCCGGCTAGTTGTTTAATGTTCCACCACCATTCACAACTGGATGTGGCAGGACTGCGGAGCTTTGATCTGATCCGTTGATTTTGGGATCACTTAGCCCTGTCTATAGCATGCTGCTTCCGCTTTTTAGCATGCATGTAGTCCTGTGCTTCAGCTTCCCCAGCTTGGCACCGCATTTTAGGTACGCCTGGTGCTGCTCCTGGCATGCTCTTCTACGCTCCTTATTGAAGCAGGGTTGGTCCCCTGGCTTGATGGTAATGATAGAGTGAGGGATATGCCGGGCCATGGGGTTACAGATTGTGGTGGAATACAATTCTCCTGCTGCTGATTGCCCACAGTGTCTCATGGATGCCCAGTTTTGAGCTGCTAGATCTGTTCTGAATCTATCCCATTTAGCACGTTGGTAGTGCTACACAACACGATGGAGGGTGTCCTCAGTATGAAGAATGGACTTCGTCTCCACAATGACTGTGCGGTGGTCACTGCTACCAATGCTGTCATGGACAGATGCACCTGCGAAAGGTAAATTGATGAGGACGAACTCCAGTATGTTTTTCCCCCGTGTTGGTTCTCCCACCACCAGTCTCAGGCCCAGACTGGCAGTTATATCCTTCAGGGACCGAGACACTCTTGGTGATGTACTTTGAAGTCCCCCACCCAGAGTACATTCTGTGCCCTTGCTACTCTAAGTGCTTCTTCCAAGTGGTGTTCAACATGTAGGAGTGCTGATTCAGCAGTGATGGAGGGCGGTAGGTGGTAATCAGCAGGAGGTTTCCTTTTCAATGCGTGACCTGAAGCTATGCGATTCCATAGGGTCCGATGTCAATGTTGTGAACTCCCAGGGCCGATCATTACCGACCGTATACCACTGTGAGGCCACGCCTGGTGAGTCTCTCCTGCTAGTAGAACAGCACATTCCCAGGGATGACGATGGAGGAGTTTGGGACATTGAGATAATTTGGGATATTGGCTGAAAGGTATGATTCTGTGAGTATGCCGATGTCAGGCTGTTGCTTGTTTAGTCTGTGGGACAGCTCTCCCAATTTTGGCACATGTCTCCAGAAGCTGGTGAGGAGGACTTTGCAGGCTCGACTGCGCTTTGCTGGGTGTCTGTAGCCGGTGCCGAGGTCGATGCTGCGTGGGGCGTCCGGGTTTATTCTTATTATTTTTCGCAATGTTTTTTTACAACTGTGTTGCTGGGCCATTTCAGAGGGCAGTTAAGAATCAACCACGTTCCTGTGTGTCTGGAGTCAAATATAGGTCAGACCAGATAATAATGGCAGTTTCCCTTCCCTAAAGAATATTTGTGAGCCAGATGGGTTTTTACAACAATTCTTTACTTGGTCACCTTTACTGATACTAACTTTCTATTCCAGATTTATTTAATTAGCTGAATTTAAGTCCCCAGCTTGTGGTTCTCTGGATCATTAGTCCAGTGACATTACCACGCCGCTACCATTCCCGATCACTGATCCAGACAGCACTGTGCAGTACTGAGCCGGTGCTGCATTGTAGGAGGTGGCTTTCAACGATTGAGACCTCATCCTCTGCCACTTCCGGTGGTTCCGATAGACACCGAGGATCCCTGGTGATTATCAGAAGAAGAGATCGGAGTTTTCACTGTGTCCTCGCAACATCCCCTCCGCAAAGTCAGAAACGCTAATTGTCCGTCCACCCCTCTTTGTTTGTGAATCTTTTGGCGCAAGTTGACTTCCATAGGTGAATAATTTTACAGTAACTCGTCGGATGAGGACATTTTGGGTCCTCCGCAGGATATAATGGCCCAAAAATTAGTGAGTGAGCCTTCGTGCGAGGGTAAGGCCTCCCCGCGATCTCTCACTGCGCGCTGGCTTTTTCAGTCCGAGCTCGCACGAACTTGATGTTCTGGACAGCAGCTGTGCAGGGCTTTCGTATCCCACAGGCGTAGTTAATTCGTGCGAGCTGTGGGATCACGTGACTCAGTTAGAGCCAATGGCAGCGCACTATTTTCCATTCATAAGTTTCACATCCGTGCTGTGAAAGCTATGAATCTTACACACCCCCAAAATAACAGCTAAACCTCAATTAAATTAAAAAAAAAATCACATTAATAAAATAAGTATAGTTAAATAAATTAACCATTTTAAATAAAAAATTTAATTTTTGAAAAAATTTAAAATCTTTTAAAAAGTTATAAAAATAAACTTAGCTGTCTTTAAAGTCTCTAAAAAAGATATACCTGTTAAAAAAAATTCAAAATAATACTTAATTAAGTACTTACCTTGTTAAAAGAAGGTCTTACACCTCCTTTCTTTATGTCTAAAATCTTCCATGCTTACCTGCGCGTCCAAAGCACTAAGTGCACTGCGTGCGCGCAGCATGTAGCGCTCACGCGGTTCACCTAGGAACCGTCCCCTTTTGAATTCACCAAGTACCGGTTTTCAGCGCATACGCAGTGCATGCAGAAAACCGGCAATTGGAGACGGAATACGCGAGAGTACACAGTGCGTACTCTCGCGTAGCGGCACTATTTTTTGGGCCAATCTGTTTTAAATGCACGTTTCCTATTTTCTTGTTACTTCTCACTTTCATTGTCGGTTTCATATTTACTCTCGAAAATATCTTCTCCACTGCGTTACTGATCTGTTATTTTTGTGTATTTGATGTTCGTGCGTTGGTTTGGAGGTGTTTCCGATTCTCTCTTGTTCTCCATTAGGAATCATTACATTATTTTACATTCTGATGTCATTGGCCTGTCTTATTTTTGAGCTGGAGCATAATTTTAAATACAATTACAGGTGCCCACAACGTAAGCGATGTGTTTCCAACTCAGGATCTCTAGTCAAAGCTATACATTTCACACTGAATCCTGTCAAGGGGATGATCTTGCTGCGAGTCGGACCAGTAATTTTCCTGTGCTCGCTCTCGCACACTTTCAATCTCTATCCCTCTCTCTCACACAGATTCACTCTCTCTCGCTCTCTCTCACACTCATTCACTCTCTCTCCATCTCTCTCACACTCATTCACTCTCTCTCCCTCTCTCACACACTCATTCACTCTCTCTCACACTCATTCACTCTCTCTTCCTCTCTCTCACACACATTCTGTCTCTCTCAAACTCATTCAATCTCTCTCCCTCTCTCTCACACACATTCACTCTCTCTCCCTCTCTCACACAGATTCCCTCTCTCTCCCTCTCTCTCGCACTCATTCACTCTCTCTCCCTCTCTCTCACACTCATTAATTCTCCCCCCTCTTTCTCACTCATTCACTCTTTCTCCCTTACTCTATCACAGATTCACTCTTTCTCCCTCTCTCTCACACACGTTCACGCTCTATCCGTCTCTCTCACAATCATTCACTCTCTCTC
This sequence comes from Squalus acanthias, assembly GCA_030390025.1. NCBI lineage: Eukaryota > Metazoa > Chordata > Chondrichthyes > Squaliformes > Squalidae > Squalus > Squalus acanthias. Next base: position 248,271 of record JASTWF010000111.1, on the reverse strand, counting down.
CCTCTCTCTGACGCTCATTAACTCACTCCCATCTATCTCACTCATTTACTCTCTCTCCCTCTCTCTCACACACATTCACTCTCTCTCCCTCTCTCTGACACTCATTCACTCTCTCTCCCTCTCTCACACTCATTAACTCTCTCCCCTCTCTCTCACTCATTCACTCTCTCTCCCTCTCTCTCAAACACATTCACTCTCGCTCCCTCTCTCTCGCAGCATTCACTCTCTCTACCTCTCTCTCACAAACATGCACTCTCTCTCACTCTCTCTGACACACATTCACTCTCTACCTCTCTCTCACACACATTCACTCTCTACCTCTCTCTCACACACATTCACTCTCTACCTCTCTCTGTCTCACATTCACTCTCTCCCTCTCTCTGACACACATTCACTCTCTACCTCTCTCTGACACACATTCACTCTCTACCTCTCTCTGACACACATTCACTCTCTACCTCTCTCTGACACACATTCAATCACTACCTCTCTCTGACACACATTCACTCTCTACCTCTCTCTCACACACATTCACTTTCTTTCCCTCTCTAACTCTCTCTCTCTCTCTCTCTCTCTGTTTCAGCTATTTTTGCAGTGAGTGTGATCCTGTCCCGAGGAAGGTGCGGTCTCTCCAGATGTATCACTCTGTATCTGATGTCCATGGCGATAACGGATCTCCTGGTCATTATCATCTCTGTGATATTTAACCGGATTGGTGGTATTTATTTCCCGTTCAGTTTCCTTTCCATCACTCCAGTCTGTAGTCTCCGATTTGCCCTAATCTTTGCAGCCACCGAAAGTTCTGTCTGGGTAACAGTCGCTTTCACCTTTGATCGATGTGTGGCCCTTTGTTGCCAGAAGCTGAAAACAAAATATTGCACCGAGAAGACGGTTTCCTGGTTATAGGAACAATCTGCGCCGTGAGCTGTTTTAAAAATACCTTCCTATATTTTGTATTTGAACCTTTGTACACAATTAACAACATACCCTGGTTCTGCAGCGTTAAATTAACATTTTATACATCACTTGCATGGATCGCATATGACTGGATTAATCACATTTTATCCCCGTGTCTTCCATTCATTCTGATTTTGCTGCTCAATGCTCTGACCGTCAGACACATTCTAGCGGCCAATAGAGCCCGCAGGAGACTCCGGGCCCACAGCAATGGGGAGAATCAGAGCGACCCCGAGATGGAGAAGCGGAGAAAGTCCATCGTTTTACTCTTCTGTATCTCGGGCAATTTCATCCTGTTATGGTCGTTGATTGTAATAACATTCCCCTATGTCAAGATTGCGAATGTTAGTTTTTTCTCAGGTTCCAATTTGAATCCATCAAATTTTATTCTGCAGGAAAGCGGATATATGCTTCAGCTTTTGAGTTCCTGCATCAACCCGGTTATTTATGCAGGGACCCAGAGTAAATTCAGAGAGGAGTTAAAGAATGGGGTGAAATATACACTGAGTCTAATTGTTACATTATTTAAATAATGAAAATAGTAAAGTATAGCATGAATTGTACCTTATATTCCATGTTGTGCTCTTCTTTTCTGTGTCAGACACGGCCTCCGTTCCCAGATGCACAGTCAATCACTCTAAGATCCTTACCCAATGTGAATTTAAGAATGTATGAGAAACACTGCATCAGCGCACAATTTAGTGTTGTTACCTGTTCTCAGTTAGATTCCAGTTCTCTTGTCGGTGCTGACTCAGGCCTGGTACATTCCCACCAGCTCCAAGGTCCCTGCAAATATATTTATATTCATGCACAGTCCGACCACTGATCTGTGATTGGATATCAAGTATAACTGTTTAGTGAAGGGACCAAATGTCCCTCCTGGGAATGGTTTGGATCTTGAGGGTCGGATACGCTCTGAAATGGGAGTATGCGCTGTGCCCACGCATTGTTCTCCGCTCATGGGCACCGCCCCACAGCCGCACTCCTGTGTCCATAAACAGAGAAGCAGAGGAATTGCTGGAGGATAAAGACAAACGACCATCCAGATCACTTTCTACTCTTTTCAGTGGCCAATTGGGACGACACCCCCATTTTCATTACATAAAATAAAATTAATTTAACGAACTTTGTAAAAGGGCACATATATGAATCACCAAAATCATACAAATAGAAAACGTATTAAATTGAATGAGAATATTATCTTCACTATCGTTTACGCACTCCTGTCTAGTTCACTTTCTACCATCCTGATATACCCCCGATACAATGCTAATGGAGCTGTTGCCGAGTCACAGCGATCGATCTCTAGCGATTAGTCTACAAACGACCCAGACATGACGTGAGGAAAACCCCAGTTGTGGAGAGCTTTAGGAACCATAGGACCACAGTCACCTGTTCCTCCCGAGCACACTGCACTAACCACATGTCATGTCTCTAATTACTCACATACTGTGTCCCCAAGTGTTATACTAGGTATTAAATATCTCTAATTTGCATTTGAGTGAATCAACACGAACTGCTTCCACTGTCTCGCTAGGCAGCCTGTCCATAGATTGACCACTCACTCACTGAAATAATGGCCCAAAAATTAGTGCCGCTACGCGAGAGTACGCACTGCGTACTCTCGCGTATTCTGTCTCCAATTGCCGGTTTGCTGCATGCACTGCGCATGCGCTGAAAACCGGCACTTGGTGAATGGAAAAGGGGGCGGTTCCAAAGTGAACCGCGTGCGCGCTACAGGCTGCGCGCATGCAGTGCACTTAGTGGTTTCAACGCGCAGGTAAGTATGGAAGATTTTACACATAAAAAAAGGAGGAGTAAGACCCACTTTTAACAAGGTAAGTAGTGAATTAAGTATTATTTTGAATTTTTTTAACAGGTATATCTTTTTTAGAGACTTTAAAGACAGGTAAGTTTATTTTTATAACTTCTTAAAAGATTTTAATTGTTTTCAAAAATTTATTTTTTTATTTAAAATGGTTAATTTATTTAACTATACTTATTTTATTAATGTGATGGGTTTTTTTTAAATTTAATTGAGGTTTAGCGGTTCTTTTGGGGGGCTATAGTATTCATAGCTTTCACAGCACTTATGTGAAAGTTATGAATGGAAGATGGTGTGCTGCCATTGGCTCTAACTGAGTCACGTGATCCCACAGCTCGCACGAATTAACTACGCCTGTGGGATACGCAAGCCCAGCACAGCAGCTGTCCAGAACATCAAGTTCGTGCGAGCTGGAACTGAAAAAGCCAACGCGCAGTGAGAGATCGCGGGGAAGCCTTACCCTCGCATGAAGGCTTCCTCACAAATTTTTGGGCCACTGTTTCAGCAGATTGGGTTCGAATTGACCCCCCTAAGCGCAGGCCGTGTCCTCTGGTTCTACTGTCTGGACAAGGTGAAATAACCTGTCGTGCTCTACATTATCTGGTCCATTTACAATCCTAAAAACAGCAATCATATCACCTCTCGACATTCGCTTTTCCAGTGTGAACTTACTCAATTTACAGAATCGCTCCTCACAATCCAGTCCCTCCATCATCCAGTAATTCTGGTCACTCTCTTCCGTGTCCGTTCAATAGCTGCAATACCACGTGGTGTCCAGAGCTGTACACAGTAGTCTGAACCCGGTTGCACCACTGATTTATAAAGTGGGGTAGGATTGCCTCGCTATCTCAGCACAATATTGACAGTTTAATACAGCCCGACGTCTGATTTGCTTTACTCATTGTTGCGATATTGTCAATTTGTTGTCAATAAGACACACAGATCTCTTTCATTTCCCATGGAGAATAATTTCATGTAATTTAAGTGATAGTCCCTTCCTGGATTTCTTGTCTCCATGTGACACACTTTGCCTTTCTCTACATTGAATGACATCTGTCGCCTGTCTGCCCAATTCCCAGGTATTTAAATCCTCCTGTAGCTTATCCTCTTCAGCTTTGCAGTCTGCCACCTTCACCGGCTTTGTTTCATATGAAAGCGTTGTGACTCCTAGTTCCAGATGATTTAAACGAAAGAAGTCCAAACAGATCTCTGTGGGACCCCACTGGTAACATTCTCCCAGTCCGATGACAATCCCTGTATCGCCGCTCTCTTGCTTCTATCGGGGAACTAATTCCACATCCCTTGTAAAATATTCCCACTGGTTCTCACGAACTTTCTTTTCAGTACCAGCCTTTCCAGAGGAAGTGTATAAAAGGCCTGTCTGAAGCCAAGTACACCTCACCCACTGCCTTACCCCTGTCCCGCTCCTTCGTCACACTCTCAAAGAGAACTAGTGAACAAGATTGGCAAGGCCACCCCTAATTATATTTTAAGATGATATTTCTATCCAGATACTCCATGATCTTATTTTTAAGCAGTGTTTCCATGATTTTACCCAAAATGGGCCTTAAACTCACTAGTCTATAGTTTCCTGGGTCACTTTTGCCACATACTTTTTAGAATATAGGCTTAGCTTCTGCCTTTCTCCAGTCCCCGGCATCTATCCAGCATTCAATAATTTCTTCCAGATTTATGCCCCATTTCCTGCAATTTTCTCCCTTATCTCCACAAGGATCCTTGGATGAATCTTCCCCGGCACCTGAGATTGATTCAGCTTCAGATTGCACAGCTGTTCGGCAACCATGCCTGTGTTAATAGTGCCACAAATTACCTTTGAAACACCCTCTCGTTCCCATTTCCAGATCAAATAAATTACCTGACCCGTCTTTTGTAAAATGTGTGGCAAAAAAAGTATTTAGTCCCTTTGCAGACTGTATCAGTTATCATGTGAATGTAGAATCAGTAATCAGGCCCTCGCCGGATCACACTTCCACTGCCCCCACTTCATCCATCGTTTCAATTTTTCTCCTAATGCAACAAAAAAAATATTGACCTTCCCTTCTGTTGCTGTATTCAACTTGAAAATTTTTCTTTGCCATCTTTAAGCCCTTTTTACACTCCAGGCATGCGTTTAGTAAATAATCCATCTAACAGACATCTAACAGCGTCGTCAGTAATATTGGATATTCGGCTCTCTATTACTTCATCTTCCAGGGATGCCTTTTGATATTGAATTCACCTTAATTCTGTGCTATGCTCTTTCATGACTTTAAATGCTTTATTCCTTTCGTAGTACTCATGGCTGCATAGCTTTCAGGGTCAGGGTAGCACGCAAGCCCTCCCAGCACATCACGCTGCATTCACAAGGGAGGTGTGTATATTTGTTGGTGGAAACACAAGTTCATTAATAGTACCGGACAATTGTATAATTGATTAAATTGTTTTGTCAACCATTCATTGACTTATAATGTAAATTCATTAAATGCTTACATTATAGTCAAACAATATGTTATTGATTTGAATCTGTCCACAAAAGAGGAGAAATATGTCATGTCACGGTAAAGGAAGAGGGTGGAGCAATTGGATAGCATAAAATAGATGAAAAGGTTGGCAGCGATCAAAGTAGAAAGCTCACCTGGTCCGGATGGGATGTATCCTAGTCCGCCATTTTTCAGCCTTCCTTGGATTCAGGAGAGTTGCCAGAAGACTGGAGGATTTTTTAATCGCTTATGGGATGTGGGCGTTGCTGGCAAGGCCAGCGTTTGTTGCCCATCCCTAGTTGCCCTTGAGAAGGTGGTGATGAAACGCCTTCTTAAACCGCTGCAGTCCGTGTGGTGAAGGTACTCCCACAGTGCTGTTTGGGAGGGAGTTCCAGGATTTTGACTCAGCGACGATGAAGTATCGGCAATATATTTCTAAGTCAGGATGGCGTGTGACTTGGAGGGGAATTTGAATGTGATGGTGTTCCCATGCGCATGCTGACCTTGTTTTGCCACGCGGAAGAGGTCGCGCGTTTGGGAGGTGCTCCCGAAGAAGCCTTGGCGAGTTGCTGCAGTGCATCTTGTAGATGGTACACACTGCAGCCATGGTACGCCGGTGGTGGAGGGAGTGAATGCTTAATGTCGTGGATGGGGTGCCAATCAAACGGGCTGCTTGTCCTGGATGGTGTCGAGCTTCTCGAGTGTTGTTGGAGCTGCACTCATCCAGGCAACTGGAGAGTATTCCATCACACTCCTTATTTGTACCTTGCAGATGGTGGAAAGGCTTTGATGAGTCAGGAGGTGAGACACTTGCCACAGAATACCCAGCCTCTGAACTGCTCTTGTTGCCACAGTATGTAGGTGGCTGGTTCAGTTATGTTTCTGGTTAATGGTGACCCCCAGGATGTTCCAAAGGTTACACCCTGTTCAAAACAGGGGGAGGGATAAATCCGGTGACTACAGGCAAGTCAGCCTAACATCGATGGCAGGAAAAGTTCTAGTGAGCAAAATACGGGACATTAATTGTCTCTTGGAAGATAAATGAGAGCCAACATGGATTTGTAAAAGGCAAATCGTACCTGACAAACGTGATTGAGCACTTCGATGAAATAACAGAGGGTTGATGGAAGTAGTGAGGTTAATGTGTTTGCGGACTTTCAAAAGGTGTTTGATAAAGTGCCATGTAATAGACTTGTGAGCAAAATGGAAATCCATGGGATTAATGAGGCAGTGGCAGCATGGATACAACATTGGTCAGTGACAAAAAGCAGAAAGTAGTGGTGAGCGGATTTGTTCTGACTAGAGGGAAGTATACAGTGATGTCCCCCAGGGGTCCACTGCTCTTTTTGGTATATATTAACGACCTGTACCTACGAGCCATAATTTCAAAAGGTGCAGATGAAACAAAAGTTGGAAATGTTGTAAACAACGTGGAGGATTGTAGAGAGCTCCAGATTTTCACTAACGATTGTGTGAAGTGATTTCTGGCATCACCCCTGAACGGCCAAACTCTAATTCTAATATAAACCCCGCTGGCCTTGACTCCACAAACAAATAAAATATTTTATCGATATCAACTCTATCAAATTCTTCAATTATCCTTGACTGGTTTCAGTTCTACTCTCACTGGTTCCCCTCCCTCTCCTCCACTGAAGGTGCTGACTCTTGCTAGGTCCAGTTCTATACTCACTGGTTCCACTCCACCTCCTCCACTGAAGGTGCTGACTCTGGCTAGGTTCAGTTCTACACTCACTGGTGCCACTCCCTCTCCTCCACTGAAGGTGCTGAGTCTGGCTAGGTTCAGTTCTACACTCACTGGTTCTCTCCCTCTCCTCCTCTGAAGGTTCTTACTCTGGCTGGGTTCAGTTCTGCACTCACTGGATCCCCTCCCTCACCTCCACTGAAGGTCCTGATTTTGGGTCGGTTTAGTTATACACTCACTGGTTCCTCTCCCTCTCCTCCCCTAATGATCCTAGGCTGATTCAGTTCCACACTTATTGTTACCCCTCCCTCTCCTCCCCTGACGGTGCTGACTCTGGCTGGGTTCAGTTCCACACTCACTGTTGCCCCTCCCTCTCCTCCCCTGAAGATGCTGACTCTGGCTGGCTGCAGTTCTACACTCACTGGTTCCCCTCCCTCTCCTCCCCTGAAGGTGCTGGTTCTGTACACTCATTGGTTCCCGTCCCTTTGGGAACTGAACTCACGGCTTTCTGTTGGGACCGGACCCCTCGGCACTAAGTGAGGTTTGGATCCTCTTCCCCCAGCGCACCTTGTCACTGACATTATCATTGCTGGTGTTGATTCTAATCTGTGATCCCCTCTTACAAAGGCTGTTCCATGAACGATCACAAATGGCAGCTGGATTACTCACAATCCCCGAGGTTCAGAAACCGCTCGAACCTGTCCCGGGGTTTGCAGTTTGATCAGATCAAAGTTTTCGGGCAGAGTGAGACGGGTGAAACCGGCGGGCAGTGGGGAGGGGGGATAATGCTCACTGTTTTATATTCGGTCCTGGGGCCGCACTCGATGTTTGTAAAACCTGTGACTCTCGGGGTTTATTAACCCGTTCGCTCCAGACCTCCATTGATATCGACAGGCAGAAATCTGCCGCCCGGTGTATTCTGGGCACGGCCAGACGTCATTGGAGCTCCGACCACAGAATCAGAGAATGATTCAGCCCAGGAGGAGACCATTCTTAAATGATGTTTTTATATATCAGCAGCCTGTAATGGAGATAATATTATAGGTCTAAGGTGAATTGAGCGGCAAAACCATAGATAGGCACATTTGGACGAGGAAGTGAAGGGAGGAGATAATATTAAAAATGAAGAGAGTGTTGACACCGCCGCCCTCCTGAGCTCACGGTGATGTCACAGTCACTATTTAGACAGAGCACGTTAGGGATCAGTTTATAGTTTACGGTTAGCGTTTAGGTTAGGTTAGGGTAGGGGTGTTATGGTTAGGATGTTAGAGTTAGGGGTGGGGTTACAGGGTAAAGATTACAGTTTGGGGGTAGGGGGTTGGTGTTAGTGTGTTATGGTTAGGATGTTACAGTTAGGGATGGGGTTACGGGGTTAGGGTTATAGTTTGGGTGTTAGAGTTTGGGGTTAGTTTGTTATGGTTAGGATGTTACGGTTAGGGATGTTGTTACGGGGTTAGGGTTATAGTTTGAGGGTAGGGGATTGGGTTAGGGTGTTATACTTAGGATGTTAGATTTAGGGGTGGGTTTAAGGGATTAGGGTTACAGTTTGGGGGTTAGGGGTTGAGTTAGGGTGTTATGGTTAGAATGTTACAGTTAGGGTTGCAGGGTTAAGGTTACAGTTTGGGGGTTCGGGGTTGGGTTAGGGTACTATACTCAGGATGTTATAGTTAGGGGTGCGGTTAGGGTTAGGGTTACAGTTTTGGGGTTAGGGGTTGAGTTAGGGTGCTATACTCAGGATGTTATAGTTAGGGGTGCGGTTAGGGTTAGGGTTACAGTTTGGGGGTTAGGGGTTGAGTTAGGGTGCTATACTCAGGATGTTATAGTTAGGGTTGCGGTTTCAAGGTTAGGGTTACAGTTTGGGGGTTAGGGGTAGGGTTAGGTTGCTATACTCAGGATGTTATAGTTAGGGGTGCGGTTAGGGTTAAGGTTACAGTTTGGGGGTTAGGGGTTGAGTTAGGGTGCTATACTCAGGATGTTATAGTTCGGGGTGCGGTTTCGAGGTTAGGGTTACAGTTTGGGGGTTAGGGGTTGGATTAGGGTGCTATACTCAGGATGTTATAGTTAGGAGTGCGGTTTCGAGGTTAGGGTTACAGTTTGGGGGTAGGGGTTGAGTTAGGGTGCTATACTCAGGATGTTATAGTTAGGGGTGCGCTTTCGAGGTTAGGGTTACAGTTTGGGGGTGGGGGGTTTAGTTAGGTTGCTATACTCAGGATGTTATACTTAGGGGTGCGGTTTCGAGGTTAGGGTTACAGTTTCGGGGTAGGGGTTGGTTTAAGGGTTTTATTGTTTGGATGTTGGAGTTAGGGTGAGCTTACGGGTTTAGGGTTACATTTTGGGGTTTAGGATTTGGGGCTAGGGTGTTATAGTTCGGATATTACAGTTAGGGGTGTGTTTAAGTTGTTAGGGTTACAGTTTGGGGGTTAGTGTGTTATGGTTCGGATGTTAGAGTTACGGTTGCTGTTACGGCTTCAGGGTTACAGTTTGGGGGTTAGGGGCTGAGGGGTAGGCTGTTATGTTTAGGATGTTACAGTTAGGGGTGGGCTTACGGGGTTAGTGTTACAGTGTGCGGGTTCGGGTTGGAGCTACGGTGTTATAGTTCGAATTTTACAGTTAGGGGTAGGATTACGATGATAGAGTTACAGTTTTGGGAGTTTGGTGTTGGGGTTAGTGTGTTATGGTCAGGATGTTAGAGTTACGGATTGTGTTACGGGTTCAGGGTTACAGTTTGGGGGTTAGGGGTTGTGGTTAGGATGTTATGGTGTGCATGTTAGAATTACGGATGATGTTACGGGTTCAAGGTTACAGTTTGGGGGTTAGGGGTTGGGGTTAGTGTGTTATGGTCAGGATGTTACAGTTAGGTGTGATGTTACGGGGTTTGGCGGGTTTCAGTTTGGGGATTAGTGGTTGGGGTTAGGTTGTTATGTTTAGGATGTTACAGTTAGGTGTGATGTTATGGGGTTTGGCGGGTTTCAGTTTTGGGGTTAGGAGTTGGGGTTAGAATGTTATTGTTGTGATGTTACAGTTCGGGGTGTGTTACGGGGTTTGTGTTAAAGTTTGGGGGTTCGGGATTGGGGTTAGGGTATTATAGTTCGGATGTTACGGTTAGGAATAGGGTTATGATGTTAGGGTTACAGTTTGAGAGTTAGGGATTGGAGTTAGTGTGTTATGGTTAGGATTTTAGACTTAGGGGTGGGGTTACGGTTCATGGTTACAGTTTGGGGGTAACGGATTGGGGTTAGGTTTTTTTGATTGGGCTGTTAGAGTTAGGGTTCTGGTTTCGGTTTGAGGGTTACAGTTTGGGGTTTACGGTTGGGGTTAGGCTGTCATCGTTGGGCATTTAGAGTTAGGGGTGGCGTTACTGGGGTTAGGCTTACAGTTTGGGGGTTGGGGATTGGGTTAAATGTGTTAAGTTGGGGGTTTTGGTTTGGGTTGCCGATGTTAGGAAAGGCTCTCTGGAAAGAATGGGAAATTTAGACCGATAGTATTTTTTCAATTCCAGGCTGTAGGAAAATGCATAAAAGATCAATTAATTCTTCAGAACCTCAATGGCGCTTATACTTACCCCGAATGCTACACGTTATAGAATATGCCCTGACTAAAATAGTGCGCTGGCGCAATCGACGCAGTGCCGGCCGCCGGCTGCTCTCTGGAGGAAGACAGCAGGAGGGACAGAGTAGGCGGGAGGGGACAGGTAGGAGAGGACATGGTGTGCGGCCTCAGGCCCGAATAACAGACACCGGGACCGGTGATATCCAGCGGGGACGCAGCTGTGGGGCAATTTCTCTGGTGAGAGACCAGATTTATCGAGGTGCCGAATGCTCAGCTCAGGGACAAATAGAACGCTGAGGTTGCAAAGTTACTGTTTCAGCATCAGACAGGTGCCAGTGTGGGTGTCGGTGTGCAGGGATCGGAGCTGTACTCGGTATGTAACCAGTGCTGTACCTGTCCTGCGTGTGTTTGTTGGGACAGTGCAGAGGGAGCTTTACTCTGTGTCTAACACGTGCTGTACGTGCCCTGGGAGTGTTTGATGAGACAATGTAGAGGGAGCTTTACTCTGCATCTAACCCATGCTGTACCTGCCCTGGGAGTGTTTGATAGGACAGTGTAGAGAGAGATTTACTCTGTATATTTCCCCCGCTGTGTGTTACCTGAGAGTGTTTGATGGGACAGTGTAGCGGGTGCTTTATTCTATATCTAAACCGTGCTGTACATGCCCTGGGAATGTTTGAAGGGTCAGTGCAGTGGGAGCTTTACTCTGTCTCTAACCCGTGCTGTACATGCCCTGGGAGTGTTTGAAGGGACAGTATAGAGGGAGCTTTACTCTGTCTCCATCCCGTGCCTTACCTGCCCTGGGAGTATTTTATGGTACAGTTTAGAGAAGCTTTACTCTGTATTTTACCCGTGCTGTACCTGCCCTGGGAGTTTTTGATGGGACAGTGTAGAGGGAGCTTTACTCTGTATCTAAGCCGTGCTCTACCTGCCCTGGGAGTGTCTGATGGGACAGTGTAGAGGAAGCTTTACTCTGTATCTAACCCCGGGCTGTACCTGCCCTGCGAGTGTTTGATTTGGACAGTGTAGAAGGAGTTTACTCTGTATATAACCCGTGCTGTACCTGCGCTGGGGTGTTTGATGAGGACAGTGTGGAGGGAGCTTTACTCTGTATCTAACCTGTGCTGTACCTGCCCTTGGAGTGTTGGATGGGACAGTGTAGAGGGAGATTTACTCTGCATCGAACCCGTGCTGTACCTGTCCCGGGAGTGTTTGATGGGACAGTGCAGAGGTAGCTTTACTCTCTATCTAACATGTGCTGTATCTCCTTGGGAATGTTTGATTGGGTAGTGTAGAGGGAACTTTACTCTGTATTTAACCCGTGCTGTACGTGCCCTGAGAGTTTTTGATGGGACAGTGCAGAGGGAGCTTAATCTGTATCTAAGCCGTGCTGTATCTGTGCTGGCAGTGTTTGATGGGGAATGTAGAGGGAGCTTTGCTCTTTATCTAAACCATGCTGAACCTGACCTGTGAGTGTTAGATGGGACATTTTACAGGGAGCTTTACTCTCTATTTAACACCGTGGTGTACCTACACTGGGATTGTTTGATACTGATGCGGAGATGCCGGTGTTGGACTGGGGTGGACAAAATTGAGAGGTCGCACAACACCAGGTTATAGTCCAACAGTTTTATTTGAAATCACATGAGGAAGGAGCAAATCGATAGCTCCGAAAGCTTGTGATTTCAAATAAAACTGTTGGACTATAACCTGGTGTTGTGCGACCTCTCAATATTGTTTGATACGACATTGTAGAGGGAGATTTACTCTGTATCTAACCCCCGCTGTGTGTTACCTGAGAGTGTTTGATGGGACAGTGTAGCGGGAGATTTATTCTATATCTAAACCGTGCTGTACATGCCTTGGGATTGTTTGAAGGGCCAGTGTAGTGGGAGCTTTACTCTGTCTCTAACCCGTGCTGTACCTGCCCTGGGAGTGTTTGATGGGACAGTGTCGAGGGAGATTTACTCGGTATCTAACCCGTGCTGTACCTGTCCCGTGAATATTTGATGGGACAGTGTAGAGGGAGCTCTACTCTGTATCTAACATGTGCTGTACCTCCTTGAGAGTGTTTGAATGGGTTGTGTATAGGGAACTTTACTCTGTATCTAACCCTTGCTGTACGTGCCCTGAGAGTTTTTGATGGGACAGTGCAGAGGGAGCTTTACTCTCTATCTAAGCCGTGCTGTATCTGTTCTGGGAGTGTTTGATGGGACATTCTAGAGGGAGCTTTACTCTGTATCTAAACCATGCTGTACGTGCCCTGTGAGTGTTAGATGGGACATTTTACAGAGAGCTTTACACTGTATCCAAACCCGTGGTGCAGCTGCCCTGGGAGTGTTTGATACGGCAGCGTAGAGGGAGATTTACTCTGTATCTAACCTCTGCTTTGTGTTACCAGAGAGTTTTTAATGGGACAATGTAGAGCGAGGTTTACTCTTTATGTAACACGTGCTGTACCTGCCCTGGGAGTGTTTGATGGGACCGTGAAGAGGGAGCTTTACTCTGTATCTAAGTCGTGCTATACCTGCCCTAGTAGTGTTTGATGAGACAGTGTCGAGGGAGCTACACTCTGTATCTAACCCGTGCTGTACCTGCTCTTGGAGCGTTTGATGGGACAGTGTCGGGAGAGCTTTACTCTGTATCTAAACCGTGCTGTACCTGCCCTGGGAGTGTGCGATGGGGACAGTGTAGCGCGAGCTTTAATCTCTATCGAACCCGTGCTATACCTGCCCCGGGAGTGTTTGATGGGACAGTGTAGACGAAGCTTTACTCGGTATCTAACCCCGTGCTGTACCTGCCCTACGAATGTTTGATGTGGACAGTGTAGAGGGAGCTTTACTCTGTATCTAACCCGTGCTGTACCTGCCCTGGGAGTGTTTGATGAGGAAAGTCTGGAGGGAGCTTTACTCTTTATCTAACATGTGCTGTACCTCCCTTTGAGTGTTTGATTGGGTAGTGTAGAGGGAACTTTATTCTGCATCTAACCCGTGCTGTACATGCCCTGAGAGTTTTTGATGGGATAGTTTAGAGGGAGCTTTACTTTGTATCTAACATGTGCTGTATCTCCTTGGGAATGTTTGATGGGGTAGTGTAGAGGGAACTTTACTCTGTATTTAAACGTGCTGTATTGCCCTGAGAGTTTTTGATGGGACAGTGTTGACGGAGCTTCACTCTGTATCTAACCTGTGCCGTACCTTCCCTCGGAGTGTTTGATGGGACATTGTAGAGGAAGCTTTACTCTGTATCTAACCCCGTGCTGTACATGCCCTGGGAGTGTTTGATGTGGACAGTGTGTAGGGAGCTTTACTCTGTATCTAACATGCGCTGTACCTCCCTGGGAGTGTTTGATTGGGTAGTGTAGAGGTAACTTTACTCTGTATCTAACCCGTGCTTTACGTGCCCTGAGAGTTTTTGATGGGATAGTGTAGAGGGAGCTTTACTCTTTATCTGAGCCGTGCTGTATCTGTGCTGGGAGTGTTTGATGGGACATTGTAGAGGGAGCTTAACTCTGTATCTAACCCATGCTGTACTTGCCCTGTGAGTGTTAGATGGGACATTTTGCAGTGAGCTTTACACTGTATCTAACCCCGTGGTGTACCTGCCCTAGGAGTGTTTGATACGACAGCGTAGAGGGAGCTTTACTCTGTATCTAACCTCTGCTGTGCGTCACCTGGGAGTTATTGATGGGACAATGTAGAGCGAGGTTTACTCTTTATGTAACACGTGCTGTACCTGTCCTGGGAGTGTTTGATGGGACAGTGTAGACGAAGCTTTACTCTGTATCTAACCCCGTGCTGCACCTGCCCTGCGAATGTTTGATGTGGACAGTGTAGAGGGAGCTTTACTCTGTATCTAACCCGTGCTGTACATGCCCTGGGAGTGTTTGATGTTGACAGTGTGTAGGGAGCTTTACTCTGTATCTAACATGCGCTGTACCTCCCTGGGAGTGTTTGATTGGGTAGTGTAGAGGTAACTTTACTCTGTATCTAACCCGTGCTGTACGTGCCCTGAGAGTTTTTGATGGGATAGTGTAGAGGGAGCTTTACTCTTTATCTGAGCCGTGCTGTATCTGTTCTGGGATTGTTTGATGGGACAGTGTAGAGGGAGCTTTACTCTGTATCTAACCGGTGCTGTACCTGACCCGGTAGTGTTTGATGAGACAGTGTTGACGGAGCTTCACTCTGTATCTAACCTGTGCCGTACCTTCCCTCGGAGTGTTTGATGGGACATTGTAGAGGAAGCTTTACTCTGTATCTAACCCCGTGCTGTACCTGCCCTGCGAGTATTTGATGTGGACTGTGTAGAGAGAGCTTTACTCTGTATCAAACCCGTGCTGTACCTGCGCTGAGTGTGTTTGATGGGACTGTGTAGAGGGAGCTTTACTCTATATATATAACTCAAGCTGTACCTACCCTGGGAGTGTTTGATGGGACAGTGTAGAGGGTGCTTTTCTCTGTCTCTAACCCGTGCTGTACCTTCCCTGGCAGTGTTTGATGGGACAGTGTAGAGGGAGCTTTACTCTGTATCTATAACGTGCTGTACCTGCACTGCGAGTGTTTGATGGGACAGTGTCGAGGGAGCTTTAATCTGTATCTAACCCGTGCTGTACCTGTCTCGGGAGTTTTTGATCGGACAGAGTAGATGGAGCTTTACTCTGCATCTTTGCCGTGCTGTATTTGTCGTGGGAGTGTTTGATGGAACACTGTAGAGGGAACTTTACTCTGTATGTAACCCGTGCTGTACCTGCCCTAGGAGTGTTTCATGGGACAGTGTAATGGGAGCTTTACTCTGTATCTAACAAGTGCTGTACCTGCCCTGGGAGTTTTTGATGGGACAGTTTAGAGGGAGCTTTACTCTGTATCTAAGCCGTGCTATACCTGCCCTAGTAGTGTTTGATGAGACAGTGTAAAGGGAGCTTTACTCTGTATCTAACCCGTGCTGTACCTGCACTGCGAGTGTTTGATGGGTTAGTGTAGAGGGAGCTTTACTCTGTATCTAACACAAGCTGGACCTACCCAGGGAGTGTTTGATGGGACAGTGTAGAGGGAGCTTTACTCTGTATCTAAACCGTGCTGTACCTGCCCTGGGAGTGTAAGATAAGACAGTGTAGATGGAACTTCACTCAGTATCTAACCCGTGCTGTAACTGCCCTGGGAATGTTTGATGGGACAGTGTGGTGGGAGCTTTACTCTATATGTAACCCGTGCTGTACCTGCCCAGCGAGTGTTTGATGGGACAATGGAGAGGGATCTTTACTCTCTATCTAACCCGTGCTGCACATGCCCTGGGAATGTTTGTTGGGACAATGTAGAGGGAGCATTACTCTGTATCTAACCCGTTCTGTACCTGTCCTGGTAGTTTCTGATGGAACAGTGTAGACGGAGCTTTACTCTGTATCTAATCCGTGCAGTACCTGCCCTGGGATTGTTTGATGGGACCGTGTAGATGGAGCTTTACTCTGTATCTAACCCCTGCTGTAACTGCCCTGGGAATGTTTGATGGGGCAGTGCAGAGGGAGCTTTACTCTGTATCTAACCCGTGCTTGCCTGCCATGGGAGTGTTTGATGAGACAGTGTAGAGGGAGCATCACTCTGTATCTATCCCGTGCTGTACCTGCCCTGGGAGTGTTTGATGGGACAGTTTAGAGGGAGCTTTACTCTGCATCTAACCCGTGCTGTACCTGCCCTAGGACTGTTTGATTGGACAGTGTCGAGGGAGCTTAACTCTGTATCTAAACCGTGCTGTAGCTGCCCTGGGAGTGTTTGATGGGACTGTGTAGAGGAAGCTTTACTCTGCATCTAACCCCGTGTTGTAACTGCCCTGCGAGTGTTTGATGTGGACAGTGTAGAGGGAGCTTTACTCTGTATCTAACCCGTGCTGTTCCTGCCCTGGGAGTGTTTGATGGGCCAGTGTAGAGGGAGCTTTACTCTGTATCTAATCCGTGCTGTACCTCCCTGGGAGTGTTTGATGGGACAGTGCAGATGGAGCTTTACTCAGTATCTAACCCGTGCTGTACCTGACTAGAGAGTGCATCTAGCAGGCACGAGATATTCTGAATGCTCCATTTATTTACTCCACGAATCACTTTATGTTCTGTATAACTCTATTGAATTTCCCCTTATGATGGAGCTGTACAAAACGCTATTTAGGCCACAGGTGGAATACTGTGTGCAGTTTTGGCCGCCATACTATAGGAAGGATGTGATTGTCTTGGAGAGGTTGCAGAGGAGATTCACCAGGATGTTACCTGGGCTGGAGCGTTTCAGCTACTAAGAGAGACTGGACAGGCTAGGGTTATTTTCCTTAGAGCAGAGAAGGCTGATGGGGGACCTGATTGAGGTGTACAAAATTATGAGGGACATAGATAGGTTAGATAGAAAGGAAATTTTCCCCTCAGTCGAGGGGTCAATAACCAGGGGGCATAGTTTCAAGTTAAGGTGCAGGAGCTTTAGAGGGGATTTGAGGAAAACCTACTTCAGCCAGAGGGTGGTTGGAATCTGGAACTCACTGCCTGAAAATGTGACAGAGGCAGCAACCCTCACAACATTCAAGAAGCATTTAGATGAACACTTGAAACGCCATAGCTTACAAGGCTACGGACCAAGTGCTGGAAAATGGGTTTAGGATAGACAGGGCTTGATGGCCGGCGCGGACACGATGGACCGAAGGGCCTCTTTCTGTTTTTGTCTAACTCTATGACTCTATGCTCTCATCTATGGAGAACTACCCCAGATTTTCTTCGTCTCTCTATGTAACTGCAGTCTCTCATCCCTGGTACCATTCGAGTAAATCTACTCTGTACCGTTTCCAAGTCCTTGACCTCCTTCCTAAAGTGTGGTGCCCAGAACTGAACTCAATAATCCCGCTGAGGCTGAACAAATGATTTATAAAGTTTTAGGATAACTTATTTGCTTTCGTACGCTATGTCTGTACTAATAAACCCAAAGATTCTGTCTGCGTTAGTAATAGACTTCTCAACTTGTCCTCCCACTTTTAAAGGTTTGTGTATCTGAACCCCTTGTAGGTTTTAGAGATATTAACAACATGGCTAAAATACATTGAATTAAATGTCTGTTATAATGTGTATTATGGGAGAGAGAAATTTAGTTTGAGTTAGAAACTCAAACAGGCCTTTCACTGCAGACAGATCGCGATGACAACACTGAGAAGACATTCCATTTCACTGAATCCACTGTTTGGAAACTCTAATGAGATCAGGGGAAAGATCAGCGTTCGTCGGTTATTAACAAGAATATAAGCTTAAACCAGAGTGAGTAATCGAATAGATTAGATTCTAATAGGTCCTCTTTACACCTATAATTAATAAACTATTAGAAATGAGAAAATTACTGAAGGTGAGTAACTGCAGGGAAACAGGGAAAGTGTCCTTGTAAATCACAGATTACAGAAGTTCCAGCTGTCTTTCCCTCGCTTCCTTTCAAAACCCAGCAGAGAAGACAAAGAAGATTCAGGTGCCAGAGATGGATCACTACAGGGTATACAAGTGAGGGGATCCTGATGTAAGGGGGCAGTCGGGAATGGAGACACCGGAGATCAAGCTCAGGGCGCCCGAGGATCCATCCAGCGTGCTGACCTCGTGTAAGATATTGTGGACACGCGGGACTTGCAAGTTTACTCTGAGATATGGATCAATGTAAGGTACGGTAGAGGACGGAGAGTCAGCACCTTCAGGGGAGGAGAGGGCGGGGAACCAGTGAGTGTAGAACTGAACTTAGCCAGAGTCAGCAACTTCAGGGGAGGAGAGGGAGTGGAACCCGTGAGTGTAGAACTGAACCTAGCCAGAGTCAGCACCTTCAGGGGAGGAGAGGGAGGGGACCCAATGAGTGTAGAACTGAACCTAGCCAGAGTCAGCACCTTCAGGGGAGGAGAGGGAGTGGAACCCGTGAGTGTAGAACTGAACCTAGCCAGAGTCAGCACCTTCAGGGGAGGAGAGGGAGGGGAACCAATGAGTGTAGAGCTGAACATAGCCAGAGTCAGCACCTTCAGGGGAGGAGAGGGAGGGGAAACCGTGAGAGTAGTACTGAAACTAGCCAGAGTCAGCACCTTCAGGTAAGGAGCGGGCGGGGAAATAGTGAGTGTAGAACTGAACCTAGCCAAAATCAACACCTTCAGCGGAGGAGGGGGTGTGGAAGCATTGGGTGCAGAACTGAACCCAGCCAGAGTCAGCACCTTCAGAGGAGGAGAGGGAGGGGAACCAGTGAGTTTGGAACTGAACCCAGCCAGATTAAACACCTTCAGGGGAGGAGAGGGCGGAGAACCAGTGAGTGTAGAACTGAACCCAGCCAGAGCCGGCACCTTCAGGGGAGGAGAGGGAGGGGAACCAGTGAGTGTAGAACTGAACCCAGCCAGAGTCAGCACCTTCAGGGGAGGAGAGGGAGGGGAACCAGTGAGTGTAGAACTGAACCCAGCCAGAGTCAGCACCTTCAGGGGAGGAGAGGGAGGGGAACCAGTGAGTGTAGAACTGAACCTAGCCAGAGTCAGCACCTTCAGGGGAGGAGAGGGAGGGGAACCAGTGAGTGTAGAACTGAACCCAGGCAGAGTCAGCACCTTCAGGGGAGGAGGGAGAGCGGAAGCATTGAGTGCAGAACTGAACCAAGCCAGGGTCCGCACCTTTAGGGGTGGAGAGGGAGGAGAACTAGTGAGTGTAGAACTGAACCCAGCCAGAGCCGGCACCTTCAGGGTAGGAGAGGGAGGGGAACCAGTGAGTGTCGAACTGAACCCAGCCAGAGTCAGCATCTTCAGTGGAGTAGAGGGAGGGGAACCAGTGAGTGTCGAACTGAACCCAGCCAGAGTCAGCACCTTCAGGGGAGGAGACGGAGGGGAACCAGTGAGTGTAGAACTGAACCCAGCCAGAGTCAGCACATTCAGGGGAGGAGAGGGAGGGGAACCCGTGAGTGTAGAACTGAACCCAGCCAGAGTCAGCACCTTCAGTGGAGGAGAGGGAGTTGAACCCTTGAGAGGATTTAAAAAGGGTAGTAGGCAGAAGGATGGAAATTATAGACCCGTCAGCCTAACATCTGTGGTGGGTAAAATTTTGGAGTCTATTATTAAGCAGACAGTAACGGAACATTTAGATAAACATAATTTAATAGGACAACGTCAGCATGGCTTTATGTCGGGGAAGTCATGTCTGACAAATTTGCTTGAGTTCTTTGAGGACATAACGTACAGGGTGTTTAAAAGTGAGAAGTCGCACAACACCAGGTTATAGTCCAACAGTTCCGCATCACGGTGGATAAAGGGGAACCAGTGGACGTAGTGTATTTAGACTTCCAGAAGGCATTCGACAAGGTGACACATAAAAGATTATTGCTCAAGATAAATAATCACTGGATTGGGGTTAATATTCTGGCATGGGTGGAGGATTGGTTATCTAACAGGAAGCAGAGAGTTGGGATAAATGGTTCATTTCCGGACTGGCAACCAGTAGACAGTGGTGTTACGCAGGGGTCGGTGCTGGGTCTCCAACTCTTTACAATCTATATTAACGATTTGGAGGAGGGGACCGAGTGTAACATATCAAAGTTTGCAGATGATACAAAGATGGGAGGGAAAGTAGAAAGTGAAGAGGACATAAAAAACCTAAAAGCGGATATAGACAGGCTGGGTAAGTGGGCGGAGATTTGGCAGATGCAATACAATATTGGAAAATGTGAGATTATGCACTTTGGCAGGAAAACTCAGAGTGCAAGTTATTATCTTAATGGCGAGAAAATGGAAAGTACTGAAGTACAAAGGGATCTGTGGGTCTTGGTGCAAGAACATCAAAAAGTTAGTATGCAGGTGCAGCAGGTGATCAAGAAGGCCAACGGAGTGTTGGCTTTTATTGCTAGGAGGATAGATTATAAAAACAGGGAGGTATTGCTGCAGTTATATAAGGTATTGGTGAGACCGCACCTGGAATACTGCATACAGTTTTCGTGTCCATACTTAAGAAAATACATACTTGCTCTCGAGGCAGTACAAAGAAGGTTCACTCGGTTAATCCCGGGGATGAGGGGGTGGACATTCGAGGAGCGGTTGAGTAGATTGGGACTCTTCTCATCACAGTTCAGAAGAATGAGAGGCGATGTTATTGAAACATATCAGATTGTGAAGGGGCTTGATCGGGTGGATGCGGTAAGGATGTTCCCAAGGATGGGTGAAACTAGAACTAGGGGGCATAATCTTACAATAAGGGGCTGCTCTTTCAAAACTGAGATGAGGAGAAACTTCTTCACTCAGAGGGTATTAGGTCTGTGGAATTTGCTGTCCCAGGAAGCTGTGGAAGCTACATCATTAAATAAATTTAAAACAGAAATAGACAGTTTCCTAGATGTAAAGGGAATTAGGGGTTACGGGGAGCGGGCAGGAAATTGGACATGAGGCTGATTTCGGATCGGTCAATGCCTGTGGGTGGCGGAGCGGGCCCAGGGGCTGAGTGGCCGGGTTCTGCTCCTACTTCTTTTGTTCTTTAGATTTGAGGTTAGGATCAGATCAGCCATGATCTTATTGAATGGCGGACCAGGCTCGAGGGGCCGATTGGCCTACTCCCGCTCCTATTTCTTATGTTAATGGGCCGAAAATTGATCCTGGGACGCGAGAGTACGCACTGCATCCTCTCGCGTATTCCCACTCCAATTGCCGGTTTTCTGCATGCCCTGCGCATGCGCTGAAAACTGGCAATTGCTCTTCTGAAAAGGGGGCGGGGCCTGGGTGCATCGCGTGCGCCCTACAGGCTGCGCGCACGCTGTGCACTTCATGCTTTGGACGCGCAGGTAAGTAGGGAAGATTTTGGAAATGTAAAAAGGAGGAGTAAGACCCGCTTTTAAGAAGGTAAGTAGTGAATTAAGTATTTTTTAGAATTTTTTTTTACAGGTATATCTTTTTTATAGACTTTAAAGACAGGTAAGTTTATTTTTATAACTTTTTAAAAGATTTAAAAAATTTTCAAAAATTTAATTTTTTATTTAAAATGGTTAATTTAATTAACTATACTTATTTTATTAATGTGATGGTTTTTTTTTTAAATTTAATTGAGGTTTAGCTGTTATTTTGGGGGGGTGTAAGATTCATAAGTCTCACAGCCATGCTGTGAGACTTATGAATGGAAGATGGTGTGCTGCCATTGGCTCTAACTGAGTCACGTGATCCCACAGCTCGCACGAATTAACTACGCCGCTGGGATACGCAAGCCCAGCACAGCTGATGTCTGGAACATCAAGTTCGTGCGAGCTGGATCAGAAAAAGCATAAGCGAGGCGAGACATCGCGGGGAAGGCTTACCCCCGCGGGAACAGAGCGAGATCAATTTCTGGGCCATTATGTTCTTATTTAGAACTGAACCTAGCAAGAGTCAGCACCTTCAGGGAGTAGAGGGAGTGGAAGCATTGAGTGTGGAACTGAACCAAGCCAGAGTCAGCACCTTCAGGGGAGTAGAGGGAGTGGAACTAGTAGTGTTGAACTGAATCCAGCCAGAGTTAGCACCTTCGGGGGAGGAGATAGAGGGGAACCGGGAGGGTTGAACTTAACCCTGCCAGAGTCAGCACCTTCAGGGGAGGAGAGGGAGGGTAACCAGTGAGTGCAGAACTGAACCCAGCCAGAGTCAGCACCTTCAGAGGAGGAGAGGGAGGGGAGCATCAGTTTGACTGGAAAAATCAACGAGACACACACACCCGAGTGAGAGCGTTCCAGTGAACTCATTTTGGAAAGAGCTTTAACCAGTTACACAGCGGGAAAAAAAATCTCACCATTCACAGCGGGGAGAAACCGTACATGTGTTTTCTGTGTGGACGAGGCTTCAACCGATCGTCCAACCTGGAGAGACACAAGGATACCCGTACCACGGAGAAACCGTGGAAATGAGTGGACTGTGGGAAGGGATTCAATTACCCGTCCCAGCTTGAAACTCTCACCGGGTAGAGGCCGTTCACCTACTCCGTGTGTGGGAAAGGATTGAACGAGGCCTCCCATCGCTCACACACCAGTATCTTCACAAGGGACAGAAACCATTGACATGCTCCGTGGGTGGAGAGGGATTTAGTCGTCATGCCAATTTGTGACACAGCAGTGAGTTTACATATGACTGCAGGGGTTGGAATCCGCTGTTATTAATCATATCGAGGACTGTTTAATATCCTGAACAAACTTCACGTAAACCAAATGTTATTGGGTCTGGTTCAACCTTGGCGTTGAAAGGGCTGACCAGTCATTGATAAAGTTTTAATAACTTCCTTGTTTTTGTTCACTATGCCTCGATATATAAAGCCCAGATTTATGTTCGCTTTTTAACTGCCTTGTCAAATTGATCTGCCCCCTTCAAAAATGTGTGTCCGTACACACTCAGGTCTCTCTTTTCCTACAGTCCCTTTTAATTGTACCATTTAGATACAATTGTCTCTCCTAATTCTTCCTGCCATGATGCATC
Organism: Squalus acanthias; assembly: GCA_030390025.1. Taxonomy (NCBI): domain Eukaryota; kingdom Metazoa; phylum Chordata; class Chondrichthyes; order Squaliformes; family Squalidae; genus Squalus; species Squalus acanthias. Next base: position 225,329 of record JASTWF010000111.1, on the reverse strand, counting down.
ACTTCACGCTGCTCTGCATTAAATTGCATTTGCCATGTGTCTGGCCATTTCGCCAGACTGTCTCTGTCCTCCTGAAATCTGCTCCGTTCCTCCTCACATTTTACTACATTTCCAAGTTTTGTTTCAGCTGCAAACTTTGAAATTATCGTTCCTGCACCTTTTGATATCAAAAAGTGCAGTGGTGTTGACACCGACCCCTGGGGTACACCACCGTATACTTTACTCCAGTCTGAAAATAACTGTTCACCACTACTCTCTGCTTTCTGCCTCTGAGCCCAGTCTGTGTCCATTCTGCCACCGCCTCTTTAATCCCAGGGGCTGGCATTTTGCTAACAAGTGTATTACATGGCATTTTATAAAACATCTTTTGAAAGTCCATTTACACATCAACCGCCCTACCTCCATCAACTCTCTCCATTTATCATTCAACACTCAATCAAGTGTCTTTGTCACGATTCGCCATGAACAAATCCATGTACAACACTTGGCCTTCCAAGTGACAATGAATGTAGTCTCGGATTTTGCTCACGAGAACATTTCCTGCCACCGATGTTAGGCTGTTCCCTGCACTTAACGGATAAATCCAATCCCCTGTTTTGAACAGCTGTGGAAGATTTGCAACCGTCCGGTCTTCTGGCACCACTGCTGTATCGAAATTTGCGGCACAGAAAGAGGCCATTCGGCCCATCGTGTCTGTGCCGGCCGAAAAAGAGCGATCAGCCTAAGCCCACTTTCCAGCTCTTGGTCCTTAGCCTTGTAGATTAAGGCACTTCAAGTGCATATCCAAGTATTTTTAAATGTGATGAGGGATTCTGCCTGAACCACTCTTTCAGGCAGTGAGTTCCAGAGCCCCACCACCCTCTGGGTGACAAATGTTCTCCTCAAATACCATCTAATCTGTCTATCAATTACTTTTAAATCACCTACATATGTCCTGATAAGTATTGAATGTCTGCGAGATCCTCATGTGAATGTTTGCAAACATCTGAGACAGGGTTCACATGTGCAATCACAGAAAATTCACAAATCTAACTGAACAGAAAGCAAAACACTTTCCCTAAAATCAAACTGAAACTGTATCTGGGGCTTTAAAGGCTGTTACCCAAATTAAATGTTTAGCTATGAACTGTTGGAACAGTTATCACGATTCATTACGTTTGAACTCAGATTACTGCCTTGTAATTTCTGCTATTAATGTAGCAATTACCCATATTTACCACAATTAGTTAGTAATACTGCAGACACGAGAGGTTTTTAAAATTGATCTTAGAGTTATTTGGAACTTACTAAAAATGACATAATTAGACTTGAGCTTTATTTCAGAAATTCCTCCCTCGATGTAGCAATAAACCGGTGCATCATACCATTGCAAGTTTGCATCCCATGACCTGCCTTCACTTCAAAGGAAAGGTCTCTTAAGTTCTAAGTACCAAATATCTGTTACTGAAAAAACATAAAATGATTTCCATTTGCTGAATTCGTTTTCTGGGTGATTAGCTGCAGAGGTTTACCAGGCTGGCAGAAGGTGGGTGTCAGCTCCCTGGCAACTCCCCTTGCAATGTCTGATTCCTGGCGTGCGGCGCGTGCGGCTTGTGCGGCCCCATCCGCTCCGTCAGCTTTGGCCCTTGCATGTGTAGTTCTAGATTAAAAAATCCAAGGACGATTGAAAAATTGTGGCCAGAGCCTCCGCTATTTCCACACGTCCCCCCTTCAACAACCTAGGATGCATCCCATCTAATTTGATCACTGAAAACCTATTCATCTATTTTCATCCTGTACAATTGCTCCATCCTCCTCCTTTATCGTGATATTGGCAGATTCCTCCTCTTTTGTGAAGACAGATTCAAATCAATTACATATTGTCTGAATTTAACGTAAGCATTTAATGATTTTACATTATAAGTCAATGAGTGGTTGTCAAAACATTATAATCAATCACATAATTGTCTGGTATTATTAATGAATTTGTGATTCCACCAACAAATATATACCCTCCCCCACATTGGTGACTGCACCTTGATGTGCTGGGAGGGCTTTCTTGCTTTCTTGACCCTTAAACCTATCCACCCATGAGTACAACGAAATAAATAACGCATTTAAAGTCATGAAGGAATATGGCACAGAATGAAGGTGGATTCGATAACAAAAGGCATACTGGAGATGAAGGAAAAGAGAGCCATGTATCCTTGATTACTGACGACACAGTTAGATGGCACAATAAATAGTGGAGATGGATTCAGTACTAAACGCTTGCCGGGAGTGTAAAAAGGGGCATACAGGTGGGAAAGAAACATTTCGAGTTGAACATGGAAGGTCAATAATTTGTTTTTTTTAGCTACATTAAGAGAAAAAGGTGAAACTTTGGATGAAGTGGGGCCACTGAATGTGTGCTCGTGTGAGGGTCTGATAACTGATGCTACACAGGCTGCGAAAGGTCTAAGTAAGAGTTTTGCTTCCGTTTCTATCAAGCAGATGACGAGTTGTTTATTTGATCAGGAAATGGTAACTAATGGTGATTCAGAGGTAAGATGTGACATTATTCACATTACCACCAGCATGGTTGACGAGCAGCTTTGCAATCTTAAAATGAACCAATTTCAGGGGGCGGAGAAGATTCACCTGAGGATCCTTGTGGAGATTAGGAAGAACATTGCAGTAACTCGGGCATCAATCTGGGAGAAATTATTGAAAGCTACAGAGGTGCCGGCGACTGGAGAAAGGAGATGCTAAGCCTATATTCTAAAAAGAAGCTGGCAAAAGTGACCCAGGAAACTGCAGACCAGCGAGTTAGAGGCCCATTGTGGGTAAAGTCATGGAAACCCTGATTAAAGATATGATCATGGAGCATCTGGATAGAAAAATCATCTTAAAATATAACCAGGGGAGGCCTTGCCAATCCAGTTCACTAGTTCTCTTTGAGTGTGTGACAAAGGAGCTGGACAGGGGTGAGACAGTGGGTGAGGTTTACTTGGCTTCAGTCAGGCCTTTTATACAGTTCCTCTGGAATGGCTGGTACTTAAAAGAAAGATCGGGAGAATCAGTGGGAATATTTTACAAGGGATGTATAAATAGTACATCGATAGAACCCAGAGAGCGGTGATACATAGATTGTCATCGGACTGAGAGAATGTTACCAGTGGGGTCCCACAGAGATCTGTTTGGACCTCTTTTGCTTAATATGTTTATAATTCATTTGGAACTCGGAGTCACAGTGTTTGCAGTGGAAACAAAGCTGGTGCAGGTGCTAGACTGCAAAGCTGAAGAAGATAAACTACAGGAGGATTTAAATACCTGGGAATTGGGCAGACAGGCGACAGATGTCATTCAATGTACAGAAAGGCAAAGTGCGTCATATGGAGACAAAGAATCCAGGAAGGGACAATTACTTAAATGAATAAAAATCATCTACATAAAAGTGAAATAGATCTGGGGGTCTTTTTGACAATACATTGAATCTATTGCAACAATGAGTATAGCAAATCAGACTTTGCGCTGTGTTAAAAGGTCAATATTGAGCCGAGATAGCCAGGCAATTCAGCCTTTTTATAAATCATTGGTGGAACCGGGTTCAGACTACTGTGTACTTGGACACCACAGGGTATTGCAGCTATTGAACGGACACGGAAGAGAGTGACCAGAGTTACTGGAGGATGGAGGGATTGGAAGTGCGGAGCGATTCTGTACATTGAGCAAGTTCTCACTGGAAAAGAGAATGTCGAGAGGTGATATGATTGCTGTTTTTAGGATTGTAAATGGACCAGATAATGTCGAGCACGACAAGTTATTTCACCTTGTTCAGACAGTAGAACCAGAGGACGCGGCCTGCGCTTGAAGAGGTTCAATTCAAAACCAACCTGCTGAATCAGTATTTCAGTGAATGAGTGGTCAATCTATGGACAGGCTCCCGATGGAGACGGTGGAAGCAGTTATTGTCGATTCATTCAAAGGCAAATTAAATAGATATCATTTCTAGTATAACACTTGGGGACACAGTATGTGATTAATTAGAGACATGACATGTGGTAAGTGTAGAATTCTGTGGAGGAACAGGTGACTGTGGTCCTCTGGTTCCTTAAGCTCTCCAACACTGGGGTTTTACTCACCTCAGGTCTGGGTCTGCTGTAGACTAATCGATAGAGATTGATTACTGTGATTAGGCAACAACTCCATTATCATTGTATCGGGGGTCTACCAGGATGGTAGAAAGCGAACTAGACAGGAGTGCGTAAACGATAGTGACGATAATATTCTTATTTATTTGGTAAGTTTCCTATTTGTATGATTTTGGTGATTAATGTTTGTGCCCCTTTACAAAGGGGCAGTTCGTTAGATTAAATTTCTGTTGTTTAATTGCACGGGGGAGAAAGAGCAGAAAGTGATAGGGAGGGTCGTTTGTCTTTATCCTCCAGCAATTCCTCTGCTCCTCTGTTTATGGACACAGGAGTGCGGCTGTGGTGCGGTGCCCAGTGAGCGGAGAACAATGCGTGGGGACAGCGCGTGCTCCCATTTCAGAGCGTATCTGACCCTCAAGATCCAAACCATTCCCAGGAGGGACATTGGGTCCCTTCATTAAACAGATAAACTTGATATCCAATCACAGATCAGAGGTCGGACTCCACATGAATGTAGAGATACTCCAGGGCCCTCGGGGATGGTGGGAATGTACCAGGCCTGAGTCAGCACCGACAAGAGAACTGGAAACTAACTGAGAACGGGTTACAACACTGAATTGTGCGCTGCTTCAGTCTTCCTCACATATTCTTAAATTCACATTGGGTAAGGATCTTAGAGTGAGTGACTGTGTATCTCGGAGGGGAGGCCGTGTCTGACACGGATACAAAGAGCACAGCATGGAATATAAGGTACACTTCATGCTATATTTTACTATTTTCATCATTTAAATAATTTAACAATTAGACTCAGTGGATATTTCACCCCATTCTTTAACTCCTCTCTGAACTTACACTGGGTCCCTGCATAAAAAAACGGGTTAATGCAGGAACTCAAAAGCTGAAGCATATATCCGCTTTCCTCCAGAATATAATTTGATTCCTTGAAACTAGAACCTGAGAAATAACTAACGCTCGCAATCTGGATATAGAGGAAAGTTAAAAGATACAATAAATATAACAGGATGAAACTGCCCGAGATACAGAAGAGTAAGACGATGGACTTTCTCCGGCTCTCCATCTCTGGGTCACTCTGATTCTCTCCATTGCTCTGGGTCCGGAGTCTCCTGCGAATTCGAATGGCCGCTCGAATATGTCTGACGGTCAGAGCATTGAGCAGCAAAATCAGAATGAACGGGAGACACGGGCTTAAAATGTGGTGAATCCAGTCATATGCGGCCCATGCAGGTGAGGTATAAAATATTGCTTTTAAGCTGCAGAGCCAAGATACATCGTTAATTATAAAGAAAGGCTCATACATAAAGTACCAGGGGATATTTCTAGCACAGCTTAATGTACAGACCGCTCCTATAACTGCCGCCGCCGTTTTCTCGGTGCAATATTTTGTTTTCAGCTTCTGGCAACAAATGGCTACAAATCGATCAAAGGTGAAAGCGACCGTTACCCAGACAGAACTGTCTATGATTCCATAAATTAGCGCAAGATTGAGACTACAGACCGGATAGATGGACAGGAAACTGAATGGGAAATAAATACCTACAATCCGGTTTAGTATCACAGCCGTGATAATGACCAGGAGATCCGTCGCCGCCATGGACACGAGGTAGTAAGTGATACATCTGGAGAGACCGCACCTTCCTCGGGACAGGATCACAATCACTGCCAAATTAGCTGTAAAAGACACAGACAGACAGCCAGTGAATAAGTGATTGAGAGAGAGAAAGAGAGAGCAGATAATACCGGAAATACTCACAGCTCAGGCAGCGTCTGCGAAGCGAGAACAGAGTTAGAGTTTCCAGTCGGTAACGTCCTGTTCCACCGGAAAAAGGCCCCATCGACAACGCAGCGCTCCCTCAGCACAGCACTGCGCTGTCAGGATAATCTATGGGCTCAGTCCTAGACCGGACATTCAACTTACAAAACTGGGACTCAGATACGAGAGATTACATCAGTATGCGTCCTCACTCAATGTGGAGTATAGGACGAGAACGAGAAAAGTGCGATACATTGGCAGGTCTAAGGAGCAGTAATACAGTACCTACACCGATTTAACAGAGAGAAGTTTTCACACTGCAGTACACGGTACACAATAGAACTACATGTAAACCGTGATAACAGTGTGATAATTCACCCTAAGTAACAGTGTCAGTAACACAATAGAACTCCATGTACAAAGTGATAACAGTGTGATAATTCACCCAAAGTAACAGCGTCAGTAACACAATAGAACTCCATGTACACAGTGATGACAGTGTGGTAATTCACCCAAAGTAACAGTGTCAGTAACACAATAGAACTCCATGTACACAGTGATGACAGTGTGGTAATTCACCCAAAGTAACAGTGTCAGTAACACAATAGAACTCCATGTACACAGTGATGACAGTGTGGTAATTCACCCAAAGTAACAGTGTCAGTAACACAATAGAACTCCATGTACACAGTGATGACAGTGTGATAATTCACCCAAAGTAACAGTGTCCGTTACACAATAGAACTACATGTACACAGTGATACAGTGTTATAATTAACCCAAAGTAACAGTATCGATACCACTTTAGAAATCCATGTACACAGTGATAACAGTCTGATAATTCACCCACAGTGACAGTGTCCGTAACACAATAGAGCTCCATGTACACAGTGATAACAGTCTGATAATTCACCTACAGTGACAGTGTCAGTAACACAATAGAAGTCCATGTACACAGTGAAAACAGTGTGATAATTCACCGACAGTAAAATAACAATAATATAATTGGAAATATTTGCACACCTTTATAATGGCATGAACCAGCTCTTATCAAAATCACAAATGACATCCTCGGTGTCTGTCACCGGGTAAGTTATCCATTTCATCCTTCTCGAAATATCTGCAGCCTTTCACATGGTTGACCACAACAACCTTCTCCAACGCCTCTCCTGCGTCGTTCAGCTGGGTGGAACTGCCCTCGTAGACAGAGAATCACCTTCAATGGATTCTCTTCCCGCTCCCGCAACCTTACCTCTGGAATCCCTGATGGATCTACCGATGGCCCCCTCCTATTCCTCATCTACATGCTGCACTCGGCGATATCATCCGAAAACAGAGCGGCAGGTTCCAAATGAACGCTGACGACACCCAGCTCTGCCTCACCATGACTTCTCTCGATCCCTCCACTGTCTCTGGTTTGTCACACTGCTTGTCCGATATCAAGTACTGGATGAGCAGAAATTTCCTTCAACTAAATATTGGTTAGTCCGAAGCCATTGTCTTCGGTCCCCACAAACTCTGTTCCCTCGCCACTGAATACCCCCCTCTCCCTGGCAACGTGACCAATCAGAAACAGTAGAGGGGTCGAGAGAGGTGGTGGTGAGGGGTAGAGCTGAGTGTCGTCAGTGTATACATATAACCTGACGCTGTGTTTCCGGATGAAATCTCCGAGCGGCAGCATGAGGCTGAACCAGACCTTTTGCAACCTTGGCGTCCTATTTGCCTCTAAATTGAGCTTCCAACCACATATTCGCTCCATCATCAAGATCGCCTACTTCCACCTCAGTAACATCACCCGTCTCCGTCCCTGCCTCAACTCATCCACTGTTGCAACCCTCATCCATGCCTTTGTTGATTCCAGACGAGACTTTTGCAATGCTATCCTTGCTGGCATCTCATCTTCCTCCCTCCATAAATTTGAACTCATCCAATTCTCTGCTACCCGTGTCCTCACTCACACCAAGTCCCGTTCACCCATCACTCCTGTACTCGCTGATCTACATTAGCTCAGAGTCAAGCAGCGCCTCGATCTCAAATTCTCATCCTTGCTGCAAATCCCTGCATAGCTTCGCTCCTCCGTAACTCTACTTCACTTCTGGAGATTTGCATCTATCTCCTTCTTTAAGGCGCTCCTTAAAGTCGATCTATTTGCATAAACTTTTACTGTGCTAATCTCTCCTTATGTGGATGGTATGACATTTTGTTTGATATCGCTCCGTGAAGCATTTTACTGCGTTAAAGGCGCTATGTTAATACATGTTATTTTGTTGATAATACGGCCCCTAGTACAGCGCCAATAACACAATAGGAAATATTTGCTCAAAAGCAAATACTGCGGATGCTGGAAAAGTGAAATAAAAACAAAAAATTCTGGAAATACTCAGCAGTTCAGGCAGCAACAGTGGAGAGAGAAACCGAGTTAATATTTCAAGTCGATGAATTTCATCAAAACTTGATATAGTTAGAGATGTAACTGTTTTTAAACAAGTGTGGGGGCAGGGAATGGGTGAGGGGAGGAAAGGACAAAAGGGACGCTCTGTGATAGGGTGGAAGGCAGGAGTGATTAAATGACAAAAGGGTTGATGGTGCAAGGCAAAAAGGGGGTGTTAATGGAACAAGGAAATAAACAAAATAAGAGTCTAGAGGCGGTGTAAATGGCAATGGCAGAATTGTTACCGACAAATGCTGTCCTAAAAAATGGGAGCATTGTTTATGATCTGAAATTGTTGAAATCGATGTTGAGTCTGTTAGGCTGTAAAGGGCCTAATCGAAAGATGAGGTGCGGTTTCTCGAGCTTCTGTTGAGCTTCATTAGAAGAGTACAGGAGGCCGAGGACAGAGAAATCAGAGTGGGAAAGAGATGGAGAATTAAAAAAGCAAGCGACCAGAAGCTCAGGGTCGCGTATGTGAACTGAACGCAGGTGTTCAGCAAAACATTCACCCAATCTGTGGTTGATATCTACAATGCAGAGGAGACCGCATCGTGGCAAGCGAATACAGTATACTAAATTGAAAGAACAACAAGTAAATATATGTACAGCGTTATACTAATGTGATATTACCAATCACAGTGAAATACCAGTAACACAATAGGAAATACATGCACACAGTTCTAATAGTTTGATAATACCACTCACAGAGAAATACCAATAACATAATAGGAAATAAATGCACATACATATAATAGGAATAGTGATGCAGTTTAGAAATGATTCCCATAACTAGTAATGAACTCCAATACTTTACCTGGAACGCCGATAGCTGCAATGACGGGATAGTAAAGGCCAAACACCAGTCCTTTTGGTGACCCGTGCATTTTTCTCAGAAGCTCTGATCGCGCTCTGCACGAGACTCACAGCTTCTCACATTTATACCTGATGTCAGGCTCCAGGGAGATAATCAGATGGCTTGCTCTGTTTTATTAATTACATTAATTGAAACAAACAGATCATTGCAGTCGCTGCAAGGATGGTGTTTATGTGTTGATGGAATGAAAAGTCTTTAAATATCTCTGAACCGGCTCTGAAGTGAAATATCCAGAGATTACAGTATGATCCCGGTTACATTTCTTCAAAAATTATAATAAAACGCTGAATAAGTGGTTGCCTTGGTGCAAGTGAGCCTTTTACAGGAGGACTTCAAGGATTTAAACTTATTAATTGTGAGTCAAGAGGTCACAGCACCAGGTATAATTGACCAGAGAAACTCTGGTCCAGCAGCCAGAAAACACGGCCAAGTTCTCGCTCCTGGTCATCATCCAACTCCATCGGGTAAGCACGGGTCACGTGCAGCGTCTCCAACTCCCTTTGAGACTGTACACCCATTTTAACCAACTGTCTGAGTATTCAGTGTGGACTGCTTCAGTTCAGCAGTTACATTCAGTGTGGACTGCTTCAGGTCAGCAGTTACATTCAGTGTGGACAGGTCCAGTTCAGCACGTTTACACTCAGTGTGGAAAGGTCAAGTTCAGCACTGTTACATTCAGTGTGGACAGGTCCAGTTCAGCCCCAGCCATTTGAAACATCTCTACCTCCACTTCCTTTGTGTGGTCCAGCTGTTTGTCCGACACTCTATCTCTGATTTCCACCAGTTAAATGTCAGGTAGAATTACGCCATTGTTTTCGGTCCGTCACAATATCTGTATCCTCGCCACCAACTCCATCCGCGGCTACTGCATCACGCTGTATAGAGCCTTGATCAGGCCGCAAATGGACCTGACAGCTCAGACCGCCTGTGTCCAGTTCTCAATGTGACGCTCAGTTATTATATTTACTTTGTGTTACCTTTTTAAACCGGTCTCTGTAAATCGTACTCTGTGAAATGGTTAATAAATCTGGAATGACAAATTGACTAACTTAGACATTGCTGAATACCTTTCTACGAGGCTCCTCCACACGGCTCCATTTTCCCTATCACAGTTTCTTTATTTCCCTGACAGGTATTTCCCCCCTGTCCTGTCTGGGTTGTTATTGAACTCAAGTCTCTTCTGGTAAGGAGCCACTGCGCCACCCAGTGTCCCAACAGACAAAAGACACATTTACCCAGGCCTTTTTATGTCAAGCCCGATAGGATGAATGTCTGGGCAGTGACCAAGCGCACCATGCAGTCTCCTCCAATATTATGGTCTGTAGAGTCACATGTCAGGTTCTATTGCAAAGCAGGGCTCTGCTACATCACAGCCTGATACAGTGCAGTACATGGCAGAATAAACCTCCCTTTAAACTCCCCATCAAACTCTCCCAGGGCAGGTACACCACTGGTGAGATACAGAGTAACGCTCCCTCTACACTGTCCATTGAAACACTCCCATGGCAGGCACAGCATGGGTTAGATACAGAGTAAAGTTCCCTCTACACTTTTGCACAAAACACTCCCAAGGCAGGTACAGCACGGGTTAGTTACAGAGTAAAGCTCCCTCAATACTGTCCCATCAAACACTCCCAGGGCTGGTACAGCACGGGTTAGATACAGCGTAAAGCTCCCTCTACACTGTCCCATCAAACACTCACAGGGCAGGTACAGCATGGGTTAGATACAAAGTAAAGTTCCCTCTACACTGTCCCATCAAACACTCCCAGGGCAGGTACAGCACGGGTTAGATACAGAGTGACGCTCCCTCTACATTGTCGTATCAAACACTTCCAGGGCAGGTAAAGTATGCGTTAGATCAGAGTAAAGCTCCCTGTACAATCTCCCATCAAACACTCCCAGGGCAGGTATACCACTTGTTAGATGCAGAGTAAAGCTTACTCTAAACTGTCACATCATACACTCCCAGGGCAGGTACACCACGGTTTACATAAAATATAAAGCTCCCTCTACACTTCCGCATCAAACTCTCCCTGGGCATGTACAGCACGGGTTAGATACAAAGTAAAGCTCCCTCTACACTGTCCCATCAAACACTCCCGGGGCAGGTACAGCACGGGGTTAGATACAGAGTAATGCTCCCTCTACACTCTACCATCAAACAGTCCCAGGGCAGGTACAGCACGGGGTTAGATACAGAGTAAAACTCCCTCTACATGTCCATCAAACACTCCCAGGGCAGGTACAGCACGGTTTATATACAGAGTAAAGCTCCCTCTACACTGTCCCATCAAACACTCCCAGGGCAGGTACAACACGGGTTAGATACAGAGTAATGCTCCCTCTACATGTCCCATCAAACACTCCCAGGGCAGGTGCAGCACGGATTTCATACAGAGTAAAGCTCCATCTACACTGTCCCCATCAAACAATCACAGGACGGGTACAGCACGGGGTTAGATACATAGTCATGCTCCCTCTACACTGTCCCATAAAACACTCCCAGGACAGGTACAGCACGGTTCGATATCTGACACAGGCAAGCCAGAGAACTCGACCGCTGAGAATGATTCCCAGAGCCTGGGGCCAATTAGTCACACAAACACTCTCTCGACCCTTTTCTGTTGTACACACAAAGTGTCTCCAGTGTTTAGTCAGAATTTGAGACAGATGAAAAGAGGGATCACATCGCGTCTGGAGGTATTTTCAGCCATTTGGGCCAGTGCGCATCGCTGCATACAGGTTGTGTGATAGACGGGCAAAATCCAATTCTGATCCAAAATCATAGGTTTGTTCAGGCCACGTGTGCGATTGGAACCCTCTTCACGGGGAGGGCCCTATAGAACGTATTTTTGTTTTGGATTAACCTCTTTAAAGCAGTCGCGAGTCTTAATGTATTACAAAGACCACGCAGAAAAGTAACCACTTCCAACCATTCTCCAATCTCAGCAACATCCATTAACCCTGACCCTGTGTCTCCTGATTACTGATTACCTTTCTCCCTGCTCGCCTCCATTACCTCTGATACCATTTACCTGAACTCACTGATCATCACCCCAGGGACACTTTCGCCCTGCTCTCCTCCATTCCCTCTGATACCATTTACCTGAACTCACTGAACATCACCTCAGGGACCCTTTCTTCCTGCTCTCCTCCATTCCCACTTCTACCATCTCATGAATTTACTTAACATCACTCCAGGGTTCCTTTCTCCCTGCTCTCCTCCATTCCCTTTGATACCATCTCCCTGAACTCACTGAACATCAGCCCAGGGATCCTTTCTCCCTGCTCTGCTACACTCCCTGTGATACCATCTACCTGAACACTCTGAAAATCTCCCCAGGGATCCTTTCTCCCTGCTCTCCTCCATTCCCTCTGATACCATCTCCCTGAACTCACTGAACATCAGCCCAGGGATCCTTTCTCCCTGCTCTGCTACATTCCCTGTGATACCATCTACCTGATCACACTGATCATCACTCCAGGGATCTTTTCTCCCTGCTCTCCTCCATTTCCTCTGATACCATCTACCTCAACTCACCAATCATCACTCCAGGGATCCTTTCTGCCTGTTCTCCTCCATTCCCTTTGATACCATCTCACTGAAATCACTGAACATCAGCCCAGGGATCCTTTCTTCCGGCTCTGTTCCATTCCCTGTGATACCATCTACCTGAACTCACTGATGATTACCCAGGGATTCCCCAGTGACCTTCGCTCCCCTTTCCCTCGAACTTTGAGACCCCGATCTTCACCCTCTCATCTTTCATTCGGATTCTTCTGACCGCGGGAACATCTCCAAAGGTTTCTGGTCAGACCCGAGTATCCTCCGGCATTTTCCTTCTGATGCTTTTGCTCTACACTCATGGGCTCCATGCGTGAGGTCTCCTGTAGTTGAATCGCACAACGGGTTATGGGAGGGAAGAATCAACGGCGCTACTGAAGGAGCTTGGAAGTAAGTTTGGGTTCGGATGGATTTGGTGAATAAACTCTATCTCTGAGCAAATCTATCTCCCGCCCCTCTAAGCTACGATAACCGTTAGGCAGCATCGCTGTTTCTCCCTGTCTCTCTGTCCTGTCTACAGGCTCGGGGATCCTCAGGGAGTGCAGGGCATCTTTAAGAATCCCGGACTGACTCCCCCAGGTTACCGCCCTGAATCAGGGGTCATAGGCTGGACAAATTGCGTCTCTTTAGCACTGAACGAAGGCTGGAGACGTCCAGTGAGCAGCAAACGCTGAATCAATGGGAGAACCAGCCAATCACGTTACTCTGACCGACTAAAAGGATTATGGCGTCATCCACTGCAGGGCAAACCAGCGGCCATGTTTGTATTACGTTATCTCGGTGATTATTGTGTGACGCGCTGTCGACCATGTTTGTTGTTTTTGTTAAGCAGTGACTCGGAACCGAGGATGAATTGCTTCCACACTAAAACTGTGTTCTCAGGTGACTGATGAATCCAATGCGGGAACTACATTCTCTGTCACAGGTGGAGCAGACGGTGGTTGAAGGGGCTGGTGGGTGGGGTGCTTGGGTTGACGGGCGCTCCTTGCGTTGTTCACCTTTGGCATCCACTTGTTCCCAGCAAAGATACTCGATGTGTTTGGCGCCTTTCCAGATGCTTCACCTCCACATTGTGTGATCTTGGGCCAGGGATTCCCAGGTGTCGGTGGCGATTTTGCACTTTTTCAAGGAGGGGTTGAGAGTGTCCTTGAAGCATTTCCTCTGCCCACCTGGGGCTCTCTTGCCGTGTCTAAGCTCCGAGTAGAGCGTCTGTTTTGGGAGTCGCGTATCGGGCATGCAGACGTTGTGACACTTCCATCGGAGCTGATCGAGCGTGGTCAAAGCTTCGATGCTGGGGATTTTGTTCTGAGCGAGAACACTGACGTTGGTGTGCCTATACTACAAATGGATTTGCAGCATCTTACGGAGGCAGCGTTGGTGATACGTCTCCAGTGCTTTGAAGTGCCTGCTGTACATGGTCCATGTCTCTGAAGCATGCAGGAGGGCAGGTATCACTACTGCTCTGTAGACCATGAACTTGGTGCTGGGTTTGAGGTCCATGGCTTCAAACACTCTCTTCCTCAGCCGACCGAAGGCTGCACTGCCTCACTGAAGGCGGTGTTGGACTTCGTCATCGACGTCAGCCCTTGTTGACAGTAGACTCCCAAGGCCATGTCATGAATTTTGATAATCGGGGAGTAGTGCTGTGTGGCGGGGGCAGGTTGGTAGAGTGCCTTTGTCTTACGGATGTTTAGTGTAAGGCCCATGCTCTCGTACGCTTCAGTGAAGGAGTTGACGATGGTTTGGAGTTCGACCTCAGAGTATGCGCAGAAGCAAGCGTCGTCTGCATACAGTAATTCGATGACAGAGGATGGACGGCCTTGGATATGGACTGGAGGCGACGGAGATTGAGCAGTTTCCCGTTTATTCTGTAAATTAGTTCCACCCGAGTGGGGAGCTTACTAAGGGTGAGATGCAGCAAGACGTTAAACCGAGGCGACAGACGCCATGAGAAGATGTCGAAAAGAACGAGGAATTCTCACCATTGTACTGCCCATTATTTATCACTCAACCAAAGACACTAAAACTGTCAATCTCGTCATTAAGGTTGATCAATATTTTTGAAATTATATTTCTTCCAAAACGATAAAGTTATGTTCCTGCTTCCTAAAAAAATATTTTCCCGCTACTCTTTATTTCGCTACTAATCTCAGAGGAAGGAAGAATGAAGGGAGATTTCAATCTCTGATTCGGGATCACTGTTCCACGTTTACACAAAGAGTTGAAAAATTCCAGTGGTCTTTTTTAATTTTAACAAGATATGATACACACCAGAATCCCCAGTGTGATTTCGACGAGATTACGATTCAAAGCCTATTTTACATACAATTCATTGAAATGTTCGAAAGATTTCTCAGCATCAGCCGTTTTACACAATATAATTGAAGATGGGATTCGAAGCCAGGCGTGCAGAACACAATGGGATTAGCAGTCCATCTCCTTAACCTCTCTGCAACCCCGTCCCACGGATGTTGCGCACTCAGCCATTCCATTTTTTCATCTCAACAGAACTACTCGGAAAGAAAGTGCCTGTTCATCGCTTGTCCTGCACGTGCACCCAAATCTACAATGGAGAAAATGTACAATCAGCTTCAGTGAGCAAAAAGCCATCTGTTAGAACATCGAGAAGAGCATTGGTGCGACGACAAAGCCTTGCTTGACCACGGTCCGTACGTGAATTAAGTCTATGGTGGAACCGTTGGTCAGGATCACGGCTTGCATTTCGTCGTAAAGCAGGCGGAGGATGGTGATAAACTTTTGAGGGCAGCCGAATTTGAAGAGGACACTCCATAATCCCTCATGGTTGACGGTGTTCAAGGCCCTTGTGAGGTCAAAGAAGGCCATTTACAGCGGTTGGTGCTGTTCCCTGCATTTCTCTTGTAGTTGACGCGCGGTGAAGATCATGTCCTTTGTGCCCCTTAGTGGGCGGAATCTTCATTTCGAATCTGGGAGGAGCTCTTCAGACACTTGGAGAAAGCGATTGAGGAGGATTCTTGCGATGACTTTCCCTATGGCAGACAGCAGGGAGACTCCTATGTAACTACCGCAATCGGACTTGTCACCTTCCTTGAAGGTGCTCACGATTATGGCGTCTCAGAGTTCCCCTGGTATGCTCTCTCCCTTCCAAATAAGATAAATTAGTTCATGTTCTCGCCAATAGTGCTTCTCCGCCATATTTTAGCACTTCGGCGGGGATTCCATCTGCTCCTGAGGCCTCCTGTTCTTCAGTTGTCGGATGGCCGTTTCAACCTCATGCCGGGCTGGGGTTGTGCTGAGGTGGAGGCGGTTAGCATGCTGCCGGATGGAATTGAAGACACATGCGAGACTCGGTTAAGGAGATCCTTCCAGCGGGCACTGACTGCCTCTCTATCCTTGATGAGTACCTCTCCGTTTTTGGCCCACATTGGCCTAAAACATTGGGTGCTTGGGCCGTAGGTGTTCTTGACTGAGCTAAAGAATCCACGCACGTCGTGGTTGTCGGCAAGCTGCTGGATCTCCTGCGCTTTCTCCACCCACCATCTGTTCTTTTTGTCGCGAGTTTTTTGTTGTACCTCGGCCTTCAGGCAACTGTAGAGCTGCGTTCTTGCTCTCGAGTTCTGTTGCTGTTTCCAGATCAGGAATGCCTTGCGCTTATGGCTTGTTAACTCCTGGATCTCCTGCTCGTTCTCGTCGAACCAGTCTTGGTGTTTCATGATTCAGTAACCGAGCGTCTCTTCACAGTTGCTGATTATGGAGGTCTTGAGTGCAGACCAGGTGCTGTGGACATTCTGTGTCTCTGCATCACTGGGAGTCGTCAGTTTGGTTGTGAGGCGCAGGCTGAAGAGGGCTTTTTTAGCGGGGTCTTTGAGTGCTCCAGCGTTAATTTTCCTGCAGCATTGCATCAGTTGCCGCCGCTGTTTAGGGGCTCCGTGATGAAGATAACAGAGCGGATTAGGCGCTGGTCTGTCCAGCAGTCGTCAGCTCCTGTCATGGCGCGAGTGATGCAGACGTCCTTGCGGTCCCTCGCTCGGACGATGACGCCGTTTAGCAGATGCCAGTGCTTGGAGCGAGGGTGTTGTCATGAAGCCTTGTACTTGTCTCTCTGACGGAACAAGGTGTTGGTTTTGACACGGACATGTTCTAAGCATTTCGACAGGAGGAAGTTACCGTTAGAGTTGGCTTTCCCTACTCCCTACCCCGTCTCTGCCGATCACACCTCCCCAGACGTCAGCGTCCTTTCCAACTCTGCCGTTAAAGTCGCCAAGGACGATCAGCTGGTCGCCCGTTGGGACTCGGGACAGAGATTGTTCGAGGCTGGAGTAGAATTCCTCTTTGGTCACGTCTGTGGCTTCCAGTGTTGGAGCCTACGCACTGATGACCGTAGCACACTGGTTCCGGACTAGGGTGAGCCGAAGAGTCATGAGGCGCTCGTTTATTCCAGAAGGGGAGTCTCTGAGACCTTGCTCCTTGAGCTGGGCTTCACCTGCCCGCCGGGTCTCAATTAGGACGGCGATGTCAATGTCGAAACGTCCGAGCTCCCGGGCAACGATAGCAGTACGGCGTTCCGGTTTGTCACTGTTGGGGTTGTCCATGAGGTTCCTGACGTTCCAGGTCCCGAACTTCATTTTAAAGGGTGGAAGGTGCCTGTGCGTGAATTCTTTTAACCTGGGGTGTCCGTTGCACACCAGCCACCACACGGGCTTGACAGAGCAAGGTCTTGTTCCAATGGCAAGGGGATCCAAGAAGATTGAAGGCCAGGCTCTGATACAACGGCCTAGCACACACACACAAACATTGGGCCAGAAATTCGTCACTTGTCGGGTGAGTACGCGCTGTGTACTCACAGGCCACCTGAAGTGCCGGTTTCCTACATGCACTGCGCATGCGCGGGAAACCAGAACTTCCGTTCCCCTGAAGGAAGGGGTTCAGAAGTTGAACACGTGCGCGGGAGAGTCTGCGCGCACACAGCAAACTTCTCAAGTTTCTCCGGGAAGGTAAGTATAGAGAATCTGCACTTTTAAAAAGGAGGTGAAAGGCCTGTTTTTAACAAGGTAAGTGTTTAATTAATTACAAATTAAACATTTTTTCAACAGGTTACCATTGGAGCTGACTTACCCTACCCCCTTTCTGCCGATCACACCTCTCCAGAGATCAGTGTTCTTTCCAACTCTGGCGTTAAAGTCGCCAAGGAGGATCAGCTGGTCGCCCGTTGGGACTCGGGACCGGGATTCTTCGAGGCTGGAGTAGAATTCCTCTTTGGTCTCGTCTGTGGCTTCCAGTGTTGGGGCCTACGCCCCAAATATGAGGAACTACTGATTTTGTTTAAAGTAGTTAATTTATGTAACTTATAGTTATTTTATAAATGTTTTTTTTTAAATTTATTTGAAGTTTAATGTTTCTGGGGCCGATCTCTATTCATAGATTTGACCGGTCTTCCTGTCCAATCTATGAATGAAAATGCCCTGTTAGGATTGGTTCTCCATGGCCCACGTGATCCCAGGGGACGCTTCGAACTAACTGCGCCCCTTGGATACGGAAGCACGGCGCGCCGGCAGCTGGATGAGGCCGAGTACCTGATTCCTCGTGGGCCCAAAGCACAATGGCATGCGCAGTAGGCAAGTACGCGCTCGATGCTTGCAACCGCAGGAAGCTGCAAAGCCGAATTTCTGGCCCATTGCTATTGTCCTCCTCCCTCCTTCCCGCAGGTCCTCTCTGCTTGCGTTTCGTAGGATGCATTTTGGTCCTCCCGACCACACTTTTGGCCCATACCGCATCTTTCCTGGGCCCCGACCCAGCTGCTGCGCCCGTCCCCGCTCCTGGATCCCGGCCTCGGACACTCACCACTGATGGAGAGGAACCAGAGGCGGATACCTGTCTCCAGATGACATCACAAAGGATCCAGGAGCCAATCATATAGCAGCCAGTAACAATGTCACAAAGCAGCCGGATCTCCACCCAGTCGAGGTATCACAGGGTTACATGAACATGCTCTGCTCCTGGTGCGCAGTCTCACTGGGGATAAACACATGTTGTACATTCAGTCCTGTCTCCGATCCTGTTTTCATGTACCGCAGAGTACCTTCACCACACGGACTGCAGCGGTTCACCACCACCTTCTCAAGGCCCATTACGGATGCTCAATAAGACTGGCCTTGCCAGAGAGCCCACATCTCGTGAACGGAAATATAATAGGGCGGGAGAACAACCTCGAAAAATTGCCCCTTACGAATTCTCCCTCCGGTACTCCAAATATGAGGACCCACTGTACTATGGCCCAAATGACAACCTTTTGGATTGTACACCCTAAAGCTTCCCTCGCATAATATCTGGCAGTTTGTCTTCTCCTGCCTTGGCAGTGAAAGGTGGTTTGTGGTAATGGTGTTTAGATGATGATATAACAAACATCTCTGTGTTCTAAAACCAGTCTAATTCCTGTAACAGGAAGGGGCGGCAGAGCCACATTGAAGGGATAATTAGACTATTAATGGGTGGGGCAATTGGTGCCATAATTGGATTGGAAATCATGGACAATAATAATTAGAGCTTCTTCTACATTGCCCCATCAAACACTCCCAGGTCAGGTACAGCATGGGTTTGATTCAATGTAAAGCATCTTAAAACTGCCCATCAAACACTCTCTGATTAGGTTCAGCACGGGGTAGTTACGATGTGAAGCTCCCTCTACACGATCCCGTCAAACATACCCAGGTTGGTACAGAAATAGTTAATTACAGAGTAAAGGTCCCTCTACAAAGTCCCATAATACATCCCTAGGGCAGGTACAGCACGGGTTAGACACAGAGTAAAACTCCCACAACACTGGCCCGTCAAAGCTCCGAGGGCAGGTAGACAGGCGTTCGATGCAGTGTAAATCTCACTGTATTACCGTTCAGCAAACATGGTGAACTCAGATACAGCATGTGGCCATAGTGCAGCGTACAGCTCCTCTTAAACTACCCAATGTAGCTCACCATCAAACGTACAGCATGTTGTGAATACAGGACAGAAACCCATGTACATATAAGCATCACGCACTCCCAGGTGAGGTATGGGCGACCTTTACATCCCAGTGAATCCCCAGGCAAATTATCGCATCAAAGGCCGAGCCTTTTCCCAGAAATTAAACGGCACACAATAGCTTGTTAGACTCTCAGTTGAAACAATCCTGTCCTGATGGGATTCTCAGCCTTTCCAATCACTGATGAAACTTACTGTTTTATCCCGTCTTGTCCAATGGGAGTGTTGGTCCCACCAGATCTGCTCTGTGAAACCAGAGACATTCCTCTCGTCCCAGTTAGTGTGGTGCTGATTGGATTCTGCTCTCTCCACCTTCCTGAGTCAAAGATCACTCCAAGAATCTTTTAACATAAAAATGATTCATATTAATTCCAGAATATGTTACTCGAAAGGAATGGGACTAATTTTGCGAGTATGAATAATTTAAATTTGAACCTATTTACAATTAATTACATTTGCTTGAAGTATTACTTTCGCGGACTGAAGTCACTCACAATGTACGTTGCCAGCTCCAGCTCCGCCCACAATAATAACCCACTGATGCTGTTTAACCAGGGCTGATACACTCTCTCCATGTGACATTCCTAATGAGCCAGGAGCCAATCACAGAGCAGTCAAGGCAAATGTCACACAGCAGCCGACCCCCTCCCACTCGAGGTTGTACTTTTGCAATTTAGTATACTGTATTCGCTGCTCACGATGCGGTCTCCTCTACATTGGAGAGAACAAACGTAGTTTGGTGACCGCTTTGCGGTACACCTCCACTCAGTCCGTAAGGGGGACACCGAGCTTCTGGTCGCCGATCACTTTAATTCTCCGCTTCAAGCTCACTCTGATCTCTCCGTCCTCGGCATCTTACACTGTTCCAACCAAGCTCAACGTAAGCTGGAGGAACAGCACCTCATCTTTCAATTAGGCACTTTAGAGCCTTCTGGACTCAACATAGAAACATAGACACATAGAAGATAGTAGCACGAGTAGGCCATTCGGCCCGTCGAGCCTGCTCCGCCATTCGATGAGATCATGGCTGATCATACAAACTCAGTACCCTGTACCTGCCTTCTCCCCATATCCCTGGATACCTTTAGCTTTAAGAAATATATCTAACTCATTCTTGAATATATTTAATGACTTTGCCTCAACTACCTTCTGTCGCAGAGAATTCCACAGGTTCACCAATCTCTGGGTTAAGAAATTCTTCCTCATTTCTGTGCTAAATACCATACCCGTTATCCTTAGATTAGGACCCCTGGTTCTGGACTCTCCGACCATCGGGAACATTCTTCCTGCATCTAGTTTGTCCAGACCTGTCAGAATTTTATATGTTTCGATGAGATCCCCTCTCATTCTTCTTTACTCCAGCGAGTATAAGCCCAATCGACCCAATCTCTCCTCATATGCCATTCCTGACAACCCAGGTATTAGCCTTGTGAATCTTAGCTGAACTCCTTCCATGGCAAGGGCATCCTTCCTCAGATAAGGCGACCGAAACTGCACACAGTACTCAAGGTGGGGTCTCACCAAGGCCCTGTACAACTGCAGCAGGACATCACTGTTCCTATACTCAAACCCTTTCGCTATGAAGGCCAACATACCATTTCCCGTCTTCACCGCCTGCTGCACCTGCATGCTTACTTTCAGCGACTGGTGCACAAGGACACCCAGGTCTCGTTGCATTTCCCCTTCTCCCAATCTATTGCCATTCAGATAATAGTCTGCCTTTCTGTTTTTGACACCAAAGTGGATAACCTCGCATTTTTCCACGTTATATTGCATCTGCCACGCTTCTGCCCACTCATCCAAACTGTGCAAATCATCCTGGAGTTTCTCGGTATCCTCCTCGCAGCACACACTCCCAACCAGCTTTGTGTCATCTGAAAACTTGGAGATATTTAGTTCCCTTATCTATATCATTAATACATATTGTGAATAGCTGGGGTCCAAGGATCGATCCCTGCGGTACCCCACTAGTCACTGATTGCCACTCGGAAAAAGACCAATTAATTCCTACTCTCTGCTTTCTGTCCGCCAACCAGTTCTCAATCCAACTCAATACCTTACCCCCAATCCCATGTGCCTTAACTTTACACCCTAATCTTTTATGCAGTACCTTATCGAAAGCCTGTTGAAAGTCCAAATACACCACATCTACTGGTTCTCCCTTATCTATTTTCCCAGTTACATCCTCAAAAAATTCCAGTAGATTAGTCAAGCACGATTTATCTTTTGATAAATCCATGTTGACTTTGTCCGATCCTGTCACTGTTTTTCAAGTGCTCAGCTATTACATCCCTCATAATGGACTCTAGCATTTCCCCCACTACCGATGTCAGGCTTACCGGTCTGTAATTCCCCACTTTCTCTCTACCACTCTTTTTGAATAGTGGGGTAACATTAGCTACCCTCCAATCCATGGGTACAGTTCCAAATTCCATCGAATGTTGGAAGATGATCAGCAATGCATCTACTTTTTCTAGGGCCACTTCCTTAAGTACCCTAGGATGTAGATTATCAGGCCTGGGGATTTATCGGCATTCAATCCCATCAATTTCTCTAACACCATTTCCCTGCAAATACTGATTTCTTTCAGTTCCTCCCTTTCATCAGACCCTATGTTCTCCAACATCTCTGGGAGGTTATTTGTGTCTTCCTTTGTGAAGACAAAACCAAAATATGCATTTAATTGGTCTGTCATTTCTTTGTTCGCCATTGTTACATACCCCGCTTCTGACTGCAATGGACCTACACTTGATTTCACTAATCTTTTTCTCTTCACATATCTATAAAAGCTCTTACAGTCAGTTTTTATGTTCCCAGAAAGCTTACTTTCATATTCTATTTCCCCCTTCTTAATTAATCCTCTTGTCCCCTTTTGTTCAATCCTAAACTGCTCCCAATCCTCAGGGTTACCGTTTTTTCAGGCCAATTTATATGCCCTCTCCTTGAATCTTATGCTATCCCTAATTTCCCTTGTTAGCCACATGAGTCACCCTTTTTTATTTTATTCTTATGCCACACTGGGATGAACAAATTCTGTATTTCATCCATGCAGTCTTTGAATGTTTGCCATTGCCTATCCACCGTCAACCCTTTGAGTAACATTCCCCAATCAATCCTACCCAATTCGCGCCTCATACCATCGTAGTTTCCTTTATTTAAATTTTGGACCCTAGTCTCTGATTCAAATATTTCACTCTCCATCCTAATGAAGTATTCTATCATATTATGATCACTCTGACCCAAGGGGCCTCGTACAACCAGATTGCTAATTAATCCTTTCTCGTTACATAATACCCAGTCTAAGATGGCCTGATCTCTGGTTGGTTCCTCGACATATTGTTCCAGAAAACCATCCCTTAAACAATCTAGGAATTCCTCCTCCACAGTATTTTTACTAATTTGGTTAGTCCAATCTATATGTAAATTAAAGTCACCCATGATGACTGCTGTGCCCTTACTGCATGCTTCTCTAATTTCCCTTTTAATGCCGTCCCCAACCTCCCTATTATTGTTTGGAGGTCTATATACCACTCCCACTAACTTTTTCTGCCCCTTGTTATTTCTCAGTTCTACCCATACAGATTCCGCATCAGCAGAGCTAATATTCTTCCTTTCAATTGTATTAATCCCCTGTTTAACCAGCATTGCTACCCCACCTCCCTTTCTTTTTTGCCTATCTTTCCTAAATATTGAATAACCCTGGATGTTGAGTTCCCAACCTTGGCCACACAGGAGCCATGTTTCTGTAATCCCAATCAAATCGTATTCATTTACCTCTATTTGCGCAGCTAATTCATCCACCTTGTTCCGAATGCTCCTTGCATTAAGACACAAAGCCTTCAGGCTTGTTTTTTAACGCTCTCAGACCTATATGAATTATTATTTACTGTGACCATGTTTGATTTAAACCGTTGAGTTATTTGCCTTCTACTTTTGTTTTTCTCCTTCCTGTCTTTAGCTTTTATCCTGGTTTCCCTTTCCTCTGTCTCCCAGCTCAGGTTGCCAACACCCTGCCACTTTGGTTTAAACCCTCCCCAACAGCACTAGCAAACACTCCCCCTGCCCAGGTGCAGACCGTCCCGATTGTACTGGTCCCACCTCTCCCAGAACCGGTTCCAATGTCAAAGGACTTTTGAATCCCTCCTGCTTGCACCATTCGTCTAGCCACGTATTCATTTGAAATATCCTCCTATTTCTACTCTGACTAGCAATCCTGAGATTACTACCTTTGAGGTCCTATTTTTTAATTTAACTCCTAACTCGCTATATTCTGCTTTTAGGACCTCATCCCGTTTTTTACCTATATCGTTGATGCCTATGTGCACCACGACAACTGGCTGTTCGCCCTCCCCCTCCAAAATGTTCTGTAGCCGCTCCGAGACGTCCTTGACCCTTGCACCAGGGAGGCAACACCTGGAGTCTCGTTTGCGGCCGCAGAAACGCTTATCTATTGCCCTTATCAATTGAATCCGCTTTCACTATAGCTCTTCCACAATTTTTACTCCCAGCCTGTGCAGCAGAGCCACCCATGGTGCCAGGAAGTTGGCTGCTGCCGCCTCCCCCTGATAAGACATCCCCCCCAACAGCATCCGAAGTGGTATATCTGTTTGAGAGGGGGATGGCCACAGGGGACCCCTGCATTACCTGCCTGCACCTCTTACTCTGCCTGGTGGTCAACCATTCACTTCCTGCCTGTACACCCTTTAGCTGCAGTGTGACCAACTTGCTAATCGTGTTATCCACGACGTTCTCAGCGTCGCGAATGCTCCAATATGCATCCATCTGCAGCTCCAGCGCCGCAATGCGGTCCGTCAGTAGCTGCAGCTGGATACATTTCCGACACACGTGGTCGTCAGGGACACAGGAAGCGTCCCTGATTTCCCACATATAGCAGGAGGAGCATATCACGGGGCGGAGCTCTCCTGCCATGACTAACCCTTTAATTAATTAATTAAAATTAAACTAATTGAATCCCACCAATTGCACTTCAATTAAATGATATATTTAAGGGCCCTTGCTTAACAGCAGTCCCCGCTACACCACAGAGAATCTGGAAACTATAAACCACAGAATTTAAGGATGGAAAAAAGGAGAAAGAGACAAATACTAACCAACCAATCACTTAACTGCTTTCCGGTGACGTCACACTTTGATTATTTTTTGCTTCTCTCTCTCCCGCTCTCGGGGCTCAGATTGGTAAGACCACTTGGTCGCTGCCGTCTTTTACTGCCGCCGCCTCGCCGCTGTCGCTCCGCCCAGGTCCGCCGCCTCTGTGGGGCTACCTGCACGCTGCCGCCTTTTTCCGCCGCCGCATCGCCGCTTTCGCTCCACCCAGGTCCGCCGCCTCTGTGGGCCTTCCTGGTCGCTGCCGCCTTTTATGGCCGCCGCCTCGCCGCTGTCGCTCCACCCAGGTCCGCCGCCTCTGTGGACCTACCTGCTCGCTGCCGCCTTTTCCTGCCGCCGCCTCGCCTCTGTCGCTCCACCAGGTCCGCCGCATCTGTGGGCCTTCCTGGTCGCTGCCGCCTTTCATGGCTGCCGCCTCGCCGCTGTCGCTCCACCCAGGTCCGCCGCCACTTTGGTGTCAAAAACAGGAAGGCAGATTATTATCTGAATGGCAATAGATTGGGAGAAGGGGAAGTGCAACGAGACCTGGGTGTCTTTGTGCACCATTCGCTAAAGGTAAGCATGCAGGTGCAGCAGGCGGTTAAGAAGTCAAATGGTACGTTGGCCTTCATAGCGAGAGGATTCGAGTACAGGAACAAGGATGTCCTGCTGCAGTTGTACAGGGCCTTGGTGAGACCACATCTTGAGTATTGTGTGCAGTTTTGGTCGCCTTATCTGAGGAAGGATGTTCTTGCCATGGAGGAAGTGCAGCGAAGATTCACCAGGCTGATTCCTGGGATGGCAGGAATGATGTATGAGGAGAGATTGGGTCGCCTGGGCTTATACTCGCTGGAGTTTAGAAGAATGAGAGGGGTTCTCATTGAAACTTATAAAATTCAAACACGACTAGACAGACTAGATGCAGGAAGGATGTTCCCGAAGGCCGGGGAGTCCAGAACCAGGGGTCACAGTATAATGATAAGGGGTAAGCCATTTAGGACTGAGATGAGGAGGAATTTCTTCACCCAGAGAGTGCTGAACCTGTGGAATTATCTACCACAGAAGGCAGTAGAGGCCAATTCATTAAATATATTCAAAAAGCAGTTAGATATATTTCTTAAAGCTAAAGGGATCAAGGGATATGGGGAGAAGGCAGGGACAGCGTACTGAATTTGGATGATCAGCCATGATCTCATTGAATGGCGGAGCATGCTCGAGGGGCTGAATGGCCTACTCCTGCTCCTATCTTCTATGTTTCTATGGTCCATTTCTGCTTTTTAACTGCCCCTGACTGTACATATTGCTGGGCCTAATTCCCTTCACTCCACTCCCCCAATAGTAATCTTGTCAATCCCAGCCGCTGACAAGCTTCATTATGGGGGCTTTTAGCTTCACCAGAACTGCAAGACTTAGCTGCCCAACATGAACAAAGCCAATGAGATAAAAAATCTACAGTTTTCAATATGTTGAAAATATCGTGTCCAATAATTATTTTATTCAGTTGCCAGTGGTGGTACGGTAGATATTGCTCACCATGCCATCTTAACCATTTGATTACTGAGAATATAATGGTTTCTTGTTCATTATAGCCTCGGTTTAATGTCTTTCAGAAGAGACGTGAAACCGAGGTCCCGTCTGCTCTCTCAGGTGGACATAAAACATCCCATGGCACTATTTCGAAGAGGAGTCGGGGAGTTATCCCCGATGTCGTGGCCAATATTTCTCCCTCAACCAACATAACAAAAACAGATTATCTGGTCATTTTCACATTGCTGTTTGTGGGAGCTTGCTGTGCGCAAATTGGCTGCGGCGTTTCCCACATTACAACAGCGACTACACTTCAAAAGTACTTATTTGGCTGTAAAGTGTTTTGAGACGTCCAGTGGTTGTGAAAGGCGCTATAGAAATTCAAGTCTTTCTTTCTTTTTATAGAATGCATACATAAATCCTTATTGTTAATCAGTAAAATAATCTATTTTATGTCAGAATTGCAACAGAGGAAGTATCAAGGATACTCAAATTTGATAGTTTCTGTACTTTGAATAATCAGCCATGATCGCATTGAATGGTGGAGCAGGCTCGAGGGGCGGAATGGCCTACTGCTGCTCCTATCTTCTATGTTTATATGTTTCTATGATTCTCTGCTTCTCCTTTCACTTTACAGAGAAAGGTAGAGCAGAACAAAGAGACAGAGAGACATAGACGGAGAGAGAGAGACATAGAGGGAGAGAGAGAGAGAGAGAGCGACAGAGGCAGAGTCAGAAGGTGAGAGAGCAAGAGACGGGGACAGAGGAAGATAGAGCGAGAGACAGCTTCCGAGGGAAATAAAGCGATTGGCAGTGACAGAGGGAGCTAAAGAGAGATACAGGGACAGATGGAGATAGAGAGAGAGAGACAGCGAGTGAGAGACAGAGACAGGGTGACAGAGAGAGAGGCAGGGACCGTGGGAGATAGAGTGAGAGGAGCAGAGAGACAGAGAGAGAGAGGGAAAGAGGGAGATAGACAGAGCGAGAGAGAGACAGAGAGAGAGGCAGGGACAGAGGGAGATAGAGAGAGAGACAGGGACAGAGGGAGAGATAGAGAGACAGAGAGGGAGAGAGACAGGGTCAGAGAGAGATAGGGTGAGAGACAGGGACAGAGGGAGAGAGAGAGAGAGACAGGGACAGAGGGAGAGAGAGAGAGAGACAGGGACAGAGCGAGATAGAGAGAGAGAGAGAGACAGGGACAGTGGGAGAGAGAGAGAGACAGGGACAGATGGAGAGTGAGAGAGAGAGACAGGGACAGAGGGAGAGAGAGAAAGGGAAAGTGGGAGAGAGACAGAGAGAGAGAGAGGGACAGAGTGATAGAGAGAGACAGGTACAGACTGAGATAGAGAGAGAGAGAGACAGTGTGACAGAGAGAGTGAGACAGGGACAGAGAGAGATAGAAAGATAGACAGGGACAGAGGGAGTTAGAGAGAGGTAGAGAGAAACAG